>CM074727.1:159463909-159967021 GCA_037306005.1 Rhinophrynus dorsalis
AAGTTGATTCTCACCAGAGATGGGGAACAAAATTCAAGCTTCTGCAAGTACAGCGTGTATGCCCTTTGTTTGTTTTTTTTGTGAAAACAAAAGTGCCAATGTATAATACGCACCCTCGTTTTCCCCTATACTAACTAAAAGAAATTCACTATTTGGGCTACAATTCCCTCCCTCCCTCCAACCACCTCAAGCTGATTGCAGCTTTCCCTCATGCTCCTCATCCCCTACGGAGTCCTCTCTGACAGCTTCACAGCAGGCAGCATGCTTCCAGCAATGCCCTGTCAGGACCTTTTCGTTTAAGCCAATGGTAATACCCTACGAGGACCACAAGGTCCTCGTAGGGCATTACCGTAGATCCAGTGCATAGATCTATGTGCATTGGACCTACAGCATTGATCTGTGAGGAGCTTGCGGTCCTCACAGGGCATTACCATTGGCTTAAAGGGATAGTAATGCTTAAAATGTAAAAAAAAAATATGTTGTAGGGTTTATCCCCCTGAGTAAAACAAGAGTACTCCCGCTGCTGAAAGGTGTTTCATTCAAAAGTTATTAATTTTCAAAGATTATTTTTTTAGGTGCAATATCACAGTGGCCTGAAATTGTACAGTGGCACTGTTGCTACACGATCCTATGGACAGCTCTGGTCCTGGGACCATAAATCTCCATAGGATGGTGTAGCAACAGCGCCACTGTACAATTTCAGGCCACTGTGATATTGCACCTAAAAAACTCAACTTTGAAAATTAATAACTTTTGAATCAAACATCTTTCAGCAGTGGGAGTACTCTTGTTTTACTCAGGGGGATAACCCCTACAACATATTTTTTACATTTTAAGTATTACTATCCCTTTAAATGAAAAGGTCCTTACAGGGCATTGCTGAAAGTGAATGGCAAATGCAAGCATGCCACCCGCTGGGCAGCTATCACAGAGGACTCTGGAGTGGGTGAGGAGCAGGAGGGTATGCTGGAAACAGCATGTGTTGCCAGCAGAAATATTTTTTTTTGTCCTTGTGTATAATATAAGGTGAAGAGGGGCAAAATTGTGCTTATTATACTGGACATTTTATAGTACTCATACAGTTAAAGGAGAAGTAACAACTCTTAATAACAACCCTTCAATTATCTTACTATGATCAAAAAACCCTAATGGAGCCTACAACCTTTTTACCCTTGTTTCTTTGTTCAACATAACATCTTCAATCAGCCCTAAATGTCATGTCCATGGAGGCGGACATGACAGTTGTTGGTAGCTTTTCTTACAGAATCAGGAATAGTGCATGAGCCTACCCAATGTTCAGCACACCCTAATACTCCTCAGAGGGTCAAGATTACCATGTGCAGTGGGTAGAGTCTGAGGTTCTGTTCTCCTACAGTCATGTCTGCCTCCAGTTACATGACATTAAGGACTGACTGAATATTTTCTCTCTTTAAAGGATAGTAATATTTAAAATGTAAAAAAATATATGTTGTAGGGTTTACCCCCCTGTGTAAACAAAGACACTCCCATGGCTGAAAGGTGTTTTATTCAAAAGTTATTACAGCTCAAATTTGATTTTTTTTTTTTAGGCACAGTATCTAAGTGGCCTGAAATTGTAAAGTGGCGCTGTTGCTACCCCATCCTATGGATATTTATGGTCAATTGACCAGAGTTGCACATAGGATGGTGTAGAAACAGCACCACTGTACAATTTCAAACCACTGAGATATTGAACCTAAAAAAATTCAAGTTTGAGCTATAATAACATTTGAATAAAGCATTTCAGCAGTGGATGTATCCTTGTTTTACTCAGGGGGATAAACCCTACAACATATAATTTTTTACATACGTATTTATCATCCCTTGAACAACAGTATAACGGAAAGATTCATAGGGACCTTTAAAGGGATAGTAATGTTTCATAATAAAAGCAGCTCTAATTAATCATCATAGTATTTGGACTTTGGAGAGTGTTATTTCAATTCTGTCAGAGTTGTAGTTCAAGAGTAATTCAATGACAAAGTATCCCCTTCCCGCCCCTTTTACTGATGTAACACTGTTCAGCCAGATCAGAAGGGAGGTGCCCAGATAGACTGCAGAGAGGGACAATCTTCAATTAAGATAAGGGAAAAACCTGAAAACTTGTCAATGGGGGCAGGGCTTTCATTGTTCTCATAGGAAGAAGATTGTTCCCTTCTGTTATCTGTCTGGTCTATGGACTGGATTCCACATCTGAGAAGAGATGGCTTACACTAGGTAAAAGGGGCGGGAGGGGAAACTTTGCTTGTGAATATCTCTCAAACCATAAAGGTTTGAGAGATAAGACTTATATTGTCCTTCATGTTTTTTTAATGCCTACAAAATAAAGATAAAACAAAGTATTACTATCCCTTTAAGAATTTCAGCCCAAAGCGAGGTGTGGGATATTAGGTGTTATTTCTCTTTCAATGGACCTGCCAGCTGCCAGTATGTCCATGTGCATTGAACAAGACATAACACAGCCTGCAGTCTGATTTCCTGCTGGTGTGTGAGCTCACAGCCAGCTCCTGTCATACGCGTCTCTGTTCATGGTGTGGAATATTCAGTTCCATCACTGCCTCAGCTGACTCACAGTGCACATTGAGTTCTTTTTTATGAATCCTATCCTTGCAGAATGTCATTTGGTTTCATTATAACTGCAAAATTGTATTTTAGAACTGTACAGAGGAATCACAATTCACAATTATAGTTGTGAGTCTATAAAGTGAGATTAACTAATACAATTGCACCCTAATGGCACTGGAACTGATTTATTAGTGCTGCACCTATCTACCTGCTGTACATTCTCCTCTTCATGTCAGGGTTTGACACTGAGACTCTGGGTTTTGAAATAAAGCTCTGGGGGAATGGGGAAGGGCTGAATTCTCCAGGTGTGAGAGTCCAGTATTTCTAATATATGAGTTAAACCAATTTATACATACTTAAAGGAGCAGTAAACTTTTTTTATGAAAAAATATATATTGTAGGGATTTTCCTATTGAGTAAAATAAGGGTACTCCCACTGCCGAGAGATTTATATTTCCAGAGTTATTACAGTTTAAACCCATGTTTTTTTACATTAGCAGTGCCCTCTAGTGGTCAAATACTAATTAGATTTCCTGTTAGATTCTAATAGAGAGGAAAGTCAGAGACATACAGTTCTCCATAGAATGTGATAGAAACTGCCTGTCACTTCCTGTCAGTTAGAACTATCAGGAAGTAAACACAGTAAATTCACTTCCTGTCAGTTAGAACTATCAGGAAGTAAACACAGTAAATTCACTTCCTGTCAGAACTATCTGGAAGTAAACACAGTAAACTCACTTCCTGATTATTTAACCCCTTAACGACTGGGGAATCGGCGAGCGGACGCGACTGAATGAAAACGGAGCATTTTTTTAAAATTGCTCCATTGCATTTCGGACTCCCCGAACGACATGCAGCCGCGGGGGGAGACCGGAATTCGATGACGGTCATAGTACGTCATCGGTCGTTCAGTCAAATCGACCTTTGACGTACTATGACCGTCAAGGGTCGTTAAGGGGTTAAACTGCTATAAATTTTGAATAAAACATCTGACAGCGATGGGAGTACCCTTCTTTTATTCAGCAGGAAATGCTCTATAAAATATGTGTTTTCATAAAAAAAAGTTTACTCCTTTAATGTCCATATAAGTGACATTTCTAGCAGAAAGGCAGAGGGGGAAGTTCTGCTTTTATTGTGAGTATATAAGAAGTGATGTGTAAAGTATGAAATAAAAACAAAAGAAACAGGAAGCACGCAATAGTGTAATTTCATTTGAAACAATCAGATAATATAAAGAGTAATACCACTCACAACTGCAACATGTCAGTCTGGTGATATCAGCAGAACTGCCTTTAAAGGGATAGTAATGTTTCAAAATAAAAGCAGATCCAATTAATCTTCATAGTATTTAAATGGGATATTTATACTAGTAATATATAAAATGATATAACCCATTTTAGGTGTTAGTGTTCCTTTAATTCTTTGAGCGCTAGCGAGGTATCCAACACATTGTGCTGAATATCTCTCTGGCACTCAAAAGGTTAAAGGTATACTAAAGTTTGTTATGTTTATCTCACTGTTGAAAAATGTTTTCTACAAAAGTGAATGCAGCTCCATCTTGCATTTTTGTAATTGCAGTACTTTCATGGCCTGATATTTTAAGGTGGTGCTGTTACTACAGTATCCTATGGACACCTTTGCTCAGTTAACCATAAACCTACATAGTATGCCATAGCAACAACACCACTGTAAAACTTCAGGCCATGGAAATACTATGCACAAAAAGATACAGTTTGAGCTGCATTACCTTTTGAATAGAACATCTCTCAGCAGTGGGGGTACCTTTATTTTACTCTGCAGGATAAACCCTCACTGTCCCTTTAAAGGGATAGTAATACTTCGTTTTATCTTTATTTTATTTTGTAGGCATTAAAAAAAACATGAAGAACGATATAAGTCTTATCTCTCAAACCTTTATGGTTTGAGAGATATTCACAAGCAAAGTTTCCCCTCCCGCCCCTTTTACCTTGTGTAAGCCATCTCTTCTCAGATGTGGAATCAAGTCGATAGACCAGACAGATAACAGAAGGGGACAATCTTCTTCCTATGAGAACAATGAAAGCCCTGCCCCCCTTGACAAGTTTTTCAGGTTTTTCACTTATCTTAATTGAAGATTGTCCCTCTCTGCAATCTACCTGGGCACCTCCCTTCTGCTCTGGCTGAGCAGTGTTACATCAGTAAAAGGGGCGGGAGGGGGATACATTGTCATTGGATTACTCTTGAACTACAAGTCTGACAGAATTGAAATAACACTCTCCAAAGTCCAAATACTTTGATGTTTAATTAGAGCTGCTTTTATTATGAAACATTACTATCCCTTTAAGCATGAGAACTGGGGAGTTAGACCCTTCCACCTGTACTGAGCAAATCTCTTGCCCTCCAGGTTTCATTATAGGAATAAGATGTCCACCAATGAAACATGCATTCCTTATCATCAGAACTAATTTTAAAACTCCCTGGTCTATGTTTTATTTAATTTCTTCCCCAGTCAGGGTAATAACTTATGGTGGAATCTGCGGTTTTATTACTGATGAAGGATGTATATTTATATTGAGGTGCAGATATAATATATTGAATTCCAGCTGAAAATAATGAGATTAATACATCAAATTGAAGGCGCTGATACCATCCAAACATTGCAAATAACATTAAATATTTTCTTTTTGCTTACGAAGGCAAAGTATTACATGGGGTCACTGTGTAAATTATTATTTCAATTGATAATACACAGCTAATGCTAAAACCTATGCATTGTTCATATAAACTTATAAAAATGCAGAATAAAGCCCAGTGAAGATAATAGTATTCATCATAAGATAGTAAAACTAGCAAACTGATAAACAGACCTACGTGTGCACAGTATTATCTTCATTGCTTGTGGCGAAAACTAAAGCAACTGTCCGTGCTGTTTTCTACATTACATTTGCTTTACATTTCATTTAAAGGGGAACTATTACCCCAAAAATGAAGTCCCACCCAATAATTAGTCATATAGCGATAAGCTTAGAAATACTACTATTATCCAACATAAGTACAGTGTTATTAACCCTTTGAGTGCCAGAGTGGTACGCAACGCTTTGCAAAGCAATGCGTTGCGTACCACTCTGGCACTCAAAGGGTTAAGAAATCCTACTTCTTCTGAGACTGATGACCAGGCATCAGCACAAACAGCTTGGCTTATAGACATCTGCATGCCTGTGAGGTCCGTTCCGGTCTTGTCTAGACGGCATTGCATTGTACCTTAAAGGTATAGTAATACTCGAAAATAATTTTATTTTATATTGTAGCCCTTAAAAAAACATTAAAAATGATATAACTCTCATCTCCCAAACCTTTATGATTTGGGAGATATTAGCAAGTAAAGTTTCCCTGGAGTGACGTCACTGCTCTAGCTGTCAGATTTGGAATCCGGTCCCTTGACTGGCCGTGGCTCTTCAGCAGTGCCGAGATCACGATCTTTAAAAATAATTTCTTCATTGGAATGGTCTACAAGGTGTGCTTGCAAGCCAGGCACACTTTGTACACAGTTCCAATGAATTAGTTATTTTTAAAGATCGTGATCTGGGCACTGCTAAAGAGCTGCCAGCTGATCTGTGGACCAGATTCCAAATCTGTCCACTAGATGGCAGACTTGGCTAAAACAGCCAGGAAAAGGGAACTTTAATTGCAAATATCTCCCAAACCATAAAGGTTTGGGAGATAAGACTTATATCATTTTTAATGTTTTAGTAAGGGCTACAATATAAAATAAAATTATTTTCAAGTATTACTATCCCTTTAAGGTAACAGAAAGGTACTGATGGTGCAGGAGAGCAGATGCCTCTAAAGCAAGAAGCCTGGCCATCAGTTTCAGAAGAAGTAGGATTTCTTAATAACGCTGGACTTATACTAGATAATATTACTATTTCTAAGCTTATCGCTATATGAATAATTATTTTGGGGGGGCTTTATTTGGGGTGAATGTTCCGCTTTAAGTGTCTCTCTACATTAACCCTTTGAGTGCCAGAGAAGTGTCCAACGTATTGCGTTGCAATGACTTGGATACCTTTGTGGCACACAAAGGGTTGAAGCGGGATTGCCACTTTGTAACAAATATGTGATTTTGAAAGAGATTTCAAAATCATCGATATTTATATTTTTATTATTTTTTTTTTTTTTGCAACAATATTTTATGAGCTATTTAACTTTGTTTCTTTGCCAATATATGCAAATTAGACAGTACTGCCAGGCATGCCAGCCAGAAACTAACATTCCGCACAGCTCTCTATCTCAACTGCCAATCACTGCAGGCCATTACTAGCTCATTTGCATAAAGCCACAAATAAATAAAGCTAAATATCTTGTACAGTATTGTTTGAAAAAAATAGCTAATCCCCCTGTGGGGATAAGTGGTTTGTTACATACCCTGACTTGTCCTTTGATCCTACTTTTGTCTGTGCTGCTCTGTTGTGATTAGATTAAAGGGATAGTAATACTTGCAAATTACTAATCCCCATATTGTAGCTTTGTTAAAAAGAAACTTATTGCCCCAGTGTCATCTCTCAAACCCTTATGGTTTGAGAGATGATAGCGCTCAAAGTTCCCTCACCCTTCCCTGACTGTACGCTGAATGTTGACTGCAGGGATATCCGGTATTACTTGCATCAGGTGGCTCTGCAGCAGTGCCGAGATAGCGTTTATAAAAAATAATTCTTTCACTAAAACGGTCTTCTATGTGTGCTTGCAAACCAAGCAAACGTTTCAGTGAAAGAATTATTTTCTATAAACGCGATCTCAGCTCAGCTGCAGAGCCGCCTGATGCACATAAGACTGTCGTACAGCTTCTCCTGCAGTCAGCGTTCAGTCAGGGAAGGGGGAGAGAGAGAGGAACTTTGAGCGCTATCATCTCTCAAAAGGTTTGAGAGATGACAGTGGGGGCAATAAGTTTCTTTTTAACAAAGCTACAATATGGGGATTAGTAATTTGCAAGTATTACTATCCCTTTAAATTCCTATTCTATTATACTTACACTACTGCTCAGGGCTTCCTCTGCCAGCTCAACTTTGCCCCCAGTGGTGATTCACTGGATTGCTGCCAGCTTATCAGCAAGGAACAACAGTTAGCCTCCTCAATTTTTGCCTCTTGTGATCTTTCTTTTGCAACCCTAACTCTGTACCTGTACCATCCTAGCACTGCTTCCTTTCTGTTTCATACTTACCTTCTCCTGGTTCTAGTGCTTCAGAAAACATCCTATTGCCAAAGACTACTGAGTACATTCATCTAGAACTGGTTCTGGCTCAACTGGAGTCCAGTTATTTGACTTCGTATTCGACTACTTTAAGCCTGGCTTTAAGCTGCAGCAAGGACATACCTAGTGTTGGCTACTTTTTTCGAGCATTCCCTTCAAGCTTTTCACTCCAGCCTTAAGCCTTAAGTAGCAGGTTTTCCTCTAGGTACTGGTTCCTAATTTATCTTCTGCTTGGGACATTAATGGAATAACAAGGCTTAGCATTAAGATATCCAGAAAAGGGAATTTTTGTCTCACTCCATATTGAGAACTTCTGGGACCCCTAATCTTGTATATAGAGAAGTCCTTCCTTTTATTCCATAAACAAGTATGGTCTCACCCTCCCCCCCTTTCCCCCAGTCTGCAAAACACTTAAAGGGATAGTAATACTTCATTTTATCTTTATTTTATTTTGTAGGCATTAAAAAAACATGAAGAATGATATAAGTCTTATCTCTCAAACATTTATGGTTTGAGAGATATTCACAAGTAAAGTTTCCCCTCCCGCCCCTTTTACCTAGTGTAAGCCATCTCTTCTCAGATGTGGAATCCAGTCCATAGACCAGACAGATAACCACAGGGGACAATCTTCTTCCTATGAGAACAATGAAAGCCCTGCCCCCCTTGACAAGCTTTTTAGGTTTTTCCCTTAATTGATGATTGTCCCTCTCTGCAGTCTACCTGGGCACTTCCCTTCTGATTTGGCTGAGCAGTGTTACATCAGTAAAAGGGGTGGGAGGGGGATACTTCATCACTGAATTACTCTTGTACTACAACTCTGACAGAATTAATATAACACTCTCCAAAGTCCAAATAGGATGATGATTAATTACAGGTGCTATTATTATGAAACATTACTATCCCTTTAAGGCCAATAATTCCCATTTTTACTGCTCTAAAAATTTGCTTCAGCCTTTAAAAAACTGAAATCACATCATCCCATAGATGCCTTTTCAATAATGTAAACAAACCAAATTTGGACATATATGTACTTTTTTTCCAGTTCAGTTTCTTTTTTTCAGAACTGGTGCTCAAAACTGTACTCCATATTCTAGATGAGGTTTTACCAAGGATTTATATAGCTTTAGAATTATATTCTGGTCCTGTGCATCTATACCCATTTTTACATATGATAGTAGCCCATTGCACACTGTTGTTTAGTCTATTGTCTATCAGAACTTTTTGATCTGTCTCTAACATGAACTCAACAATTCTCATGCTGCCCTTGATTCAGTTACAGAACCATGGTACTGTCAAATTTAGTCAGGACAAATCTACAGTTTCTTTAAAGGATAAGTATTTTTTTAATGATATAGGAGTTTTTCCAGCTAAGAAAACCTAGGGTACTCATACTACTGGGTGTTTTTTTTTCACTCAAGGTTCAAATTGTATTTTTATTTATTTCCGTATTTATTTATTTGTTTTACATTAAAGGAGCTTTACATTTTTAATGAAATGATATGTTATAGGACATTTCCTGCTGAATAAATTAAGGACATTGCCACTGCTGTCATTTGTGTTAGTCAAAAATTATAACCATTCTGTCAGAAAGTGAGTGACAGTATCATTACTTCCTGAAAGTTCAAAATGTCAGGAATAAGTCAGTAGTTTCTTTTATATTCTAATAAGACCTTGTTGTCAGTGACTCACCTCTCCCATAGAATGCAACAGAATAACTAAAATCTGGTCACTGGAGGCGACTGTTAATGTAAAAATATGTAAAGAACAAAATAAATAAATTAAAATAAAACCAAGAGTTTAAACTGCTTTTAACTCAGCCAGCAAGTCTCAGCTGTCTCTTCTCTAGCATGCCCAGGGAAAAGAAGTTAATTCATACCTCTTCCTCTGAACCTTCTTTAATAAACATCGTTAAACAAAGCGTACAGTAAATGAACACCCGAAATGCCCATAAACTCCTTTGGAGCAAACAGAGTAGAATTTTCAGGCCAAATAAGTTAGCAAATTGGCATTAGGCAGGCGTGGCACTAAGGAATTGACATGCTATATCTTGGAATTGTATTAGTACATCCTCCGCCATATGTTTCAGGTGTAATAACTTTTGAATCTCTCTGCAGTGGCCGTACCTTTGTTATACAGAAAGAGAAAAGTATTTTAACATGATTTTTTCATAAAAGTATTACTGCTTCTTTGGACCACCAGCTCCTGGCGACTACAATGCCCATCATCGGTGACCATCCACTGGTTGGTTGGGGATGATGACAGATGTAGTCTCCAATACTGAGTACAACTTGACTAATGAAACATAAACTCACTCCATCATTTCTTCTTATTTCCATATATCATCAGTGAGGAAACAGCAACACTGTCCGTCCTCATCAGTTTCCATTGCCAAGGACAAACGGATCCTGATTAAGTATCTCTTAAGCCCAGCTGCAGACTGGGGCTTCCCAGGGGAACCTGCCTGTTTAGTATTGATAATGAGAGGACTGTACTGTTCCATCTGCACCCACTCTGTCACTGTAATTACAGACGGGTAAAATCACTCAAGCTCCATGAGAAACGATTACAATCCAATTGTTTGGTAAATGTGCTTGTCCTGATGTAAATTGTTTTTTGGAAAATATACTCTGTAATAATAATAAAAGGTACATTTAAACAAAAGGCCATATGCATAAATTAAAAGTGTAGCAATTGCTGAGCAAATCAGAATGCACATTAAGGAACATAATCTCCCTCTAACTTTTCTATCACGGATTATTGCTATCCAGCAACATTTGCAAAATGCAGGTCTCTCCAAATATTTAATGGAGGCCTTCGCCATCCACTCATTGCAGGGGGGGCTCTGTCAAAAGAGGTCCCCTGATGAGCAGACTGCACGACTTCTACCCTCCAGGTGAGAACCATAATATCGAGAAAAAATATAGTGAAAGAATGGCTTCTGATTGCCACTAAATATCTAGGACAGGACAGAGTTGTCCCTTATGCGCACTGAAGGTTGTCCCTCTCGGTGATCCATCCGGACAGTCTTGCTGCTCTGAGGTGAGCAGTGTTACATCAGTAAAAGGACGGTAGGGGGATACTTTATCATTTAATTACTATTGAACTACAGTACAACTCTGACAGTACTGAAATAACACATTCCATAGCCCAAATAGTATGGCCCGGATTCATCAAAATGGGGGAAGAGATCGTATCAAACACGGTGCTCTTTGCCACGATCATTGATGGATACCTTCTGGTATTCATCATTGATTTTGCTTGTTTCCCTGCTTTGCGTATGAGAAGCAGGGAAAGTTGCATAAATTGGATGGCCTTGGGAAAAACTCACGTATACGCATACGCGGAAATGTGTATGTGTGTGTTCGTCCCATGCGTTCAAATGGGATTCACCAGCTTAAAGCAATGGCCAGATACAGTCCTAAAGTTGCTGAATGGTTAATACGCAGAGAAATCCTCTGATTTTTATTAATCCATTCGCACCTTGATGAATCCAGGCCTAAGAAGATTAATTGGAGCTGCTTTTATTATGAACCATTACTATCCCTTTAACAGCTTCCTACATTTCAGTAAAAGATATATTTTTACATCTTTACTTTGCAGTAGGCACTAGCTTTCTCGTTATTAGTGCATATTTGTAATGGGAACCAGGAGATCCATGTAGTCCCTGACCACCACGATGGGCTTCTGTTTCTCTGTGATGTGGCTAAGTCATAAGGATCTGAGGAATGGGAGTCAAAGGGGTCTCTTTAGACCATTCCTAGAAGAAGACACACCACACTAGTTGTTGTAGTCCAAGAACACTGTGTACTTTATTAGAACTGGCCATGGTTTTTAAATCCATATTGCCAGGGGGGAAGGGAATGTGACATGCAATAGGACAGGAACAGATTTAAACAATTAACACATAGAACAGTGGACGCAGGTTATACAGACAACCACGGAACCAGGCTAATCTCATCACACAGACAACAATAGTGAATATACAACAGTGGTAAAGGGATTAGAGAAGTAACACATAATCAAACATGAATCAGGTGACAATACAAAATACCATAATTTAACCCCAACAGGCCCATGTAAATTTGTAGTTCAAATAGTTTTCTTAAAAACAGGTGTCCAGCATCCTTTACATGTATTAACAGATGCACTCGTAATGGACCATAGGTCCGTTACATAGCTGGATATTTTTCCAGAACCCTCTTTTTTAAGTGGTGTTTTTATACTTTTACTAATACATTTAAATGTGTTTAACCCCTTAACGACCACCCTAACGTGGCGGTCACTAAAGGACCACGGAGCATTTTTTTTATTTGTTAATCTGACTCAGGGCTCCCCAAATGGCGTGCAGCCACACGGGGAGCCCTGAAATCCATGACGGTCCTGGTACATCACGGGTTGTTCAGTCACTTTTACCCATGACATACCAGGACCGTCAAGGGTCTTTAAGGGGTTAACAGGTTTACCTGTCTTACAATCACTGCTCATCCATATTATAGTCTCATATTTATGAGCATTTGCTGCAAAATACTTTCATACTTTACCACCTCATCAATTTATTTATTTATTTCATCTTTTTGGAGCACTCTCCTGGTTTTATATCTGATACCCATAATAGTCTATATATTTATTATTTATTTTCTGTGGTTAGAAACATGCCCTGTATCTTCTCCTCCCCTCCATCCTTCCATCTCTTGCTCCCCAATCTTCTTCCTTCCATCTTATTGCTTTAAAGGGATAGTAATACTTCGTTTTAACTTTATTTTATTTTGTAGGCATTAAAAAAACATTAAGAATTATATAAGTCTTATCTCTCAAACCTTTATAGTTTATGAGATATTTACAAGCAAAGTTTCCCCCTCCCGCCCCTTTTACCTAGTGTAAACAGTCTCTTCTCAGATGTGGAATGCAGTCCGTAGACTGGACAGATAACAGAAGGGGACACTCTTATTCCTATGAAAACAATGAAATCCCTGCCCCTTCCCTTATCTTAATTGAAGATTCTCCCTCTCTGCAGTCTACCTGGGCACCTCCCTTCTGCTCAGGCTGAAGAGTGTGACATCAGTAAAAGGGGCGGGAGGGGGAAACTTTGCTTGTGAATATCTCATAAACCATAAAGGTTTGAGAGATAAGACTTATATCATTCTTCATGTTTTTTTAATGCCTACAAAATAAAATAAAGTTAAAATGAAGTATTACTATCCCTTTAACCATCTTCTTCCTCACTCCATCTTTTTCCTGCCTTTCTTCACCTACATTCTGCCTTTTCTCAAGCCTCCATCTTCTTCCATTCTCCTACCCCCACCTTCTCCCTCCCACCGTCTTCTTTACTCTCAATTTTTTCCTCCCTTCCCATCTTTTCCCCCCTTTCCTCCCATCATCTTCTTCCATCCTCTCACCAGCTTCTTCTTCTTCCCTCTTTCCATCTTCTTCCTACCTCACCGTTGATTTCCTTCTTCCAGGGGAATATTAGTGCATGGGCATACCTGGCATCTACCAAGGGCATCCTGGTACAGCAGGCATCACCACAAAGTTCCAGTTTCACAGGAAGGAACCTGTTTATTCATGTGCTCAGATGGGCAGGAAAGGTGGGGCTTGTCATATATGTTTATCTATATTTGCTGGCTCTCCAGTCCAAATTTTGTTAGAGGCCTTAGGGGTTCTTAAAACTGCTCTGCCTCCTTCACTCCAGATTCTTCCTCTCCATCCATCCCTGCAAGTGTATGTTTTAATATGATGGCCTATGTGGTGCTAAATAATTATGTAAATTACACAGGGCTGTGGAATACCATTATGGGATACCACAGAGACCTTTATTAGTTATTATTTTGTGAGTCTGAGCATAAAGATGCAGAGGAACATAATTAATGGTGAGGGGTATGTGGGGACTCATAGTTGGTGGGGATACTGGCCTGGTAATCCACCTCTTTCTGCTGTCTATAACTATTTCATTGACCCATTACAACTGACGATCAAAAAGAAAATGCTAAATGGATTAATCTTGAAAGTTCAAATCTTGCTCTCAGCAACATGTGGAATTAAGGGGGAGGGTTATTTATGTATAGTGTAGTTTTTAACCCCTTGAGTGCTAAGAACATCCCCAAAGCACTGCAAAGCAATGCTTTGTAAATGTCTTTAGCATCCAAGGGAATTTATTTGCTCTTATTGTAAGATGGTTAACTCAGGTGTTTTTAGTGCAGCAATTCTTACATTAAAGGGACAGTAATGTTTCATGATAAAAGCAGCTCTAATTAATCATCATAGTATTTGGACTTTGAAGAGTGTTATTTCATACTGTCAGTGTTGTAGTTCAAGAGTAATTCAATGACAAAGTATCCCCCTCCCTCCCCTTTTACTGATGTAACACTGCTCAGCCAGAGCAGAAGGGAGGTGCCCAGGTAGACTGCAGAGAGGGACAATCTTCAATTAAGATAAGGGGAAAACCTGAATAACCTGTCAAGGGGGGCAGGGCTTTCATTGTTTTCATAGCAAGAAGATTGTCCCCTTCTGTTATCTGTCTGGTCTATGAACTGCATTCCACATCTGAGAAGAGATGGCTTACACTAGGTAAAAGGGACGGGAGGGGGAACTTTGCTTATGAATATGTCTCAAACCATAAATGTTTGAGAGATAAGACTTATATTGTTCTTCATGTTTTTTTAATGCCTACAAAATAAAATAAAGATAAAATGAAGTATTACTATCCCTTTAAAGCGAAGCAGTCATGTCTAGTCAACTTTTCCCATTTAGCTAAATATACTCACAGTAAACCTAATAAAGTATATTAAACAGCTGTCCATTGTTTCTGTAGTTATAAAACTGACCCGTTTATGAAGCGTTGAGAATAAGCAGACTGCAGCCATCTTGACAATTATTATGTACTGCGCATGCCCGACTAGTTCCTGAGGCTGTCACTCAGATAGGTAGTACCCTCCCACTGCCTTTTTTTTTTTACTTGTAGGCGCGCACGCTTGAGCGGCGTGCCTGCAAAATGTAAACAATTACATCATTCCTCTTTGTGCACGAGCATTAGAGCGAGCAATAACGTAGCAGAGGTAAAGCGCTTTGGAAATACATCTCTGATACATAACTTTATTTTACAATAATACTTCTTTTGATAACATTTTCTTTTTGAATCTTTAAATGTATCATGTACTAAACAAAAAGGATATAAACATTTATTCTTATTGGCAAAGTAATCCCAAGTATTCCTAAATTTCTGTATATCCATGAAAGATAGCCTAGCACTATAATTTATTGACAAATTATCATAGTACTATAATTTTTGTCATTACACAAATATATTATATAATTAAAAGAAAAAATATTATTGTATGTTTTCCAACTATTTTAACCATTATTATCTGTGTTTCCTGGATTTATACTGGCAAATAAGAAACAAATGTACTTATATATCACAACTCCAACAAGAAATATTTAGAATATTTTTAACTGTATACACAAATACCTTTCTGTAGGTAGTTAGTTATGCTGCCTCTGTAAAAAAATGTATTTATATATTGAACTAGACAGAGGCTCAAAGACACCAATATACAAGATATATATTAAAGGGATAGTAATACTTCGTTTTTTCTTTATTTTATTTTGTAGGCATTAAAAAAACATGAAGAACGATATAAGTCTTATCTCTCAAACCTTTATGGTTTAAGAGATATTCACAAGCAAAGTTTCTCCCTCCCACCCCCTTTTACCTAGTGTAAGCCATCTCTTCTCAGATGTGGAATACAGTCCATAGATCAGGCAGATAACAGAAGGGGACAATCTTCTTCCTATGAGAACAATGAAAGCCCTGCCCCCCTTGACAAGTTTTTCAGTTTTTTCCCTTATCTTAATTGAAGATTGTCCCTCTCTGCAATCTACCTGGGCACCTCCCTTCTGATCTGGCTGAGCAGTGTTACATCAGTAAAAGGGGCGGGAGGGGGATACTTTGTCATTGAATTACTCTTGAACTGCAACTCTGACAGAATTGAAGTAACACTCTCCAAAGTCCAACTACTATGATGATTAATTAGAGTTGCTTTTATTATGAAACATTACTATTCCTTTAAGTATGAAACAAAATATAAAATATACATGAATATTTTGTTTAAAATAAAATTACAATATGCACTGCAATGTTTTTTAAACTAAATGTATTTAAAAACTAATGTTACTTTAATGTACTCAAATTAACTTAAATTTAATTGTGTCTAAAATGTTTTAATCCAAATAATTATTCATAAATTATATATTGTCTGCTTAAAGATTTATGATAACATATTTTACTGTATTACTGTACTCATTTCCAAATATACTCCCGCCCGCCATCTTCGCTCTGCACATGACCTTCTGCTCTCCACAGCTCTTATCACATCCTCCCACTCCCGCCTACAGGACTTCTCCCGTGCTGCACCTGAGCTGTGGAATTCCCTCCCCCGCCCCATCAGACTCTCCCCCAGCCTTCAAATCTTCAGACGCTCCCTGAAGACTCACCTCTTCAGGGAGGCCTATCAACTGCCTCCATAAACATCATCACCAAGATTCACCCCTTGCACGGACTACTGCACTCAATGGCACTTCTCACTCCCACCCACTGACTGGCAGTTCATGTGGCAGGAGGCACTTAAACGCAATAGCACTTACTCCTTCTGTATCAAACCTACCTTCCTCTAGACTGTAAGCTCTCACGAGCAGGGCCCTCTGATCCTCCTGTTCTACACATCTGATTGTACTATTTAATACCTCTGTATGTCTATTCCCCAATTGTACAGCGCTGCGGAATTAGTTGGCGCTATATAAATAAAGAATAATAATAATAATAATAATTAATTTTTAATTTTAAAATAAAACATGCATTTTTATGCATTTTTTTGCATCTCAGAACCACTCTATTTTATTGAAACCTCATTGTGTTCCTAAGACAACTATGGCAAGTCCTTCTCCTTCGTCAGGTGTCACCGCTAGTGATGAGCGAGCATGCTCGGCCGAAGCTCGGTTCGGCTCGAGCATCACTCTGCTCGGCACATGGCGGTACTCGTACGAGTACCGCATGTGCTCGCCCGCCATGTTCGGGTCTCCTCCCCGCATGTTTCGCGGCTGCTGCGCAGCCAATAAACGTGCGGGGAGGCTCTGACATCAGTGTAATGCCAGCAGCCATGTTGGCTGCTGGCATTACACTGATTGGCTGGCCAGAACCCCGTGATCGGGTGCTGTATAGCACCCGACGCGCGAGTTCGGCTCATTCTTAGCCAGGGAGAGATGCGCTTAGGCAGGGAAAGTCAGTGTAGGGAGAATAAAATTGTTGAAACTCTTTCAAGACCCAAAAGTCCTTTTTAGGACTGTTGTGTGTGGGGGCAGCATTTATATTTTGTTTGGGGGGGCACAATTTCCTTTTTTTTGTGGGAGTGATACTTGTAAGGTGACATATAATACTAGATGCACAGGAAGTCAGTGTAGGGAGAATAAAATTGTTGAAACTCTTTCAAGACCCAAAAGTCCTTTTTAGGACTGTTGTGTGTGGGGGCAGCATTTAATTTTTTTGGGGGGTGGCAGAATTTCATTTTTTTGTGGGGGGGGACATGTTCTAAGGTGACATTGTACTAGGTGCACAGGGACAAATATTTCACAGTGCAGTGACAAGCTGACATATTCTGTTAGGTGCACAGGGCCAATGATTTTACAACGCAGCGACAAAAAGGGCCATTTTAAACGTGTGCCTAGCCATAGATTATTGTCACATTCTGTTTAGTGTGCAAATTCACAAATTAACGTCACATATTCCGTTCACTGTGCCTAGCCGCAGATTAGCGTCACATTCTGTTTCGTGTGCCTAGCCGCAGATTAGCGTCACATTCTGTTTCGTGTGCCTAGCCACAGATTAGCGTCACATTCTGTTTCGTGTGCCTAGCCGCAGATTAGCGTCACATTTTGTTTAGTGTGCCTAGCCGCAGATTAGCGTCACATATTGTTTAGTGTGCCTAGCCGCAGATTAGCGTCACATATTGTTTAGTGTGCCTAGCCGCAGATTAGCGTCACATATTGTTTAGTGTGCCTAGCCGCAGATTAACGTCACATATTGTTTAGTGTGCCTAGCCGCAGATTAGTTTTTAATCTTCCTTTTTGTGTGTTTTACGGTCAGTCTGTAAAAATGGCGTACTACGGGCGAAACATCGTTCCCAGCAGCGACGTTGGAGTCCAAGATGCATCCAGACATCCTCCCTATGCTGTCCCTGAACCATTTCTGTGGTGTTTCCATCATTTTCTGACCTTTTCCTATGAACCAGGCACCCTCCCCTCATCAGAGCAGGGGGTGCCTGGTGTAATGCTCGAGTCCTCCCATTGACTTCAATGGGGCTCGGGTGCTCGGCCGAGCACTCGAGCCTCCGGGGGCGCTCAGCCAGAGCACCCGAACACCCGAGCATCGGGGTGCTCGATCATCACTAGTCACCGCCAATTCTCAAACTTCATCAGAAGATAAAACTATATCGCCACCACTTGATGACATGGTACATTTATAATACCTTCTATATAGATTTTTTTTCATGTTTATATAGATGTATATTAACTTTTGAAGGATAGGACCATTTTATAAATTATTTTTTTCTCTCTCTTTGTTCCGGTGCTTGTTTCTTTGTTCAAAAGTGCTTGTTCATTAAAGGAGCAGTAAACTTTTTTTATGAAAACACATATTTTATAGATAATTTCTTGCTGAATAAAACAAGGTCACTCCCATCGCTGTCAGATGTTTTATTAAAAATTTATAGCAGTTTAAATAATCAGGAAGTGAATTTACTGTGTTTACTTCCTGATAGTTCTAACTGACAGGAAGTGACAGTTTCTATCACATTCTGTGGAAAACTGTATGACTTTTGTGACTTTCCATTAGAATCTAACAGGAAATCTAATTAGAATTTGACCACTAGAGGGCACTGCTAATGTAAAAAAAAACATGGGTTTAAACTGTAATAACTCTGGAAATATAAAACTCTCAACAGTGGGCGTACCCTTATTTTACTCAGTAGGAAAATCCCTACAATATATACTTTTTCATAAAAAAAAGTTTACTGCTCCTTTAAGTATTTAAGTTCATCCACATAAATGATGTTCCATTTATTATGGCTCAAATAGTGTTTTATTTAAAAATTTATACTTATATGATATCCCACTGGTTATTGTAATTAAATAAATGTGAGGGATGTATAAATTGTAAAGACTCACTTTTTATCATTTATATCTCAGTTGATTCTGTCAGAGCAATTGCATTCATTTTGGATGAGTAAGCATGAAAGGATACTATTATCCAATCAAACATACAAACTGTACATTAGTAAAAAATCACACATGTCCCTTCTTATTAATTTTTTTACTTAATTATATTTTGTAAAGTATTTGTGTTTGTTTGTTTTTTTTATTTAAATGCCCCATGAGCATAACATTGACATTGACATATGAGTGAATAAGTGAAAATGACCAGTCATGTCTTATCACTCTCAGTTCACGCATGAAAAAGCATGATAGGGGTGTAAATTGAGGCAAGCTGCTATTACTTAACCCTTGATGTTCCAGAACCACTTTGGGTCATTATGATTAGTGTAACAACGATGTTAAAGGCATGTCAGTATTGTTTAAGGGATTATTTATATTTTCTAAAATTGAACAGTTTTAGCATCGACCTTAACCATTATATATATATTTTGTTTGTTTGATTGTTTTGTTTTTTTAAAGGCTCGTCTTATAGGAGCCGTTAGGAAACCTTCCTCCTCTGATGAAGAAGGCTCAGCAGTTGATGATGAAGATTGCTTTCCAATGGACCCTCAATGAAGTGAAAGTGATTCCTCTGATGATTCTCAAACATCTGTTGAAAGTAGTAGAGTCGGTAGAACAGATTGGTGTAAATGCGGGAACTGTCAATCTATGCCCACAGAGGAGGAATATCTGTGTTGTACAGAACTTCCAGCTGTACAACAACATGTTGCAGAAGAGAACACCTGCATCATGACAGTTTTATGCCATGACATTTGTCTTAACGAAGAACGCGTTTTCCTTTCTTACCGCATTATGGGGACAAGAACAAGTAGGCCAGCAGATGCCATATATAATCGGTCAGTGAATCTAAAATGATTCTGTACTTTAATTTTTTTTTTTGTTTACAACAAGTATAGTGTGTGTCTTCGTGTGTATTGAGCATTTGTATAGCTTTTGTGTACTGTATGTGTGAAGTGACTTAGTATGTTGTGATTGATTTTATGTGTAATCTGTATATTGCATGTTTTTTTGTCCTTCTTTTGTTTTTTTATTGTTTGTGTTGATTTGTGTGTGTTGAGTGCATTGTTGTAGCATTGTGTGACTAAAGTTGTGTATGTATTTTGTTGTGTGATTGACACAGATTGTTGTTTTTTTTGTTGTTTGTATCGTTGTGTGATTTTTTTTTTTTTTTAGATTTATGTGTATTACAGCAGAACTATTACCTGTTTTACACTTTATGTCAAATAATTACCCATATGTCGACTAGCTGCTCAGTAGTCCTAGTCAGAGTAATAATTATCTGGTTAATGAGAATTTTACCGTAATCCGTTCCTGACAGACGTCACTGTGGAAAGATGTCTGCGTGCTCCACTGCCTGTCAGGCCATGAGTCCCGTATAATTCTCATTAACCAGGTACTTTTTCTGTTGACTAACACTACAGAGCAGTTAGTAGACAGGTGGATATTTATTTCACATAAACTGTAAAATTGTTGCTAGGTCCGCTGTAATATATTTAAATACAATATATTTATATTTTATATTTAAACACACACACATCGATCTTTTACGTGTTAGATTCAAGGATATTTAGGTCTAAGGAATCGAAGGCCAATACCGTCTTGTGTGGTTGCCAGCATCCGTAGGCAATATCCAGACCCAGAAAATGTATATATGGTTTATATCCCACTATATGATTATGCAGCCATGGATATGGCAACCTTATTATAAATAAGGTGTAAGCATAACTACTACCCCTTGCAAACTTTGCCACAAATAATTACCTCTTTGCCAACTAGTTGGTCAATAACGTTAGTCAACGTAACTATTGCATGGTTAATGAGAATACGATACTACACCCGTACTGACAGACATGAACCTACACAGACATCTTTCCATAGTGATGTATGGGCACCTGAGATGTCTGTGCCTTTTGTAGTGTAATAGCTCCAATAGCAGTCTGGAACTGACAGCTCAGGTGCACAGACATCGCTATGTAAAATTGTCTTTGCAGTGTCAAATCTGTCAGTCCAAGTACACTTGACAGTTCTCATTAACAAGGTAATCAATAAGGCGAGTAACAATATTGCGCATCCAGTCTAAACATGAGTAATTATTTTTGGACATCTTTGTTATATGTTTGAGTTCCACTTTAAACTTGAATTTTTTTTTTAAACTATATCCTAACACTACTGATAATTACTCTAGCCTTAAGAATAATCTTAATCGGAACTACCAACCCAAATCAACTTTGCCACACATAATTCCACACCTGGAGAACAGTTGCTGAGTAGCACAAGTCGAAGAATTATATACAAGTTAAAGAGAAATCGCCATAGATCCGAAGTTGACAAGATGTATGGAGCACTGACATCTTTCCATAATGACATCGGCACGCATGGGCTGTCATTCCCAGCCGGCTCTAGTAGGCGTTGTTTGTAGCCGTTTGGCTCCAAAAGGACTGAGAGCGCAGGAGTGCAGATGTATATATGGAAACCTGTCTGCTCTACGTCCATCCTGGCAATTACAGAACAATGGCAAATTCTCTGTATTGGATAAAGAAATCTGCCTACTTGCGCTACTCAGCAGCAAGTCACCTACAAGGGGAATTCTGTTGGGCAACACCCCCCCTGCCCTCAAACTCCTCTCCTTAACAACCTCCTTAGGCTTATCTCAGTGGACCAGCTCTCCCACACACAGTGATGGTCACTCCCTCGACTTGATCTTCACTAACCTCTGCTCGGTCTCCAACTTCTCTAATGTCCCCTTTCCCCTCTCTGACCACCACCTCCTCACCGGTAACCTCATCATACCACGCAAACCCATCACCCCCGCCACAATCAAGCGCATGCGGAGAAATCTGCATACTCTTGATAAGCAACAATTTTCCACCTCCCTGCAGCCTCTTCTCAACCCCATCCTCACACTTACTTGCCCAGACAAAACTACTGCTCTCTACAACAGCACTCTCACTTCAGCCCTTGACATCGCTGCACCTGCAACTCCACGCCACCCACGCACAACCCCACTACAACCCTGGCACACTAGACTAACGTGATACCTCCAAAGGTGCTCACGCACTGCTGAAAGGCACTGGAGGAAATCGCGCTCCACAGCTGACTTCACACACTACAAATTCATTCTCCGTTCGTATAGCTCTGCCCTCTCCCTGGCTAAACAGTCATTCTTCTCCTCTCTAATTTCTAATCTTTCCTCCAACCCCAAACGCATTTTTTCAACCTTCACATCTCTTCTAAACCCACCAACACAAACACCTTCCACTAACTTCTCTGCCCAAGATCTCGCCAACCACTTCAAGAACAAGATTGAATCTATCAGACATGACATTTCCTCACTACCACCCCCACCCAGCCAGCCCAGCCCTGTCGCCTCTCCCACACACATACTAAGCTCCTTCCCACCTGTCACTGAGGATGAAGTCTCCCTTCTCCTCACTCGCTCAAACCTAACCACATGCCCTCTCGACCCAATCCCATCTCAGCTCACCCAAGAACTCTCCCCTCTACTAACTCCAATCCTTACTCACTTATTCAACCTCTCTTTGTCAACCGGCACCTTCCCATCCTCTTTCAAACATGCACTAATCACTCCCATCCTAAAAAAACCCTCCCTGGACCCAAACTCACTGTCAAATTACCGGCCAATTTCCCTAATCCTGTTCACCTCCAAGCTTCTCGAGCACCTTGCATATAACTGGCTCACTAATTTCCTCTGCTCCCATTCCCTGCTAGATCCCTTGCAATCCGGATTCCGCCCTCATCACTCCACTGAGACTGCCCTCACTAAAGTGGCCAATGACTTGCTCTCAGCCAAGTCAAAAGGCCACTACTCCCTACTCATTCTTTTGGACCTGTCAGCTGCCTTTGACACAGTTGATCACCCACTCCTCCTCCAAGCCCTCCACTCCCTAGGTCTCTGCGACACTGCACTCTCCTGGTTTTCATCTTATCTTTACAACCGCTCCTTCAGTGTTTCCTACTCTGGCTCCACTTCCCCACCCCTCCCACTGTCTGTTGGTGTGCCTCAAGGATCAGTACTGGGACCCTTGCTCTTCTCAATCTACACTGCTTCCCTTGGAAAACTAATAAACTCCTTTGGGTTTCACCATCATCTCTATGCTGATGACACCCAAATATATCTTTCCTCCCCAGACCTCTCCCCTTCCCTCCTGTCCCGAGTGTCTGACTGTCTGTCTGCTGTGTCTTCCTGGATGTCCTCCCATCAACTCAAACTTAACCTTGGCAAAACTGAACTAATTCTCTTCCCTCCATCTACAACCAGCCTTATCCCAAATATTACCCTCACCGTTAACAACACTTCCATCACACCAACCCCTACAGCACGCTGCCTGGGGGTCACATTTGACTCTGCCCTATCCTTCATTCCTCACATCCAGTCAATCTCCAGCTCATGCCGCCTCCACCTCCGCAACATCTCTAGAATCCGACCCTTTCTCACAGAAGACACTACCAAAATTCTAATCCAAACACTCATCATGTCCCGTCTTGACTACTGTAACTCTTTACTAATTGGCCTGCCTCTCACCCGACTAACCCCGCTACAGTCCATAATGAACTCTGCTGCAAGACTAATCTACCTCACTCATCGCTTCTCTAACACCAAACCCCTCTGTCAGTCCCTACACTGGATCCCATTAGCATACAGAGTCAAATTCAAAAATCTGGTGCTAACTTATAGAGCCCTCACTAACACTGCACCCCCCTATATTTCATCTCTCATTTCCAAATATACTCCCGCCCGCCATCTTCGCTCTGCACATGACCTTCTGCTCTCCACAGCTCTTATCACATCCTCCCACTCCCGCCTACAGGACTTCTCCCGTGCTGCACCTGAGCTGTGGAATTCCCTCCCCTGCCCCATCAGACTCTCCCCCAGCCTTCAAATCTTTAGACGCTCCCTGAAGACTCACCTCTTCAGGGAGGCCTATCAACTGCCTCCATAAACATCATCAGCAAGATTCACCCCTTGCACAGACTACTGCACTCAACAGCACCTCTCACTCCCACCCACTGACTGGCAGTTCATGTGGCAGGAGGCACTTACACCCAATAGCACTTACTCCTTCTGTATCAAACCTACCTTCCTCTAGACTGTAAGCTCTCACGAGCAGGGCCCTCTGATCCTTCTGTACTCCACATCTGATTGTACTATTTAATACCTCTGTATGTCTATTCCCAATTGTACAGCGCTGCTGAATTAGTTGGCGCTATATAAATAAAGAATAATAATAATAATATGGTGTGGTATTTCCGCCTTACTATTATTTCATTTTCTAAGTGCTGCAATAATGACAAATAACATCTTTTAAACAGTTAATCACCGTCCCAGATCTTGATTCATTTGTTCAGTGCACCTGTGCTGTTACTCAGTTCCGTTGCCCTTTGTCATACAGACATTCATCTAAATATTTGCTGAGTCTAACGGTAAGAAAAGCACTGAAACAGAGATGTCTGCTTTGCAAGATATCAGCGCTGTTCTCAGATGCCACCCTGTATATAAACTTATTTGTCATTGATGCAACAATAGAAAAGTTTGACATATTTTTTGATTCATGGCTTTTGAAGTATATTTTACATCTTTGTTATTGTAGTGAAAGTAATAATTTCATGTGAAAAAAACTGTTTTTACAATTACAGTAAATCTTAATGTGACTGAATTTGGATAGAGTGCAGTTATATCTGCCAACCATTTTTTTTTTTAATTATTTTACAAAAACAATTTTTACGTTTCTTACAGTTTGTAATATATTTAAGCCTTTGAGTGCCAGAGGGGTACGCAACGCATTGCAAAGCAATGCATGCTGTACCTCTCTGGCACTCAAAGGGTTAATAAACATAATAATGTTTATTAATTAACATTTTTTATTTACTAAAAATATTTACAATATTCTAATTTTACTTTAATAAAAGTATTTTGAAGTTTTTAAAACTAATATGTTTGTAATGATTTATTTTTAGTGTAAAAAATGTTTTATTTCGTGACTATATATATATATATATAATTCGAAACTATCTTAAAGTGGAAATAACATCTAAATATAACTGTAGCTAAAATAACTCCCCATCTGGCAACTAGCTGCTTAGTAGCGATAGTAGACAGAATTATCTCCTTGACAAATAGATTTAGATTTTCTTTACAGGCTAACAGCATCACGGTACGCTGATATCTTGCAATACTGACGTCCGCATACCTACACTGTCAGTCCCAGCCAGGTCTAGGAGACGGTTTTAGGAGCCGTTCGGCTCTAAAATGGACGGGAAAAAAGGCTCAATCTATTTGTAAAGGGAATAATTCTGGAGACTATCACTAATAAGCAGCTAGTCACCAGATGTTGCGTTATCTAAGCTAAAATAGTGTGTACATGTTAATTCCGCTTTAATGAAATATGATATATATATATATGTTGTTCAAGGACCGCACTCACAGGACTTCCAAATGGTTCAAAAATGTGCAAAGTTTATTATCAACATTTCGGCCCTGCTTTGGGCCTTTGTCAAGATAGGTTACAGAAAAAGTGTGAAAAATACCCTTAAATACCCTAAGATGGCATCTGAATGATGTCATAAACTTTATTCTTTTGTAGGAATACAAGTTTGTTTCTTTCTATAATGTATGCCACATGACCTATGACGTCATTCAGACGCCATCTTAGGGTATTTAAGGGTATTTTTCACACTTTTTCTGTAACCTATCTTGACAAAGGCCCAAAGCAGGGCCGAAACGTTGATAATAAACTTCGCACATTTTTGAACCATTTGGAAGTCCTGTGAGTGCGGTCCTTGAACAACAAAACTGTATGTATCCTTTGGGGAACCAGGCACCCAGGCCATTGATTTTGATTGGGAGAGTGATAGGACTTATATGTTTGTTTTATATATATATATATATATATATATATATATATATGTGTGCATATATAAATATACAGTAGTTCAAAAGTCAGTTACATGGTCCAAGGTCCAGCTATATATCCTATAAAAAAATAATTTGCTAGAATGATTGTAGAATAGTAGAAAGAGGGAAATATTTTAATTCTAAATGACTAATACTATTCAATTTGAGATTATATATATATATATATATATATATATATATATATATACACGTTTATTAACCATTATTTCCTCAATTGATTCATCTAGAACAGTAATGTCTGATTCAAAAGCAGATGAAGTATCCATAACATAATCAGGATCATTTCTTTTGCCTAATGATGACTGAGATACGTCTAAGACTGACAATATGTCTTGTGTTTTCTCAGATATAGATTCTTTTGTATCTTCTCTATTGTCACTAGTTATGTCTTCTAAATCAGATTGTATGGCTTCCACTTCTTGTTCGTCTAATCATGTTTCTGCCAATTGCAGTTGTAATGCATCACCCTTTTTTTAACATTAAGCCTTGGTGGAAAATAAGTTGAATGCACAGTTGGGATCACTTTTTGTGGGGTTGAAGAATGTGACGGTATAGGAGACACAGAAGGATGAGGAAAATCAAAATGCTTTGTTGGAACTTTAATTAAACGCAGTGTGGTTAGCACTTTTTGTGGAGTCGAAGATTGAAATGGTATGTGGGAAACAGATGGATCCTGAAATTCTAAATGTGACCTGTGTTTGACATAATTGTGATCCAACTTTAAGTCCATAATGTCAGCTTCTGCAAAATTATCTTCCTCTGGACACTGTGTATAGGATTCTACATACATATATATGGATGCTCTGTTTGCGTGCTTGCATCACTGGTTTCACAAACTGTATTGGTGCTTACATCCATCATTTTTTTTCCAATATTGATGCTAAACTATAGAAGACGACATGTGTGCTTGTTCAATTTGTGCTACCGATGTAATTGATGTAGATTGGTGGCTAAAGTGCGCGGGTACTGCATCTTCTGTTAAATATTTTGTTCTGCTTGTGCAATCACGATAGAAACACCTAGGCATATTCACAGTCTGTGGTAAAGAACATAAAAAGATTAACAACCAAATGAATAACACGTCAGATATTGTACAAATATATATATATTAAAAATCTTACATTTATTAGTATATATTAAAATCTTATAGCTTATTATCTAAAAATGTAATACTCTATTTTATTGGTTTACACTAATAAGAAGGATTACAAATACAAGCAATTAAAATTACACTTTCATTTTTTTTCTACTGGAGAATGATGTCTCTGTATTGTCATAGTTCCTATTCATTTGAAAAAGAATTATAAAATAACACCATCCATCCACTTTCACCTACTGTAACACCAATCACTTGTGTTGTGTTATGTTTTTTTCAGACTACACACGTCAAATCACAGTATTTTTCAGAAATTATTATTAACTAAAGTCCCTGTCTGTGATCCACCTAGACAACACCCACCTAGTGTGAAGTGATTAGTGTAAACTTAGGTGAGAAGGGAGGGAGTTGAAAATTGAGTATTTGAGTAGTATTGAATTAAAACTTTGACAGTATTGAAATAACAATCTCCATGGCCAAAACACTTTATTTCTTATTTAAAAGAAATGTTATTATGAAACAGTACTATTACTGTTATATATTATTTTTGTTTAAATCCATATATATTACGTAGAAAATATTTGTATAAAATCAAAATAATGCAATTTTATTATTATTATTATTATTATGGGTTTTTTAAAATTATTTTAAAATGCACTATGTTTTTGTGCATTGCATGTATATTTGGGTACTTCCTTGTGTGTGTGTATGTGTTACATACATATTATTTATTTATATATATATAGAGAGAAAGAGATAGAGATACTAAGAAATAGAGAAAAAGACAAAAATAGAGAGAGAGATAATATAGTTTAATACTGAAACATAGAGAGAGATAGAAAGAGAGACAGAAAAAAATATATAAAAAAAATTCTATAGATACAAATAGAGATATGAAAGAGCGATAGAGAAAGATATAGACTGACCGAATTTATAAACATGAAAGTTGTAATATTTATATTCCTAGTTAAAAGGATTTGCTTGTTTAGTCAATTTAAAAAATGGAGACAATACTTCCTCATATCAGCTGAAATTTTTTTTTTCCTCTTTTTTTAAACATAGATTAAATTATTGCTGTGAACAATAACATCCAGGCATAGCACTGTATTGTACTTTCAATTCACACCTTGTGACATGTTTGTAAAATAAAGAGAGAAATGCACACATTCCCTCAATTTGTGTCTCTATAATTGATCACATTACAACAATGTAATTCACTATTAATTTTGAACGCTACATTAAAAAGAAAAAAAAAAAAAAAAAATACATATATATATATATATATATATATAATATATAATTGCAGGGCTTATAATTTTAAGTCCCTTGCTACTAGCCAGACCTGAAAAGTTACTCACCACTGCAAGCCATAACATACCCACCAGGGCTGAATTTCTACTCGCCAGGGCTAAATTTTCACTTGCTATTGCCTAGTGGAGAGTGGAAATTTTGAGCCATGTATTATATATATATATATATATATATATATATATATATATATATATATATATAATAAATATTATATTTATATAAATATATTTTATCTAGCTATTTAGTTTCTGTCAGAAAGATTTAGGTTGCACACTCAATGATACACATCTATTACATTGCCATCAAGAGCAGACTCAGACTATCTAAAAAACCATTTTTCAAGTGTCTGTTTCAAAGGGATTAGAGAACTGGAGAGAAGAAGGCCAACAATATATAACTTTTTAGTATACAATCTCTTCAGACAACCCTTTACTTAAATAAGAATGGAGACAATACAACAGAGCTTTTATCTATATATATATATATATATATATATATATATATATATATACACTGTGAACAAGGACAGTGACTTTTAAAAACACTTTCAATTCAAGAATGTTTATGTTGCCAAAGAATTACCTCACCTATCATGGGGGAAGAAAAAAAACATGTTGTTGAGATAAGTGTTTTAAAATCAATTACTCAGTTTGAAATAACTTCCTTTACTTTACAGACAAGTTTGATTGAAACAAAAATGGATAAAGCACTTATTTTGTAAAATACAGAGGCAAAATCAAAATATGCTGGGGTGACCAGGTCACGTGGTTATGAGGCTGCTGACGTATGTGTTTTCAAGTAGCTGGTGGGAGTTACAAGAGAGCCGATCGGCTCTACAGCCATCATGAGCATTAAGCTTTTCATGGGTCAGACGTCACCAGGTACTTTTTTAAATTGCAATTAAATCTTAAATACAACTTAAAAAAAAAAAATGAAATACACAGCGCGTAAACAACTGATAACTGTTTGATTGAGGCTAAATCTTATAGGGGTGGTAGTTCCACTTTACATTTTCCAAATAGTTACTCTATGGTTCTGTGGATATGGCTGTTTCATTAAATATTTTACTTTGCATCTCTCAGCCCAAACACAATTTGCTGAAACCCTTCCTAATTCAATGCAAGGTACATGAACATTTTAGCAAAGTCCTGTTAGGCTGCAATGCAGATAGTTAACATTAATGGCTGGTTCATTGAGTTTCCCATTGTCAAGATCCAATCAATGATCATTCCACATGGGTGTCAGCACAAATCCTAATTAGCATATGAAACATCACTGACACCGTCATTAGCATATTAAATGTCATTGAAATGCATAATTAGCATATGAAATGTCACTGGTACCATATGGGTACTGCAATTAACATACATTAGTATAGATTTGCCACAGCCCAGCACTGTCAAGTCACCTGTGGGAGAAGAAAAGGACAATGGTGGCACCGGACATACAACTAGATATAAAATGAAAGACAAATTCACAACTCAAGTGGCGGAAACTGGTGCAGATCAAGTGGTGGATGCCCTTTAGAACAAGCAGCTTCCAAAGATCGCACTCTGAAAACACGCCAAGGATAAAATCTTATATTTGATTCATATTCCAACAGATGTACAGACGCCGGGTATTGGGAACAAGCTGTCACACATTTCGCACTAGATGTGCTTAATCATGATTAAGCACATCTACTGTGAAATGCGTGAGACAGCTTGTTCCCCAAAACCAGTGTCTGTACATCTGTTGGAAAATGAAAAAAATATGAGATTTCATCCCTGACATGTTTTCAGAGGTTAAAATGGTTAATAAGCATAACTCTTTTTTTACTACTTTAAAATATTCTCTTTAAAATCTATAAGAGCCAATCTCCTTTATCACTATGTATATTCTGCAAGTCCTTAACATACAAAGTCAGATTGTCTATACTTGTTTTTTTTTAACATCTTCATCTATTTTCTTCTCTTTTATGACCTTGACAATGAGCTTACTAAAACTCTGTTTCCAAAGTGTTTTCTGCCAGGGGCTTTGGATACAGGGATACTAATTCAATGGACCACTATCCCTGTAGCAATGAATGCTTTGTATGCTGTATTTATTGCTGCAAGGATAGTGTCATGTTTTATCACTAACCCTATTTCACAGTCCCTGCTAGAAAGCTCACTGTAACCAGAAATTCAGTCAGCTCACTGTCAGGGATATAAATGTATAGAAAAACTGGTGACAGTGATAAAACTTACAAATAAAGGGCAATTTGACTTTACATATTATTGACTTGTAGAACATGTAAAATCAGAAGAAGAGGTTGACTGTTACTTTCAGGGTATCCCGTCACCTAAAAACAACTTTTGTAACTTTGGAAGAACTCTCAAAATCATCTGTATGTTGTATTATCGATTTTTCATTTAGGTAACTTTTTTTTAGTTATTTAGACCAGGGCTGTCCAGGTTCAGTCCTCAAGGGCCACCAACAGGTCAGGATATATGGATTTCCCTGATTAAGCACAGGTGAGTTAATCAGTGGATAATTAATTGTGACTGACTCACCTGTGATTAATCAGGGAAATCCTTATATCCTGGCCTGTTGGTGACCCTTTAGGACTGAACTTGGACAGCCCTGATTTAGACTTATAGCCGATGCTATTAAACTATTTAAAAGCCAGAGGAGTACACATTCATTGCAAAGCAATGCGTTACACACCCCTTGCGCACTCAGAGGGTTAAAGGAACAGTAAACTGTTTTTTATGAAAACCTGTATGTTATATTACTTTTCCTGTTAAGTAAAACAAGGTCACTCCCACCGCTGTCAGTTGTTTTATTCAAAAGTTATAACAGTGAATTGAATTTACTGTGCTTAGTTCCTGAAAGTTCTAATTGACAGGAAGTGACCTGATAGTTTCTATCACATTCTATAGAGAACTGTATGTCACTGACTTTATTCTCCATTATAATGTAACAGAATTACTAATTAGAATTTGGCCACTAGAGGGTACTGCTAAAGTAAAAAAACACAGGTTCAAATTGTAATAACTCTGAAAATATGCATCTGTCAGCAGTGGGAGTATATATATTTTACTAAACAGGAAAAGCTCTGCAATATATATTTTTTCTTTAAAAAAAGTTTACTTCTCCTTTAAAGCATACTGTACAGGCCCTTCCTATCAGCCCTACATTACCATCCCCTCTAACTGTCACTTAACCCTTTCAGTTCTAAGGGAGGTGGTAAGTGCATTATAGAGCACTGCCATCAGGTAGAGGAGGTAATGCAGGGCTAACAAATGAGTTTTCTTAACCCTTCAAGTGCCAGAGGGGTCCAAAGCAATGCTTCATTGATTTAGATGATAAGAACCCTTAAACCGTTTGAGTGCCACAGGGTTATCCAACACATGCCCCTCTGGCGTTCAAAGGGTTAAGACTTTTTACAAGCTTCAGGTCAATACATATGAAGAAAAAGGAGCAGGAGGTCAAATAGATTTTTAAACTCCTGCTGTCAAAAGGCATTTTGTTTTGGGCGAGCTAATGAACCATTCATCATGTCCAGTAAATCGATAGTGTCCAGGAGAAGCTGTGCTCTGCGTGGGATAGGCGATATGAGTCAGATCGACATGGTGGAAGTCCAAGCTTCACTTCTACCAGTCATTAATTACATGCAACATATTACTGATCCTTAAACACCAGTGGGTGTACAACACACTCCCCTCTGGGATAGAAAAGTTTCACAAAAACAACTGTTCCAATTAATCTTCATAGTATTTGGGCCATGGAGAGTGTTATTTCAATACTGTCAGAGTTGTAGTTCAAGAGTAATTGAATGATAAAGTATCCCCCTCCTGCCCCTTTTACCTAGTGGAAGCCACCTCCCCCAGACGTGCAATCTGATCTGGGACTGGACAGGTCGCAGTAAGGGACAATCTTCTCACTGTGAACATAAGGAAAACCCTGCCCCCCTTGACAGTTTTTTCAGGTTTTTCTTTATGATCACTAAAGACTCTCTCTGTGATCCATCCGGACAGTTTTGCTTCTCTGAGGTGAGCAGTGTTACATCAGTAAAAGGGGCAGGAGGGTGATACTCTATCATTCAATTACTCTTGAACTACAACTCTGACAGTATTGAAATAACACTCTCCGTGGGCCAAATACTATGAAGATTAATTGAAGTTGCTTTTATTTTGAAACATTACTATCACTTTAAAGGGTTAAAGGAATGCATAAAAATGAAACTTGTTTATAGAGACATAAATCCTTTGTGTTTAAGCTGGCATCTGTAAAAATTATCTGCTTGGAATTTTAGGCTTAAATTCTTAAATTATGCCATTTGTATTTTGTGTAGGGCTCCTAGACATAGATCTAGGGAAAAAAAGCAATTTAGGTGTAATTGTTTGTTTTTATTGTGAAAGTATTTTACCAGGAAGGATACATTGAGATTGTCTCTTATTTTCAAGTATGTCCTGGACTCTTTTTATCTACCTCAGACAAATGAAAGGCTGACTTGATCTTGCCAGGACTAGAACCTGCGACCCTGAGGTTTGAACAAATTCCACAGTTGGTGCACTTACTAACCGAGCTATCTCAAGGATTAAGTGGAAGTGTTGATACCCCCAATTGTTGCACTTACACATGTAGCCCGTTTTGGGCTTCTAGCATCTAAGAGGGTCCTTCCCCTGGGTATCTTCCTCTTCTTCACCATCAGTCACCTATTCTCAATTACTTTGACTCATTTTTGGTAGCTTTCCACTCAGTCTTTGATACCCCAGGGCAGGGCTCAAAATTTCCACTCGCCACTAGCCAATGGCGAGTGAAAATTTAGCCCTGGCGAGTAGAAATTCAGCCCTGGTGGGTATGTTATGGCTTGCAGTGGCGAGTAAATTTTCAGGTTTGGCTAGTAGCAAATGACTTAAAATTATAAGCTCTGCCCCAGGGCATCAGGCCATTGTGAAACTGCTGTTTGCGACTGCCAGCAGGGCTCCAGGTCCTTAACTCAATACCCTACTGAATTTTGGACTTTAGCATACAATACAGCCTGGGGAGACAATGTCCTGAAGGCCACTTTCCAGAGGGGCCTGTTTGAGTGTCTCTCTAGAGGACCTCTTATCACTTTGCTCTATCTTGGAATACCACATCCAAGAGAGAAGATTGGAGCATGAGAGAGATTGGAACTGCCATCCCACAGCTCTCTGGTATGTCTCGCTTCTAATTTCCAATCTCCAGTCTCTATGTCTGACACTGCATGAGAAACTAGATACATCAGATGTGTCCTCCATCTCTCCAAGGAAGAGAAAGCAATGAAGCCTTCTCTTGGGCTGTTCCTATTCTGTGCCTTCAGGACATTTTTCTCACTTTTGACAGAACAAGTTGAAAAACACAAGGAATTATGAGAGGAACTCACCTTAAGACTGTCCTCTGTTCCCTCAAAAGGAGAAAACAAATTAGTCCTCTCAGCCTTTTTGTGGCCTGGGTTCAGAAAGTTGTTACGGTTTCTGCCTTTGTTAAATCAGGAGCTGCAGGCCTCTTTATGGACATCACCTTTGCTGCTCAGCATGGGGTTCTCTCTAAGAAAAGAGATGTGCCTATTCACATCATCAGTAGATGGTTCAGCCATAGAGGCTGGACTAATAACCACATCACTGAACCCCTTATTCTGCCAGTGTGCTTTTCCAATACAGAGTCTTTGATCTATTTGCCTGTCCTGCCAACCCACTGATCCTACGGTACCCTTGGCTTTGCTATAGATTGGTCAACTGGTTCTTTCTCATTCTTCAGGGATTGATTCACTATGACAGAAATCTCACTATCTTCTGTGGATGTCTTGCCTTGTGAGTCCCCCTCAATTCCTGAAGCCTATTTGGCATTTTCAGATGTCTTCAGCAAGGCCAAAGCTGAGACATTGCCATCTCATCAGCCGTATGATTGTCCCATAGACCTCTTACCAGGGATGTCACCTCCTCGAGGTAGGGTCTAAGAATGTGAAGGTTGATACTCTGTCAAGAGAGTATGAATCAGCTGCCACCTCTTGGCTCACTCCTGAGCCCATAGTAACATTCTTTTGTGTTATTTTGTCATTGCCCATGGTGTTCTGTACTCCACTCCAACAGGCTCAGTCCATCTTCAGGATTTTCCTTGACACCCAGTCTATCGTTTGGACGTCCTTCATTGGGGTCACTATTCAGCTACAGAGGGTAACCCTGGTGTTCTCCACACTCTTGATCTTATAACCCAATATTTCTGGTGGCCAGAACTGAAGGCCAATGTCTCCTACTTTATTTTATGTTGTCTGGTTTGTGCCTGGATGAAGACACCCAGGTGCCGGCCTGCACTGTCCTGGACACAGGTCTTGATGGACTTTGTGGTTGATCTGCCCTCTTCCAAGGGTAATACTGTGCTTTGAGTAGTTGTGGACAGGCTCTCCAAACATAGACACTTCATGACATTTTCCAAACTCCCCTCCCCCATGCAACTGGCTGAGCTTTTTATTCATGAATTATACCGTCTTCATGGGATTACCTCAGACCATTGATCTCAATTTGTGTCTAAATTCTGGAGAGCCTTCTTCTCTAAGATGGGCATCCTCTTTCAGCATTTGTCTATATACCATCCACAGACAAACAAGAAGATAAAGAGACTCAATCCGAATCTTGAACTTTATATCATGTGCGACTGATCCCATCAGCAAGACAACTGGACCCAGCTCTTACCCTTTGCTGAGCCTTCATATAATTCATATAATTTGTTGCTGCAGTCTTCATTGAAGTGCTCACTCTTGCAGCCCTGGATTTTAATCCTCCTGCCTTGGCTCTCTGCACCACTGTATTAAAGGTGCTGTAATGTAAACTGGCCAGAACAGATGTAAGCTTTCTGATATCTTGCTCTGTAGAAGAACTCCGCAGAGTATGAGCAGATATCTATTAATATACACAGGAATACCCAAGGCAATAATACTCTGGGTAGCAGGAACAGAGACTGAGAACAGGGGGATGACTGGTAGGTTACCTCAGTGGGCCAGAATCTAGGCAGTAGGAAATGGAGAGTGTTGCTGGTGTACTTAGGCAAACACTAAATGGGGTAACAGGAGCACAGACTAAAAGCTTAGAGGACTGGAAGCTTACCCCAGTAGGCTAGAAGCTTGTGGGCGCTGGATGGGGGACGGAGCTGGCTTGCAGAGACTAACCCTAGGAGGTCTTGCTGTTGACTAGACTGAATTAGAGTTGCTAGTTATAAGACCAGATCAGTACCAACCAGAGGAGCCGGCCCACACCCAGGATAACCTCCTAGGTAATAGTAGCTAGCTACTGGGAAAGCAAGAAATGTACCTTAGGTGTGGGGTGAAGCTGGCAGCTGAATCCAGGAGACAAAGGACTTGCACTGTGCTATGCCAGAGGAGAGTTTGACTAGGCCGCAGTGGGGAGAGCCAGTACAGGTAGTGCCTCAAAAAATTCTCTCTAGGCTGGAACACCAACAGGGGAACAAGCACCAAACAGCAGGCTACAAAACAGTCAAAAACAGAGCTAGTCAAAACTGAGAGTCCACTGAAGCAAGGTGTAGAAGCAGGAGGCAGAAGAGTAGTTGGTAAACAAGACCAAGATCAGCTACTAGGAATCAAACAATTCAGGACACAAAGGAGTCTGAACCACTAGAACACAAACTAGAACGCTAAGATCTAGCATCAGCAGGCAGGAAGTGATGCTATAAAAAGGAGCAAGAGACAAAACCAGAACAGGAAACACGGAATCCAGAGAGACAGGGCAAGGAATAAGGTCAGGAATGGACAAGACATAACCAAGGGAAGGAGCATGACAGGTACCTTCTGATAATCAGAATACCCTATCCTTGGCCAACAACTGGCAGTCCATTTGCCACACTCTATAGACTTCCCAGGTGCAACAGAAGGAGGCAGACGATCATCATTGATCTTTTGCACCATGTTATGCTCCGTGGAATCTTGTTTGGATATCGGCAAAAAACCTCAAACACCATTCCGATAAACTTGGTTCCCATTTTCTTGGTCTCTTTTAGGTCCAGGCCCACTTTTCTTTGGCCTCCTACCATGTTGTATTGCCTTGGACTTTGAAAGTGTATCCTGTCTTTATCTTGTCTTCATCTTCTTCTTAAGCTTTATGTCCAGGCCCAGACCTCTCATCCCACTTCCTCTGCCCCCTTTCCAGTCTCTGTTAATGATTCCGATGAGTACGTAATTGATTCTATCATGGATTCTAGCCACTTCTGCAGCAGCCTGCAATATCTGGTCAACTGGAAGGGCTACAGTCTGGAAGAGTGGTCCTGCCTTGTGGCCTCGGAAGTTCATGCCCCCTTCTCTGGTTTGTCGCTTCCACCAGTCTTTTCCCTCTAAGTCTTCTTTGGACTACCAGTTGTAGTCCTTTTGGGATTGTGTCATATTCTGTAGATTTTTTCCAGTCTTCCTTGCTGTTACATGTCTTGCCAGATCTTTGCATGTAGCTGTCTTTTTACTTTACCCTGTGTCTTTATCAAGCACAAGTTTCCTAGTACTGAAAAGCAGTCTTAGCATTCTAGTAAGTCTTGAGTTTGTTCCAGTCCTGTTTCTGTGTTCCTGTTACTCTTCCTCCAGTTGTGATTCCTTGTTCCCGACTTTAGCCTTGTTTCCAGCTCCTCTTCAGCTTGCTGTTCTTGTATATTGCATCCAATATTGATTCTCAGTTGTTGACCCCGGCTCTCTTTCTTGACTTCTCTTGTTGATTGTGTACTTTCTTGCTCTCTTGTTACCGACCCTGCTTGACTGACCATCAAACCTCTTGCTTCTGTTTTTTTAAAGTTTGACTCTCTTCATTTTCACCATTCACTTATCCGGAACAGCACAGTCAGAGTTTGACTATTCAGTTTTCTATTGGTCCTGTTCCTGTAGTTTGACTATCAGTCGGATTTTTATTTCCAGTAGTTGGAGTTTGAATAATTGGACAATGGGTCGAATCACTGATTCAGCTAGCTGAGCTTCCAGACCTCTACTTCTCCATTGCTCTACACAGCATAGTTCAATCAGAAGTTGCAGGTACAATTTCCCTTTGCCTTCTCTACACTGGCTCCTCAGCATGGCACTGATCTGATTTTGTGACCAGTAACTTTAGTTCAGCCTTGACAGCAGCAAGATTGCCTACGGGTAGTCTATGTTAGCCAGCCACACTCCCCATTCCTTGCTCCCTAGCATCTTGCCTACTGGGGGCTCACCTCATTATTCCTGGCTTTAGTCTGAAGCTGTTCTACTGTTTGTATCTGTCTTCAGCCATTGTGTTATCCCAGGATAACCCTTTCTCTGGATTCCTCTATCACACCAATAGCTGCTTGCTTATTCTCTGTGGCATTGCTCTTCCACAGAGTTGGTTTTCAGCCAGATTACATTTGGTAACTACCAGCTTACAGGTAGCCAAGGTGTTCCCTGTATGTGGGAGGTGTGAGATGAGAATGGAAAATAAAAAAAAGCAAAAAATATATATTTTTTCACTGAAAAGTGATGTATGATGTCAGATAGGTTATCTCTGTCCCTACCTGAGCCGGCTAAGCCTCACCTTTGACTGACTGAATGATAGTCTGACAAATACTTTGCAGAAAAGGGAAGGGGTAGAGAGTGCAAGAGAATATCCTCTAAGTGTAGTAGGTTACAGTAGGATTATATGCATATCAAAAATGTTATGAAACACCAGTAAAAGAAGAATATTTAATACCAAAAATCATGCACAAAAATAATCACAAAAGATATCTCATGAATTCACAAGACTATCAGTGTAAACTGAAGTGAAATAAAGCAGAGAAAAAATTAGACACATTGTATACTCAATCCTTTTTACAATATAGTACATTCAATCACATATAATATACTTTGTAGTGTCTGTAGAGTATAAACATCTAAACGAGCTTCTAGATGGATTTGGGGGGTGCAGAAATAAACGGGAATACGTTTATATAGACGGGAATACGTTTATATTTTGCAAATATGCTTTGCAGACAGATAAAAGAAAAAAAAGAGAAAAAGCGCACACAAATCTAAGTGTAGACTGCTTGCATTTTTTTTTCTTCTCTTTTGTCTACATACATGAGAGGACTGTGGTACCGAAGTCCTCAGAGAAAACGGCTGCACCATCAAGGTTTAAGGATTACAGTGAAGGACTCTTTTCTGATACCGGGTGTATGGTAATCGTTGTGATTTTATTTGCGCTATTTGCAGTATTGTGAAAGTAGATAAAAGAACACCATACACTTAAAGGGAGAGTAATGTTTCATAATAAAAGCAGCTCTAATTAATCATCATAGTATTTGGGCCTTGGAGAGTGTTATTTCAGTTCTGTCAGAGTTGTAGTTCTAGAGTAATTGAATGATAAAGTATCCCCCTCTCGACCCTTTTACTGTTGTAACACTGCTCACCTCAGAGCAGCAAGACTGTCCAGATGGATCGCAGAGAGGGACAATCTTCAATTAAGATAAGGGAAAAAGCTGAAATACCTGTCAAGGGGGGCAGGGTTTTCATTGTTCTCACAGTAAGAATATTGACCCTTGAAGTGAGCTGTCTGGTCTATGGACTGGATTTCACATCTGAGGAGTTGGGGTTTACACTAGGTAAAAGGGGCAGGAGGGGGAAATTTTATCGTTCAATTACTCTTGAACTACAACTCTCGCAGTATTGAAATAACACTCTCTATGGCTCAATTGCTATGAAGATTAATTGGAGCTGCTGTTTATGTGAAACATTACTATCACTTTAAGAATCAGACAAGTACAATTTACTTGACACTCACCCCTACCACTAGGGGTGGGTGAAAAGTGTGAAACATTTCCCATGAAAACTTTCGCGAAAACGTGCTTCTTTTTCACTTTTCCCACGAAAAATTTTGCCTTTCAGCCTATGCAAAATGTCCTCCTTTTCGCCTATTTTAACAAATTTTCCACCTATGTTAACACATTTTCCGCCTATTTTAACACATTTTTTGCCTATATAGGTACTACATTTTCCACTGTAATATTACTTCTTGAGGGCTGAAATTTAGAAATAAGTGGCTGAAAGTCAAAGTTATGAGTCCTACAACAGAATATGGCTTGAAAAATGTGTTAGCATGCAGAATGCATTTGTCCTTTGCCCACAACACTTTCTTGCTTAAGAAAGTAATAAAAAAAAATGAAGTACAACCTACAATGTGGCAGATATGTATTGTAAACAAAGATAGAAAACCCACAGCGCTAAACCACCATGATTAATATATTTAATGTGAAGGATGTGAATGAATTAGTGATTAAGGTATGGAACGCTGCAAGGAAAGAGGGGGCTTGTCCCCAAACCCCCAAACTTAGGAAAAACCTAGAAGAAACACAAAAGCAAAAATGAACCTGCGCTGATCCATACTGATTATTTAATTTGTAAACCCTGTAATAAACCTTTATCGTAATTGTGCTGTGCACATATTCAGGATGATATCAAGAAATAAAAAAAATAAAGTACAACCTACAATGTGGCAGATATGTATTGTATTGGTGATGGTGGGGGACTGGCATGGTGTGATTTGTGTATGTATTTTTACCATTGTCATACTCTATCCTCCTTCTCAGATTATTGACACATATTACTTATCGGTCATAGCAGTGGTCCCAAGTGGGGTAGATGGTGGCAACCCTTCTTCACATCCGTCCTCCACCTCCTCATCTGTGCTGCTGTTAATATATTTGTCCTGGTTTTGTCTGCTGTCTGTGGTTTCTGCTACTACAACAACTACTGGAGCTGGATGTTGATGTAATTCTACTGCCACAACTACTAGGTGTCAAAGGTGCAGAACTTATAGCAGCAGCACCAGAGGTACTTGTCATATCTAACACAACCTGTGTTGCTGGGTACTCAAAACAGGTGTGTGTGGCTGAGTGGGACTTGGACTTTTAAGAGGTGATGATGCTGAGGATAACGGATAGGGGGACTGTGTGCTTTTTGACATTTGTGCTTGTCCAGGGTCAGACTTTCCAATGGCTTTCTCAAACAGTTTATAGACAGGCACAGTGCTCCTTAAAAGTAGTGTAAGATTCAACCTTTGACTTTCTGCTAATCTTATAGTCATGTGACCATCCTCACTCTCAACTTCATCTGTATCTGAACAAGAGAAGGATGCTTGAGGGATATATTCTAGATCTGCATCATTGTCAGCCATCATTAGGACATCCTCAGCAGCATCAGCATCACCTATAGTTCTTGCCCACTACTATAACAAAATTCACTACTACTTTGAAGGCAGGTGTTTTGGTGTCTCACTGTCTGATGCAGCAGGTAGTTCAGCTGCTACACCTTCCTCTATTATGCTGTTGCCAGCATCATCAACACTTGAATGTGACTTGTTGTCGTCTTCAGTGTTCTTCTTATATGGTTCTATATTTCTACTGGCACTGGTGGTGTTGGACCTAGTTTTGCTGTGACCTTGACAAACTGCATTCTCCCTTGGAGTAAAGGGATCATCATCATTGATTGCACACACTGCAACAACCATTGCTGCAGTCAGTTTTTGGACTACTACTTTACTCTCACGTCCCTACACTGCTCCACCCCTCCCCTTCCCCTTGTGCGTTGCTGGACATTCTGCAACTACACTGTGTTTTTTTTACTGTACAGTGCACAACACAACTGATGGAGCTGTATGATGCCTTGCCTAAGCCCAGTCAGCTGTCTGTCACTGTCACCTAAGATATTTAGTTTTTTATTCCTTTTTTTAATTTTTTTTTTTATTATTATTATTTTTAAGTTGTCCACCCTGCTGTCTTATCACAGTCTGTCCAAAAAAAATTATAACTGAAAAAGATCATCAACCATGTCTTTCCCCAGTCTTCCCCACCCAGCACAGGGACAATAACAGCAAGATCAGCAAGCAAATAGGTTGTCTATGTCTTGCCTGTCAGTCACATGGAATTTTGGAGTATTTGTGGGACATCCTCCTTCCTCCCTTCTTATCTCCTAGGGTGCCCCCAGACTCCCCTAATACAGAGAACAAATGTCCTACCTAAATGACTCTCTAAACTAAGCTTCAATTCCCCTTTATTTGCCTATCTCCTCTAGCTAAAAAACATGCTGCTCTCTCCTCTCACAAACACAAAATGGCTGCTGTGAGAGCCTGACACCCTTTTATATGGCTGTAGAAAACTTTTGTGTGGTGGAGAAATATTTTCTTCCCATTTATTTCAATTGGCGGAAAAGGTGGAAAAAAGCGAAAAAATAGCGCTTTTCATGGGAAATTTTACGCCAAGCGGAAAGTGCCATTATTCGCCTACCTACGACCACAAATAGAAGAGGGACAAGCATGTAGTGAGGTGTGGTGGAGCTGAATGCCTGGCGCAGCACACCTTATCCTTTTTTGCAATCCGTTGATTCTGAAGTTAATGGCCTTTTACTAATCCTTAACTGTACTGTAAAAACTGTAGTTAAGAGAGAAAGAAATCTGCTGGTGATATTTTGACATTAGCAATGTACAGAGACAGATAGACAGGAAAAGAGGGGGACATGGAGTCACTTGAGGTTGCAGGGAGAGTGCAGTTGATTTGCTTGTAGACAGTGATAGTGACAGACAGACCAGTCGACACAAGAAAAAAAAAACTTTTGATTGAAAGCTGGCAGTGATAGGCAGTGACCTTGCCCTTAGCTGTGACTGAGACATTGACAGATAAAAGAGACTTACGTTATACATTATTTTGAGACTGGCACTACATAACTCCATGCACAAACAGTTCTATTGTGTACTTGACAGTAAAAAATTAATACTACTTTCATTATATCCAGAAAATGTATTAGGGGCAGGGGGAAGGGGGAAGGAATATGAGGAATGTATACACATGGTAGTAGAAAGCACTCCAAAATATGATTGCAGTAATGGTTATTGCATCTTTTGCAATAAATGATGATTATCCTCTTCCTCCTGATAAGACTCTTTGTGAAAGTAATGGTATGAAACTTTTAACAACACTGAAGACAAGAAAGAATAACATTATAGTGTAGGTAACAAAGTGTAAAAGGGTTTAGCAGTTGAACCAGCTGCTGAGTATGACAGTGACATTAGCATGCATCCATAAAGTAGTCAAACAGGGAAACTACTGCTTACTTTGAAAAACCTAGAAGTATATGAATGTAGGTGGGATAAAGCAGACAATTCTGAGGATGACCTAATTATAGATGATGATGTTGATCTATAATATATATCCCCCCAGCATCCTCCTCTTCTTCAGATACAGATGACGTTGAGAATGAGAGACATAATGACATGGCCATAAAATTAGCCCAAAGGAAAAGGCTCAATCCTCCATCACTGAAAAGGAGCACTATTCCGGTTTATATACTTTTATGAAAGGACAACTGGAAAGTCAGACTCTGGACAAGTAAAGATGCCAAAAACTACACAATGATCACGTCAGTCATTATCATCATCACCACATCCACACGTCACACACTTATACAAAGGATAATAAGAAAATGCACAAAAGAGGAGGATTATAGAAAAGAAGCTAACATTTTAAAAGACAAATTCAGAGAAAAAGACTGTGATAGGACAATAGCAGAGACAGCATATAATAGATCAACAGGATTAGATAAAGATAAATTAGATACAGATGAAAGAAGAAACAGCTAAATAATGCCCATTACGTCAGTATTAATTATAATTATAAGACACAACATATCAAGCACATTAACCCCTCTGGCACTCAAAGGGTTAAAAAATTGGCATATCTTGTTTCAAGATCCCATAGTATTTAAGAAGCATAGATATATAGAGACTCATAGTAACATAACATAGTAACATAGTAGATAAGGCTGAAAAAAGACATGCGTCCATCAAGTCCAGCCCATGCCAAAAACACCCCTGTTGATCCAGAGAAAGGCAAAAAAATCCCTCTGGAGCCATTTCCCATCTAGTTCCAAGTGTGTGTGTGGGGGGGAATTATTCCTTCCTGACTCCAATTGGTAGTCAATTTGTTCCCCAGATCAATATCCTATTTGCTTTGAAGCCATCTGTCATAATTGTCAATATTATTCGGTGCTAGATAGGCATCCATTGCTTTTTTGAATGCAGTTGCATTATCTGCAAGTACAACATCTCGAGGCAAAGAATTCCATAGCCTTACCGCCCTTACTGTAAAGAATCTCTGCCTTTGTTTTAGTCTAAAGCTCCTTTCCTCTAGTCTTAATGGATGACCTCTTGTTCGTAGCTCAGCGCTTTGCATAAATAATTCATTGAATAGTTCTTTGTTTTGACCTTGAATGTATTTGTAAATGGTAATCATATCACCCCTTAGATGTCTCTTTTCTAATGTAAACAAACCCAGTTTGGCTAGCCTCTCTTTGTAACTCAGATCATCCAATCCCTTTATTAGTTTTGTTGCACGTGTCTACACCTTTTCCAGTTCAGTAATGTATTTTTTTAGAACAGGCGCCCAAAATTGTACTCCATATTCTACATGAGGCCTAACCAAGGATTTATACAGAGGTAGGATAATATTAGCATCCCTTGCTCAAATAGCTCCAAGTAACATTTATAATCAATAACATCAAAACAGAGTAAAACAACCTTTCTACCAGTAAAAGGCATGTTTAAATGTGGTAGAACTATTTTCTCCATTTGCTTACACATGGTAAAAATGAACAAACTAATTTCTCTTCCACAATCACATGAATGAGATAAAATAATATATAAAGTGTTATAGTTAATATGTGGTGTACCTAATAGTATCCTTTGAAAACGTTGCGCACGCAAAAGGCACAATAACCAGGTCGCCATGATTATAAGGGCGACACGAGAATCTCACCCTGCATCAAAAGCATGACATTCTCATGTCGTGGCATTAAATGTCACATTGCATTGTACTGGTCAAGTATTCATGCGTGAACCTCCACAACCATTATAATGTTTGCTAAAAGCGGAACTACCACTCTATAAAAAGTTGCCACCCAATAGTTAGTCATGTGGCAACTATCTTCTTAATAGTGCTATTATCTTCCACAAGTACCTCGTTTTGAAGTAATCCAAGTTTCTTCAGAGACTGGCGGCCAGGCTTCTTGCTGTAGAGCCGTCTGCGCGCCTGCGCCGTCAGTCCCTTCCTTTGCCATTCGGCTCCATGCAATGCATCCTAGAGGAGATCGGAAAGGACAGCTCAGACGCACAGATGTCTCTGAGCTAGATGGATGCTTCCAAGCTTGGCTTTCGGTCTCTGAAGAAACTTGGATTACTTCAAAACCTGATACTTGTGGAAGACAACAGCAGAATTAAGAAGCTAGTCTCCAATTATTGGGTGGAGACTTTTTATAGGGTGGTAGTTCCGCTTTAATGAGTTGGTGACTTATCTAGCATACAAAGCATACAAAGCATGAGCAGCAATAATAACGTGTGCTTATGCAAAATATTAGATCTGCCAAGTTTATATTCAACAACCAAGCATTCTGCTGTAACTTATTAAAGATAATAGTTTATAGATCCACTGCAGTCTTAGAGTGACAGAAAAGAGGGGAAGACAAGAGTGTCTAATCCAGTGGTAGATTTTGCATGTGATCAAGTAATTACCTGGCTTGTAAATAATATTCAATATTCTCGTTGGTGTCTTGTTTAAAAATGTACCTCTATCTGATTTTTTTAATGTTGCTGAGTGCTGCGCCAGGCTCTCTCACCCCTTCTCTGTGTGAAGAATGAAAGACAAAGCAGAGCCGGCCTCTCTCTCCCTTTCTCTGCGTGCTTCTCTCCGCCCTGTCATTCTCTCATTTTCAAGCAAACCTACCCAATTACCTGTGAGCGTGCTTTACAGTATGTTAGGAGAACCAAGATAAAAAGTAAAACTAGCTTCTCAGAAGATATTACCAATGGAGTGGAAACACATAATTTGTTAAAACCCTGTAGAATTAATCAGTCATGTAAATACAATATCATCTATTATTTGGGGGTAAAATTGAACCACAGAGGAGGGTGATAAAAAAAAAAAAAACATATAAAAAGAGTCCTTTTGAATCTATGAACTACAAACCATGGATTGAAATCTTATTTTTATTGTAATCAATTCAATGTTTCTTTTTAATTCATTTATCTTATGTTAGCAAATTATTTTAAAACTCGTTGAAAAGCCCGTTACACAGGCCACAGTGCCACAGTCAGCCGGTCTCGGGGCAGTCATGCACAGTAGAGACTGCCCACGCCGCGGCTGATATAGTGCCAGCCGGTCGCGGTGCAGTCATGCTCAGTACAGACTGCCTGCTCTGCGGCTGATACAGAGCTGGACACTCCTTTGGAGCACCCCGCTCTGTATCAGCCTCCTCATTGGCAGTCTTTACTGAGCATGACTACAGCACGTGCAGCAGTCTCTACTGCGCATAACTGCGGTGTTACACACTATTTTAGCAAATTATTATATAGGATTGTTAAATGTTTCTTAGAGCCAGACACAGACACACACACACATACATATATATGTGTGTGTGTGTGTGTGTGTGTGTGTGTGTGTGTCTCATAGTGTAATAGATATGAGTAGATTTTTAGGGAGATCATTTCAGGCATAATATTTCAAGGCATGTAACTCCTTTTCACTTCAGGTAGAAAGAAAAGAAAAAATGGGTGGGTGGTTCCAAGTGTAATATGATGAGCATATGGATCACCACACCACCAGCACCATAAGGAATCTACTCACAAATATAGTGACTGAAACAGCACATATGTGTTGTTCAGTAACAAAGATGGATGGAATCTTTTCGACTGCTCCGCTCAAGTAGTGTCCCTTATAGATGGTATCTTCAATCAGATATGGGCAGCACCACTCCAAGTGGAAGAACGGAATATGTCAAGAAAAAAAAAGAAAAGGGAGGTGCAACTAGTATTTATCCAGTGTTGACATGAACAATAATAACATAATATATGTACTGCTTGGGTTCTTCATCTATTCAGGATCCTCCAGGACACTTTATTTATTTATTTAGAAAATGTTTTACCAGGAAGAATACATTGAGATTTCTCTCGTTTTCAAGTATGTCCAAAAGGTCTCCAGGAGCAATTTATTTTATAAAATACAAGCTGTTCCTCTGATGAATAAAAAATATGTATTTTATTGAAAACATAAAAAATGTGTACAATATACATATATATACATCTATTAAAAGCCTGGTGGACTATGCATTCTGAAATGGACTGGCCACTTTGTAAAGTCATACTGGTCCGTAAATACAAACTGGAGGATCCTGAATAGATGAAGAACCTAAGCAGGGAAGGCTAAAATACATCTAAATACTTGAATAGTTGATAGTGGGCATACACTTGTCTTTCAACAACTTTTATATGTGAGTGCTGCACAGAGCATTCAGTACTGCAGAGAGACTGTAACATTGTATTACATCACACAGAGCATTCAGTACTGCAGAAAGACTGTAACATTGTATTACATCACATAGAACATTCAGTGCTGCAGAGAGACTGTAACATTGTATTACATCACACAGAGCATTCAGTGCTGCAGAGAGACTGTAACATTGTATTACATCACACAGAGCATTCAGTGCTGCAGTGAGACTGTAACATTGTATTACATCACCCATAGTGTTCAATGCTACAGAGAGACTGTAACATTGTTTTACATCACACAGAGAATTCCATTCTATAGAAATACTGTAACATTGTTTTGCATCACACTGAGCATTCAGTTCTATAGAAAGACTGTAACAATGTTTTGCATCACACAGAGCATTCAGTGCTGCAGATAAACTGTAACATTGTATTACATCACACAGAGAATTCAGTTCTATAGAAAGACTGTAACAATGTTTTGCATCACACTGAGCATTCAGTGCTACAGAGAAACTGTAACATTGTATTATATCACAAAGATCATTCCGTGCTGGGGGAGGACTGTAACACTGCATTAAATCACACAGAGCATTTAGTGCTACAGACAGCCTGTAATATTGAATTAACTCACATCAGTGCTGCAGGTAGAGTGTAACATTGTATTACATCACACCGAGCATTCAGTGCTGCAGGTAGAGTGTAACATTGTATTATATCACACAGAGCATTCAGTGCTGCAGGTAGAGTGTAACATTGTATTACATCACACAGAGCATTCAGTGTTGCAGGGAGACTGTAACATTGTATTCTATCACACAGAATTCATTGCTACATGGGGACTGTAACATTGTATTATATCACACAGAGCATTCAGTGCTGCAGGGAGACTGCTACATTGTATTACTCAGAGCATTCAGTGCTCCTAATAATGACACTCATTTTGAAATAATGAGTGTATTAAAGGAATGTTAACAGCTAAAAATGAACTGGGCAGACAGGATTCTACCTTTTGTTTCACTTCCTCTTCTTCCTTCCTATCCTGTTCCACTCTACTTTCCACTTTCTTCCCTATGGTATCTATTCCATTTGACTAACACTACTCTCATTACCTACCCTCACTGCCCTTTGTGCAAGGAACCTGCAGGGATTTGTCTTATCGATAGATGTCAAGTCTTGGACCTACAGCTGACTGTTGATAGATATGTGCTTAGAATTACTATATACTTGCAGAGATCTTGTTTTATCTACAATGTATGTAATTCACACATCACTGTACCAGTTTGGTTGTAGTATTCTTATAATACGCAATAAAATATAAACAAAAAATGAACTGGGCATACATATACTTAAACACCCTGCACTACATGCTTGGACCTGTAAAAAGTGTTTTCTGAGACCTCTAGTTAAGTTTTCTATACGTTCCTTTGGAGCTGCCTTTTCGTATGGCTCCCAGACCCCCATTACCCTATAAATCTTAAATGGATAGTAATACTTAAAATGTAAAAAAATATATGTTGTAGGGTTTATCCCCCTGAGTAAAACAAGGGAACTCCCAATGCTGAGAGATATTTTATAAAAAAATTATAACAGCTCAAACTTGAATTTTTTAGGTGCAATATCACAGTGGCCTGAAAATGTACAGTGGCACTGTTGCTACACCATCCTATGGACTATCTCCATAGGATGGTATAGCAACAGCTCCACAAGTATATGTATGCCCAGTTCATTTTTTTGGCAAAGCTCTTGCTCACTGCCTAATTCTCCCCCCACCTCCCTCCCAGCTGCCCCATGGAGCGCGTTCACACTTCCCTTCGGTGTGCTGTGAATGGCTTCTATTGTTATATCAACCTCAGTATTATGCTAACCGGAGCTTGATATAACGATAAAAGCCATTCACAGCACACCGAAAGGAAGCGTAAACACGCACCCTGGGGCAGCTGGGAGGGAGGTGGGGGGAGAATTAGGCAGTGAGCAAGAGCTTTGCCAAAAAAACAATGTGCTACATTATGCTGATCGGCAAAGCTTGAAGAGAGAATATCTTTTAAAATATTTACGATTAAAAAAGAAACAACAAATAAATAAATAAAACAACAACAAAAAAAACAGCTTTCCTTTTACTACTTTATGAAGAAAAGCTATGGTAAAAAAAATGTTATAAGGTGATACATCTCCTTTTAGTGTCTGGGAAGTGATAATGTTTTATTGCCTGTAAATTGAATGAGAAAAGGTACCAGCCTTTTGAAAACAAAAGAGCAGTGGGAGCTAATAAATTAACCCTTTGAGTGCCAGCAAGGCACTCAAAGGGTTAAATGCATTACCTCTTATCCCTCCTTACAAACAGCACAAAAATTGTGTGTGAAAAGGGCAGTCTACACATGCATTACAAAAACAAGTTTATGATTATATTTTGGGCACCTAGTCATTTTCTACAGATGCCAGCTGGAAGTATATGATATGCCAATAAACTACATACATTTTTATAGGATAGTTTTCGTTGAATAATATATTTAAGAGTGGCATTTGCACATGGATGCATTTTACTCAGTATCACTCTAAAACGTGATCAAATTCAGCAAACATTCACAAATCAGTCAATGAAATTCTGTTCCATGTTTTGTTTTCTTTAACAATTGATTCCACGTATGTCATTAAAAACGCTGAATCTTTATGAACCATATAGAGACACTGTCTGTGTGACATTGTGGAGAGGTTTATTAATCTTGCTACTGTTTAATTTATAAAGCCATTATGTGCTATTCAGATTCTATATTTCTATATGAAAACCTTGAGTTGTACTGTTCTTGGAATAACATAGACGAAATGTACTTTATCACTTGTAGGCTTTGAATGAATAAAGAAAAGAGGCATTAGTTCATTTAAAATTATTTTTAGTCTTTATAACATTTGCTGCTAATGGTTAGAGTACAAGCCAAGGATAAAATATTGTATACGTTAGAAGCCTAGAATGGCAAATCCAGTGGTGTACCATACCATGAAGGTGTACCCAAAAGAAAGGCCGGTGCCAATGTTCACAAACTCTTACAAGTGCAGCCTGGTTGTTCAGAAGCTGCAGTAATGGTGAAAAATGTGTATATGGTGTGTACTTTGTGTGATAGTAAGTCGAGGGGAAGGGGGTTGGGATTATGTTAGTTGTTAGGTACAAATTGTATCTAATGAAATATAGTAACACTAGGAACAGTTATAAGTATCATGCTCTGCAACTGTGGCTCAGACTGGGTGCAGCCCAGTACTGGTAATGGCGCAGGACCAGAGAGGTGACAAGGTGTCTGTACGTAGTCAAGATAGTCCATATACTGCCAGCATGAAAATTCTAATAAACAATACGCTGATTACGCACCTGTTGACATACATATAATTGTCAGCCTGATTCTCATTGGTTCAACAAAATGAATGTGAGACATTGGGGGAATTGTATCACCTGGGAATAATACTCACTCTGGATTGGCTGGCCTAGTGAGAGACAGCTGGAGCTGAGTTCCAGGGGTTTGAGTGTAAGAAGTGTGGATATTTATTATGTGTGTGTGTGTGTTCTGCTAAGGTTTGTTCCACTGGGGTAGAAGGACACTAGAGACACTTTGATGCTTCATATGTAGATGTCAGAAGATTGCTTGGGTATTTGGTGGATCAGGCAAGGGACTGGTTGTCTATTTTCCCACAGTACCCGTGTCTCATCCAGCCTAAGTAAATCTGTTCATCTACTTCCTCTTTCTTTGGGCTTCTGCTAACCTAATTGCAGAGTCTTGTAGAGTATTTTTCAGTGCTCCAAAAGAATTCCAAAGAGACTTTTATTTTAAGAAACCCCCCAAAAATTCAGCAATCCAATTCTGACCCACAGCTGGAAATATTTGTGTCTGAAATGAACTCTTGGCCATAATCATAAGATGCCAGAAAGAACTAATAGAGCAGCTTTATGGAACATTCATATAAGTAGGAATTGGTTTCTGTGAGGGTAGAGGTGTAGGTGTGCAGTGTTTTGGGGTTAGATAATTGAGCAATATCAACACACAAAGGGGTCAGTCTCCAGTACCAGTCACTGCACTGTTGGACACATATTAGGGAGTATAACCTCTGTAGTGCAGAGTTTACCGCCAGCAGATAGATCCCTTACACCGTCCCCATAGCATGCACAGAAAAATTGCATACTTAGACCATTTTCTTAGTGCCCTGTAAATGGTTTAGTAAATTGGCATTAGACAGACGTGTAGATCTAGAAAATAAATCCCAGCAGAAATGAATTTGTTCATTCCTCTTAACCCTTTGATGCCAGAGTGGCACGGAATGCATTGATTTGCAATGCATTCTGTACCACTCTGGCACTCAAAGGGTTAAAGTCTTTATGATAATTTGCTTATGCAGTGTAGTTACAGACAATTTTAAAAGCCTTTAGCTAGAAGGAGCTCACATCACTGAAAGCAGAAGGGAAGAAATGAAATATCTTATATAAGTAAAGTACATAAAGCTGACAGGCAATTATCGTGTTTTACTAAGACTGCTCCCAGAGGAGCTCAGGGCTGTTATGGAGGATCAGAAAGCAGATCATCAGCTGGAACTCAGCCTGGAAGTAGGTAGCTCTGAGCTACCTATCCCTGTTTTGCATGCACAGCTGCGATAGATTTGCCGTGTTGGTTTTTCACTCCTGATACAGAGGGTCTATGGGAGCAGTCTAGCACAGGAAAGGAAACTGTCCTGCTTGATGCAGCATCGAGGTCATGGGGAAGCATCAGGGAGTCTCTTTTCAAACACCTATCAGACACCTCGTTAGTCTACTGGGGATCACAATGTAGCCTTGGCTTCATCAGCAGGAGATACAGATAATGCTGTATAATTACTTACTCACATGCCCATAAAATCCCCTCTCTCCTCCTTCTTGGGCTGCTAAAATCAGTTTTCACCAGAGAGGTGTAATAAAATGATAAGGAGGGATAATCATGCAAGTTCTTTTAAAGGAATAGTAATAGTTCGTTTTATCTTTATTTTATTTTGTAGGCATTAAAAAAACATGAAGAATGATATAAGTCTTATCTCTCAAATCTTTATGGTTTGAGAGATATTCACAAGCAAAGTTTCCCCTCCGGCCCCTTTTACCTAGTGTAAGCCATCTCTTCTCAGATGTGGAATCCAGTCCACAGACCAGACAGATAACAGAAGGGGACAATCTTCTTCCTATGAGAACAATGAAGGCCCTGCCCCCCTTGAGAAGTTTTTCAGGTTTTTCCCTTATCTTAATTGAAGATTGTCCCTCTCTGCAATCTACCTGGTCACCTCCCTTCTGATCTGGCTGAACAGTGTTACATCAGTAAAAGGGGCGGGAGGTGGACACTTTATCATTGAATTACTCTTGAAGTACAACTCTGACAGTATTGATATAACACTCTCCAAAGCCCAAATACTATGATGATTAATTAGAGCCTCTTTTATTATGAAACAATACTATCCCTTTAAGACGGAAGACCACACTAAGAAGATGACTTGGAACAGTGATAGGCTCTCTTTAAAATATAAAGAAAATAATGCTTCTTAAGAAAAATGAATAACATAATGTAAAGTAAACATTTAAAGGGATAGTAATGGTTGCTTTTAACAAAGTTTAATATTGTAGATATTAAAAATATTAATGCAACGACATACCTCTCATCTCTCAAACGTGTATAATTTGAGAGATAAAAGCTTCTAAAGTCCCCCCCCCCCCCCCCCTTTCACAGATGTCAGCACTCTAGCTGACAGAAGGAGATCCTGGTCCCGGGACCGGCTGGCGGCTCTTCAGCAGAGCCGAAATAGAGTTTTTGGCTCAGCTACAGAGCCGCCGGCCAGCCCAGGGACCAGGATCTCCTTCTGTCAGCTAGACTGCTAACGTCTGTGAAAGGGGCGGGAGGGGGGAACTTTAGAAGCTTTTATCTCAAACTATACATGTTTTAGAGCTGGGAGATAGGTCGTTGCATTAATATTTTTTAATATCTACAATATTAAACTTTGTTAAAGGCAACCATTACTATCCTTTTAATTTCTAATTAATATGGAAATCTGTTTTATAGTGAGATATCCTCTTAAAGGTAAGAGGTAAGACAAACCTAGTGAGTTAAAGTCTCCATCTGCCATGTGATTCTATGGAGTCTATGTATTAAGATCTTTAGGGTTGCAGAGATATTAGTGCCCAGGCTTCACAGAACAAAAGTAGCAATTGAAGTATATCCTATATATATAATAAAACGCTACGATGTTTGTCAGAAGCCGTCATATGTAGTAGAGACTGCCTGCTCTGCAGTCATGCACAATACAGAGTGCCCAAACGCGACGGCCGAGGAGGAAACAAGATGGTGCCACTGCTGATACAGAGTGGCGCTCTCCAAATTCGGACTGAAGTCCTCTCTGTGCATGTTCCTGGGACTGTTTGGTGCTCAGAGAGGCTCCAGCCTGGGAATGGTACAACCGGCTTCGGCCTGGGAATGAGGGGACCCCGGGGGATGCTGTCCAAGACTCCAGTGCTGCCAGACTCCTCCTTCCCGGGCCCCCCCCCCCCCGATGTTCTGCAACAAAAAATCTGCCCCCACAGACACAATATATTATCCACTACTAATGAAAGATTACTTTGATTGATTCATAGTGGCCATTAGGATTTACTGCCCTTAATAGCACTGTACTAAGCTATATACATTGAAAAGCCAAACAGGAAGAGGGCATAGGGGCACTCAATGGGTGTTATGGAGAATTCCCTTCCTTTACACCTTCTAATGCCATAAAGTAACCCTTTAAGTGCCAGAAGTGTGTGCGAAGCATTGCTTCCCAATGCGTTGCACGTCTCTCTGGTCCTCAATGTGTTAACCAAGCTTCAGAGGAAATGGTGTAACTTTATAACATTTGTGTGCACATGTATGTGTTGTTGAGCATGCCCTCAAGTGCAGCCACTAGTGGACACCAGTGGAACTGCCTTGAAGGATTTGTGCACTCACCCAATGTTCCTTTAACACAGAATATAATACTGTATATGTAGGAATGGGCAGCCAGTGGGTCTCCAGCTTTGTTGGTTAGAGAAGTCCAACAACAGTTGGGAGATCACCCGTTGCCTACAACCGTTTCATAGCAGGGACTGAAAATGTTTGGTTCTCCAGCCTTTGGCTAGTTGAGCATGTTGGTAGTCCCCAACACCTGGAGAGAGAAACGTTACCTATCGCTTATTTAGAAAATTGATTCTCTACTCATGAGCCAACCAAGTCCATCGAGAACCATGAACTTGTGTGACCTGTTAGCTCTCCTCTCCAATCAAAGGTAATATTTTTTCAGTGAATTTCGTTTCTTTCAGTCCTTGGTTGTGATGATAAATATCAGAAGTTAGTTTATAGTTATACTGCATTATGTATTTGCAAATTCATAGTTATTAACCACCTCTCTGATTATGCCGTTTTAACAAAGCAATTCTGCTATCTTGTAATCTTGATCCAGGTTCTCCTGAGAAAGGACATTAGGGAAAATTCATCTCATGTAGTCACGATTACTTCTGATAACATTATGTGCCAGACTTTCATCTACAGATATTAAAAGCTTCTATTATTCAGCACATTCATTTATTTTAAATGTAAGAAGAAACTGAACTTATTGGAAAACTCCATTGCCGTTAAACTGACAGTACACCTCCAATTTAACCCTTTGAGTGCCAGAGGGGTACGCAACACATTGTTCTGCAATGCGTTGTGAAACCCTCCGGCACTCAAAAGATTAACTGTACATATTCTGCTAGAGCATAATATAAAAAGTCTAATGTCCTATACTTATCTTTTTTTTTCATTTATACCATTTTTTTACACTTTCATGATAATGAACTCACTTGATTTTTTCTAGAGAGTTTTCTTGCAGGGACTGGGAAAGCGGGATAGCGATACAATTTAACACTATCCCTGCATCAGAAAACCCTGCTTCCAGTCTATTAAAGGGACAGTAATACTTAAAATGTAAAAAAATATATGTTGTAGGGTTTATCCCCCTGAGTAAAACAAGGGTACTCCCCCCGCTGAGAGATATTTTATTAAAAAATTATAACGGCTCAAACTTTAATTTTTTAGGTGCAATATCACAGTGGCCTGAAAATTTACAGTGGTGCTGTTGCTACACCATCCTATGGAGGTTTATGGTCTATGGACCAGAGCAGTCCATAGGATGGTGTAGCAACAGCGCCACTGTAAATTTTCAAGCCACCGTGATATTGCACCTACAAAATTAAAGTTTGAGCTGTTATAAATTTTAATAAAATATCTCTCAGCAGTGGGAGTACCCTTGTTTTACTCAGGGGGATAAGCCCTACAACATATATTTTTTACATTTTAAGCATTGCTATCCCTTTAAATACAACATACAGAGCACTCAGCCCTGCAGGGATAGAGTTACAGTGTCCTTTTTATTAAATGTCCTTTTTATTAATTGCCAGATACTTGTTTTTAAAGCATATTTTGCTGCCTGATTTTTGAGAAAGGAACCTTGTGTTCCGAAACGCGTCAAAACAGGTTATTTATTACAATATATTGTTTATATTGACGTTTTTGGCAGATAATAAATATTATATATATATTTTTATTTTGGATTTGGATTTTTATTTGCATGTGGTAGCCGTCTCTGGGGCGGCTTTAGAATACCCCGTGGGATATTGCTGGTTGTGCTTGCACCCAGCACAACCATCATTTGTGGTGTGAGTATACGATCCACTGGAATTGAATCTTAATAGGAACCATTTACTGTTGGTTTGCGCTCTTCTGCCCTTCTGTTTTCTAGAGTTACATTGTATCACTGAACCTGCTTTCACAATCACTGACAGAAAGCTCTCCAGAAACAGAGATCCAACGAGCTCACTTCTAGGAATATAAAACTGTATAAAATATGTGAAGATGGAATTACGCACCATTATCCATCAATATGTGTGGAGATGACCCATGGAGTCCCTTATTTTTCCTTTTAAAAATGTGCCCCTATGTCAGTAGCCTAGTCTCTATGATATGGACAGCCCTTCAGCACCATTCCCATGGACAGCTCTGCTCTGTCAGTGCTTTCATCCTGGAAAGTTCCTTACCTGGGGTAGATGGTGCTTCCCTGGTCAGATGTATCTCTCATACTTGTTTCCAATACCTCCAGATGTGACAGTGGAGTGCCTGAATAAAGGAGAACCCTGCACTCTACTTTCCATCTGTGCTAGTCAGTCCTCACTCAGTATTTCTCCATCCCAGTACCATGAGTACTATCACTGTATATGCAATAGGACTGGCAGCATGTCAGGGGACTATAATGTGAGATTTCATTAGGTCTAAATTAGATCTTATACATTCCTTTGGAGTGTCTGGTTATGTTTTGCGATTTTGATTATTTATATTAACATATATACTGTATTCAACTTGGTGGAGCCAGCCACATGGCTAACTTAGCCAAACTCTCCAGACTGGGCACCAGGGTGTCTGCAGGTGCTCATGGTGAGCAATGTCATAAGAGAATGTGGATTGCCTCTGGATCAATGAAAGACTTTCCGGGGGATTTTCCATTGTGCAGACTGGTGCTAGGCTCGGGAATAAAAAGATTATCAGCACCTTTCCCATTGGTGCCTTGCAGATTCTTATCTCCCAGTCCAGGAACAGGCTCTGGATTGGTCATCCCCTCTCTGGAGCCAACCCAGGGTTCCAGGAGTTCGGGTATAATGAGTGGATCAGTGTTATTGAGAGGTAGATAGTCTGTGTTGCAGCTTAGACTCCATTCGAGCTATGATAGTCCATTCCTGTAATAAATGTGTTTATTGGTGAACTTCAGATCAATGTGTATGTGTTATTCGTGGTTTCTTACATGAACTCATGGAGTGGCTCTGCTGTCTGGGCAAGTGTCACCTGGAATCAAATGTTTGTAAGCAAATTAAAATACGGTTATATAATTTAAATATCATGTATTTCCAGCTAGCAGATGTAAAAAAATAGCTATTTTATGTTAGATCCCTAACATCTAATCCTTAAAGGGATAGTAATGTTTCATAATAAAAGCAGCTCTAATTAATCATCATAGTATTTGGACTTTGGAGAGTGTTATTTCAATTCTGTTGGAGTCGTACTTCAAGAGTAACTGAATGATAAAGTATCCCCTCCTGCCCCTTTTACTGATGTAACACTGTTCAGCCAGATCAGAAGGGAGGTGCCCAGGTAGACTGCAGAGAGGGACAATCTTCAATTAAGATAAGGGAAAAACCTGACAAACTTGTCAAGGGGGCAGGGTTTTCATTGTTCTCATAGGAAGAAGATTGTCCCCTGCTGTTATCTGTCTGGTCTATGGACTGGATTCCACATCTGAGAAGAGATGGCTTACACTAGGTAAAAGGGGTGGGAGGGGAAACTTTGCTTGTGAATATCTCTTAAACCATAATGGTTTGAGAGATAAGACTTATATCGTTCTTCATGTTTTTTTAATGCCTACAAAATAAAATAAAGATAAAACGAAGTATTATTACCCCTTTAACTTCAGTTTCAAAGGTAGACTGTCCTATACAGATGGAACGACAAAGAAGTAAACAAATGGCGCAAACAGGATAAGTGTAGTATTTGTAGCTGTTTGTGGCCTTCACCTTCAACCAGTCGTGCTCATATAGGATATTTACTCACATTTTTCTGAAGCTATGTAAACCGCCTCAAGTATATATTGCCTGCCTGGTATAAACCCACAGGACAGTTTTATTTATCCACCTCTGCATATCCTTACAATTCCCTCTCTGGTCCTTTGGACTTATTTCCTTGCAGTAATGCCTTTAGTGAAATATTGGGCTTCAACCAGACCACACGTCGAGGCATAAACCCTTTGTCATTCCAGAATCACAAAGGGGTTACCATCCCCTATATATACGAGCAGCAAGGACTCCAGGAATATTGGACTTTGTGTGACATAATGCCCATTTATTTTTCTCTATATATATGGTTAATTTCCTGACTATTAGGCCCAATACCTAGTGTTACTGTAAGAGAGGTTCTCTTATTTATAGAGTCCATCCAAACATTTGTTCACTATTGCCGTCTTTCTGTCCTATACAGATGCAATTTCTTTAATTTTTCATATGCAGTTTGAAATAAGAGACAAACGCTAAATCTATTAATTTATTTAGATTAATACCCAGCACTTGTATTCAGAAATGCTGTAATGTCTTCTCATTCAATTCACAGTACAGCAGTATCACAACTGAAACACAAATCAAAATTGAAATTGGAATGGGAGTCAGGGAGCCCTTGAAAAGTCAGAAATAGCTGCCCCCATAGACCATTTGTTAAAACAGATTTTAGGTCTCAGAAAATGAGCAGAGAATTTTAACTTACGCTTGCATAAAGAACAGGGTGTTTAACTCTGTAATGGTCCAGTGTGATATGCAATACGTTGCTTCATAATGAGTTGTTCACGTCTCTTCTCCTCATGGGGATGTGCGTATAACCCTAGATCATTTTTAAGTGTTAGTTTTCCTTTTTAGTTTTTAAAAGCACTTGTGGAGCAAACCCAACATTTCCAGAGACGGTTTCTAAGACATAAAATAAATATGCAGTGAAAATACCTATGACTTGTTTTGTGTATTTCAGCGATTAGGGCATGAGATCTGGGGTGGACAACCTGTGGCTTCCAGCTGTTCCTGGACTACAGATAAATCCTGTTATGATATCTTCATTGTGGAGCTACTTGCTTGTTTTAGTTTCACGTAATTCCTATAAGTATATGAATCCATTCTTGATGTGATTATCACAGTGGCCGTGATTGCCTCCAGTAGGTATTGCTATTCAGCGACATTGTGACTGCCTAGCTGTTGCTCTACATTGAGTAGCTGTTCTTATAGGTCACTATGCTGGTGATGTCATCTCTCCGCCCACCTGCCAGACATTTTAAACCTTAGCATGTCTCATTACCTTTGCCCTTTCGTGGTGTATCTGAGCTTAGTGCTGTGTTGGTCTATTGCTGTTCCTGTGTATTACTCCTACTACGTCTGACTACCCTATCCGGCTCTGACTCCTGGCTACGTCTGACTACCCGATCCGGCTCTGACTCCTGGGTACGTCTGACTACCTGTTCCGGCTCAGACCACTGGCGAGGTCTGACTACCCGATCCGGCTCTGACCCTTAGGTTCCTCTAATTTCTCTCTCTCTGTTGCACTCCGATTGCCATTACTTGCCTCAGCTTGGAATCCTTGCTGCCTGTGCATTCCTCTCAGCGCTCGCTTCCGCTAGCGGCGCTTGTCGACCAGTCCGTGTTACTGACTTCCCTTGGTTGCTTCCGTTGTGTTGCCTTGTCTGTCAGTCCGTGTTTACTGACCTCCCATGGCCGTCCCGGTTTGTGTGTTGCCTCGCCTAGCCTCAGTGCCGGTTACCTTGTCGGTTGTATACCCTAGCATTAGGGTATAGTTGCGCATCATATGTCCTGCCGACTGTGTGTGTGTAAGTGCTCTGTACTGTCCTCCCACCTAGCCCGTGTGAGTTCCCAGGGCCATTCCGTTACTGCTCGCCTGCCTAGTGAAGGGTGAGGAAAGTGAGTTCACTGTTCCTCCCTGGTCTTGTGAAGGTGTGTCACTCTTTGCTGCCATGTTTGTGTCATTTGTTGCTGCCATTATTGTGTCATCATTACTGCCATTATTGTACTTAAATAAAGTTTTATCTTAAGTTTATCTGTACTTGTCAGTGTTGTTATTTCCTAGTCACTTTGTGACAGTGATTCAATTGAAATGAGCAAAACATTCTGGTATATTCAGCAAAAATTTAAGATTCTCAATTTGGGTGACTTGTAAGAGTTTTCATGCCAGAACACACATGAGAAAAACAGACACACCCAAACATACAGTTTACAAAAACTTCCAGAAACTGTCATGGCTGCCTCCATGGACATGACAAAGACAGACTGAAGATGTTATCTCATGAACAGAGGCACAAGGACAAAATTAATAGGGACCATTAGGAAAGTTCTGGGCAAAATAAGGTAAGTGGGGGTTTATCATTATAAGATGCCCATTCTCGTTTAAATATTTATTATATTTAATTAATATACCTATGTTTAGTGAACTGACATGGCTTGCTTAAAGTGAAAGTATCACATTTTCTTGTGTGAACCAATGGGAACAGTAAAAAATCCTGGTCTTACGCTATACAGAATCAGAATGGTTCCTACCAGCAATTTGAGGGCGTCAGAAAATTGTCCCTCTTGGCTGGAAGGCAATTGAGAAGTCTGTGACTCCTAGCCACAAACTCCAGGTCTGCATGAGAATTACCCGTAGATGTACTGTGCAGGACTGTCAAGACCGATACAGCGGGTCTATGCGTACTTACACGGCACAAGACAGGCAACTTTCCCTGCATTAAACCTTTACAATGCATTGCATACCCCTCTGGCACTCAAACGGTTAAAGATTAACAAGCGGAGATTCAGGGGGTCTCCTTTCAGAACCCCGTTCTGCTCTCTGCTGGTAAAAATGCAGCCCCAGCTTTATCAGCAACAATCGCATGACAGTTGCCCTTTAAAGCAGAACTATAATGCACATATTAGTTATCCCCAATTCATTGTTAGTAGCTTGGTAATCATGGAAATAGCTTCTTAAAGTTTCTTGAAGGGATAGTAATGTTTCATAATAAAAGCAGCTCTAATTAATCATCATCGTATTTGGACTTTGGAGAGTGTTATTTCAATTCTGTCAGAGTTGTAGATCAAGAGTAATTGAATGATAAAGTATCCCCTCCCGCCCCTTTTACTGATGTAACACCGCTCAGCCAGATCAGAAGGGAGGTGCCCAGGTAGATTGCAGAGAGGGACAATCTTCAATTAAGATAAGGGAAAAACCTGAAAAACTTGTCAAGGGGGGCAGGGCTTTCATTGTTCTCATAGGAAGATGATTGTCCCCTTCTGTTATCTGTCTGGTCTATGGACTGGATTCCACATCTGAGAAGAGATGGCTTACACTAGGTAAAAGGGGCGGGAGGGGAAACTTTGCTTGTGAATATCTCTCAAACCATAAAGGTTCAAGAGATAAGACTTACATCGTTCTTCATGTTTTTTTTAATGACTACAAAATAAAATAAAGATAAAATGAAGTATTACTATCCCTTTAAGTACCTGCATGAGTTGCAGTCATAATTTATGACTCTTACATCAGTAGGACAGTCAGACATCTTAGATAAATGGGATCTGTGCACCTGTGCTGCCCCGTCCTTGACACATTACTGATAGGTTATTTGTTAAGAGGGAGTTGCATTGTACCATACAGTACAGTCAGGGATGGACAGCGCGACATCTTGGCAAAGTGATATCTGTGCACGTGCGCTGTCTGTCCCTGTCTTGCCACTGATAGGTTATTTGCAAAGGGGGGGGATTGCATTGTATCGTACGGTACAGACAGGGAGGGACAGCGCAGGTGCACAGATTCGTCGTCGCCAAGTTGTCTGAGCTATCCTATTGATGTAAGTTTCATACCAAGTTCTGATTAAAACTCATGCCTGCACTTAACAAACTTTAAGATGCTATTTCCATGATTACAAAGATACAATTCATTGGGGATAACCTATGTGGGTATGATAGTTCCTCTTTAATCAAAACATACAATTTCTATGAAATTAGGGATTTTTAAAAATCTTTCTTTGGTTTTCCATTATTTCTTTATCCGTGAGACGTTCAATCAGACCTTGATGGAGAGGTTCATATTACACTTGGCAATCACTTAGCATTTCTGTCTCTGTTATTTGATGTTCTGTACAAGACAGAATGTAGATGCACATAGAATGTATTCACAACTTTATGCTGATCTATATGAGACGCCTTTTCCAGCTATGATAGTGGTGGGTGTGCTTTGTACCTATAGGATTCTGGAATCCTTGGGAACTCTATGGTATTGCAGCAGTGATGCCTAGTTAAAGGAACAGTAACCCTTTATTTTGACTTTACATATTCTGAAAGTGCATAATATGTAAAGTCAATTTGCCTGCCCATGCATTTTTTATCTTCGAGTTTCCTGGTCAGTCACCCATCAAAGCAGGGCAGTGATAGAATGTAACACTATCCCAGCAGCACTCAGTGCTCTGCATGCTATATTTTTAACATTGTATCTTTTCTACTTTGTTTCACTATAGCTTAGAAAAAGGAGCACAGACCAACTGTACTCACCAGATCTTTGCATTACATGTGTACATCTGCATTTGGGCCCTTTTTAACCATGGGCTGTCTGCACTTTCTCATCCGGTACTCTTCTAGGGGGTTATGCTGTAAGGGGTGATGAAGTGTAGATAACTTGTTCAGTGATATCACTTCTCCAAGTCCTATGTAATTCTATGGAGCCTATGCACTAAGATCTCTCAGGATGGAAACACCTTAGTGCATTGATTGGAACAGAGATATCAATGGAGAATTTATCTCAGCTTTTTCAACCTCTTTAGAATGCCTTTGTGCATCTCCTGCTGTTGTTTCTCAGTCTGCCTGTACAGAGGTATTTATATAAAATGGCAGATTGGGAATATGAAGTTTAATGTGGGGAAGTGTAAAGTCATGCATTTGGGAGTAAATAATCCCAAGGCTACTTATAAACTTAAAGGAATCATTTTAGGGGACTTGTTGCTAGAGAAAGACCTGGGTATCCTTGTCAACTACAAACTTGGAAACAGTGACCAGTGTCAAACAGCAGCAGCAAAGACATACAAAAGCCTGTCTTGCATAAAAAGAGGTATTGAAGCAAGAGTGGATAACATTATTTTGCCATTGTACAAATCATTGGTAAGATCTCACCTTGAGTATGCAGTGCAGCTTTGGGCACCAGTTCTGAACTAGAACTAGAGAGGGTACAGCGAAGAGCAACGAAATTGATTAAGGGGATGGATGACCTGATAAATGAGGAACGACTAGACAGACTTGGTTTATTTACTCTAGAGAAAACATGACTAAGAGGAGACCCTATCACATTTCTACAAATATATGAGAGGTCAATACAAGGATCTCTGCGGTGAGCTATTTATTCCAAGGCCTGATCATATGATCAGGGGACACCCCTTGAGATTAGAGGAAAGGGGGTTTAGACTTCAGCAGAGGAAAGGGTTTTTTACAGTAAGGTCTGTTAAATTGTGGAATTCTTTGCCCAAGGAGGTGGTTATGGCAGATACAATGGATACATTTAAGAGAAGATTAGATACATTTCTTTCCAAAGGGACCATAGAGAGTTATACTGTTCATTAGTAGGCAGATCAGGAAGGTCTGATAAAGACTAACTTATTTGGTAGCAGGAAAGCTATAAAATTACTGGGGTATGAGGAGAAGGTTGAACTTGATGGACTTGTGTCTTTATTCAGCCTAATTTGCTCTGTTACTACGTTACCCCGGTAGTGATCTTCCTCAAATCCTGTTGTTACTTGTCCTGCTATATAAAATAATTTCTCTCACAACGTTCTAAAGTCAAAGAACTAAGGCAGGAAGAAGGGACAAAGAAGAAACCACCAGGGAGTACCACACCAGTGCTGCAGCATTCTGGGTTACGTGGGCAGCTATCAGGTGGTGTGACCAGTGGGGGATAAATAAAGAATGGAGGTCTGGGCACCGACAGTCCCTACATCCTTTCTCTATTGTATCCCTCCTGGTCATGCCCCTGCATTCCAGTAACAACAAAAAAAAATGGCAAAATCTTCTTTATGGATTGGCTCTAAACAGTCCACGTAGATACAAAGTGTTTTAATTCAATGTGTAAAATGACGTCCATGTTCCCAAGATATGGAAATACAGGCATAAGCCTTGAATAGAGTCACAAACCCTGAAGAAATATTGATTTGTAGGACTTAAGCTTGTTTGGCACAAGCCCTAAGGAAACGTTGATTTGTAGGATTTAGGCTTGCTAGAGACAAACCCCCCCAATTTTTTTTTTTGTAGGACTATGTATTTATTTATTTATTTATTTTAACCCTTTGAATATCAGAGGGGTACACAATGCTTTTGCAAAGCAATGTGTTGAGCACCCCTCTGGCATTCAGAGGGTTAATGATTTCAGTTTTCTCTATTTATAATGCATTTCATATAATGGTCTTAGATTGCCCTGCATCTACCTGCAGACCCCAGGGCTGCAAATCAGTGGGATTTCATGTGTAAATCACAGTCTAAGTGATGTTAGTTATTCTATCAGGTGATTTCACACCATCAGTTCAGAGCTGATAAACAGCTGGTCCATGACAGAGAGTCAATGTCAGTTTTCTATTATAATAGATAGGCTTGTGTACCATACAGAATATCTCCCAACATGTCAAATGACCAAAGAGGGACACATTTGTTTTAGGGGATGTTCCTGTGGGAGTGGCTGGTGTCCGGAGCATTACCGATAATGTTTAGGTTATTTCATTACCTATTGAGACCTCTTTGCATAACTGAATAAATTATTTAAAGCAAGACCTAAGTATTAAATTTACACAGACTAATTTATAACACATAAACTGAAGTTTATACAAACATTAGTGTGAATTTTATTGCTGTGGAGCAATGTGATACATTTATATACACACCAACCAGTCTGATCTCCTAAACACAGGGACACCAGGGCGATAAAAAGGGACTCAAAGAGGGACCGTCCCTCCTAAAAGGGACACTTGGGTGGTATGGAGCCCTAATTCCTCATAAAGAGGGACACTTGGGAAATATGGAGCCCTAATATTTCCTAAAAAGGGACACTCAGGTGGTATGGATCCCTAATATCTCCTAAAGAAGGACACTTGGGAGGTATGGACCCCTAATATCTCCAAAACAGGGACACTTGGGAGGTACAGGCCCCTAATATCTCCTAAAGAGGGACACTTGGGAGATATGGACCCCTAATATCTCCTAAACAGGGACACCTGGGAGGTATGGACCCCTAATATCTCCTAAACAGGGACACCTGGGAGGTATGGACCCTAATATCTCCTAAAGAGGAACACTTGGGAGGTATGGAACCCTAATATCTCCTAAACAGGGACACTTGGGAGGTATGGACCCCTAATATCTCCTAAAGAGGGATACTTGGGAGGTATGTACTCCTAATATCTCCTAAAGAGGGACACTTGGGAAGTATGGACCCCTAATATCTCCTAAGCAGACACCTGGGAAGTATGGACCTCTAATATCTCCTAAGCGGGCACCTGGGAGATATGGACCCCTAATCTATATATATATATATATAAAATAGAAAACCTGTGTCTCCAGCCTTACCCGGGGGGGCAGTAAGTAGGAGATATTCATGTCTCCTCCCTACTGACACTTTACAGCATAAACAGGGGCATGATTTTCGTACTTGCACTTACACTATGTTGTAAACCATTTGAGTGCCAGTGGGGGTATGCAGCACATTGCAGAGCAATGCATTGCGTACCTCTCTGTCATTCAAATGAATGAATCTGTTTCTCTCTTTATTTTTTTCTCCCTAGATGAAAGGTGTAGAGAACGCTTTCTTGGAAGGTTCCCTAATCATCTGTGTAATAAACCTCCTCCTACTGTCATCAGCTCTCGGGGGTATAATGTCAGCTTTTGGACAGATGACCAGTTCTCAGTCACACACACAAGAACTGCCCAGTACGATCCTGTAGTTTCAATGTGTATACAGATCTGGAAATCACATGTCCACAAGGAAAGGCCATTTGTTGGTGTAAAAATTCAGCTGATGCAGTACTTCTTTCGGGGATTATATGTACCATACCCCCAATTGTCCATTTTTAGGCGATATTAGGGGTCTGTATATCCCAAGTGTCCCTCTTTAGGAGATATTAGGGTCCATACCTCCCAAGTGACCATCTTTAGGAGATATTAGGGGTCTATACCTCCCAAGTGTCCCTCTTTAGGAGATATTAGGGGTCCATACCTCCCAAGTCTCCCTCTTTAGGAGATATTAGGGGTCCATACCTCCCAAGTGTCCCTCTTTAGGAGATATTAGGGGTCTATACCTCCCAAGTGTCCCTCTTTAGGAGATATTAGGGGTCCATACCTCCCAAGTGTCCCTCTTTAGGAGATATTAGGGTCCATACCTCCCAAGTGACCATCTTTAGGAGATATTAGGGGTCTATACCTCCCAAGTGTCCCTCTTTAGGAGATATTAGGGGTCTATACCTCCCAAGTGTCCCTCTTTAGGAGATATTAGGGTCCATACCTCCCAAGTGACCATCTTTAGGAGATATTAGGGGTCTATACCTCCCAAGTGTCCCTCTTTAGGAGATATTAGGGGTCCATACCTCCCAAGTGTCCCTCTTTAGGAGATATTAGGGGTCTATACCTCCCAAGTGTCCCTCTTTAGGAGATATTAGGGGTCCATACCTCCCAAGTGTCCCTCTTTAGGAGATATTAGGGGTCCATACCTCCCAAGTCTCCCTCTTTAGGAGATATTAGGGGTCCATACCTCCCAAGTGTCCCTCTTTAGGAGATATTAGGGATCCGTACCTCCCAAGTGTCCCTCTTTAGGAGATATTAGGGGTCTATACCTCCCAAATCTCCCTCTTTAGGAGATATTAGGGGTCTATACCTCCCAAGTGTCCCTCTTTAGGAGATATTAGGGGTCCATACCTCCCAAGTGTTCCTCTTTAGGAGATATTAGGGGTCCATACCTCCCAAGTGTCCCTCTTTAGGAGATATTAGGGTCCGTTCCTCCCAAGTGTCCCTCTTTAGGAGATATTAGGGGTCCATACCTCCCAAGTGTCCCTCTTTAGGAGATATTAGGGTCCGTTCCTCCCAAGTGTCCCTCTTTAGGAGATATTAGGGTCCATACCTCCCAAGTGACCATCTTTAGGAGATATTAGGGGTCCATACCTCCCAAGTGTCCCTCTTTAGGAGATATTAGGGGTCCATACCTCCCAAGTGTTCCTCTTTAGGAGATATTAGGGGTCCATACCTCCCAAGTGACCATCTTTAGGAGATATTAGGGGTCCATACCTCCCAAGTGTCCCTCTTTAGGAGATATTAGGGGTCCATACCTCCCAAGTGTCCCTCTTTAGGAGATATTAGGGTCCGTTCCTCCCAAGTGTCCCTCTTTAGGAGATATTAGGGGTCCATACCTCCCAAGTGTCCCTGTTTAGGAGATATTAGGGGTCCATACCTCCCAAGTGTCCCTCTTTAGGAGATATTAGGGGTCTATACCTCCCAAGTCTCCCTCTTTAGGAGATATTAGGGGTCCATACCTCCCAAGTGTCCCTCTTTAGGAGATATTAGGGGTCCATACCTCCCAAGTGTCCCTCTTTAGGAGATATTAGGGGTCCATACCTCCCAAGTGTCCCTCTTTAGGAGATATTAGGGGTCCATACCTCCCAAGTGTTCCTCTTTAGGAGATATTAGGGGTCCATACCTCCCAAGTGACCATCTTTAGGAGATATTAGGGGTCCATACCTCCCAAGTGTCCCTCTTTAGGAGATATTAGGGGTCCATACCTCCCAAGTGTCCCTCTTTAGGAGATATTAGGGTCCGTTCCTCCCAAGTGTCCCTCTTTAGGAGATATTAGGGGTCCATACCTCCCAAGTGTCCCTGTTTAGGAGATATTAGGGGTCCATACCTCCCAAGTGTCCCTCTTTAGGAGATATTAGGGGTCTATACCTCCCAAGTCTCCCTCTTTAGGAGATATTAGGGGTCCATACCTCCCAAGTGTCCCTCTTTAGGAGATATTAGGGGTCCATACCTCCCAAGTGTCCCTCTTTAGGAGATATTAGGGGTCCATACCTCCCAAGTGTCCCTCTTTAGGAGATATTAGGGGTCCATACCTCCCAAGTGACCATCTTTAGGAGATATTAGGGGTCCATACCTCCCAAGTGTCCCTCTTTAGGAGATATTAGGGGTCCATACCTCCCAAGTGTCCCTCTTTAGGAGATATTAGGGTCCGTTCCTCCCAAGTGTCCCTCTTTAGGAGATATTAGGGGTCCATACCTCCCAAGTGTCCCTCTTTAGGAGATATTAGGGGTCCATACCTCCCAAGTGACCATCTTTAGGAGATATTAGGGGTCCATACCTCCCAAGTGTCCCTATTTAGGAGATATTAGGGGTCCATACCTCCCAAGTGTCCCTCTTTAGGAGATATTAGGGGTGCATACCTCCCAAGTGTCCCTCTTTAGGAGATATTAGGGTCCGTTCCTCCCAAGTGTCCCTCTTTAGGAGATATTAGGGGTCCATACCTCCCAAGTGTCCCTCTTTAGGAGATATTAGGGGTCCATACCTCCCAAGTGTCCCTCTTTAGGAGATATTAGGGTCCGTTCCTCCCAAGTGTCCCTCTTTAGTAGATATTAGGGGTCCATACCTCCCAAGTGTCCCTCTTTAGGAGATATTAGGGGTGCATACCTCCCAAGTGTCCCTCTTTAGGAGATATTAGGGTCCGTTCCTCCCAAGTGTCCCTCTTTAGGAGATATTAGGGGTCCATACCTCCCAAGTGTCCCTCTTTAGGAGATATTAGGGGTCCATACCTCCCAAGTGTCCCTCTTTAGGAGATATTAGGGTCCGTTCCTCCCAAGTGTCCCTCTTTAGTAGATATTAGGGGTCCATACCTCCCAAGTGTCCCTCTTTAGGAGATATTAGGGGTTCATACCTCCCAAGTGTCCCTCTTTAGGAGATATTAGGGGTACATACCTCCCAAGTGTCCCTCTTTAGGAGATATTAGGGTCCGTTCCTCCCAAGTGTCCCTATTTAGGAGATATTAGGGGTCCATACCTCCCAAGTGTCCCTCTTTAGGAGATATTAGGGGTACATACCTCCCAAGTGTCCCTCTTTAGGGGATATTAGGGGTCCATACCTCCCAAGTGTACTTCTTTAGGAGATATTAGGGGTCTGTACCTCCCAAGTGTCCATCTTTAGGAGATATTAGGGGTCCATACCTCCCAAGTGTCCCTCTTTAGGAGATATTAGGGTCCGTACCTCCCAAGTGTCCCTCTTTAGGAGATATTAGGGGTCCATACCTCCCAAGTGTCCTGTGGTACACAAGGTATGAATAACAAATAATAAAAGGAAAAAAAAGTAACCCTCTGCGTGCCCCAGGGAGTCCAATGCATTGCTTTGGAATGCATTGTACACCCCTGTGGCGGACAAAGGATTTTTCTTTTTTTCCCCTCATTATTTTTTATTCAGATCTCATTGTGGGGCATCAGTTCTAATGCCCTCCAATGAGGTCTACACATATATATTTTTTTTTTTGGGGAAAAAAACACCAAAAAACCTGCATGTGTTACAGGTGGGTCCAACACAAGTGGTTTGTGGTGTGCCACAGGGGGTCCAACACATAGCAAAGCACTGCATTGGACCCCCCTGTGGGGCACGCATTGTTTTCCTATTTTTTTTTTGTTTGTTTTTTACACCTTGTTGGGGGGCTTCAGGACCCCTGATGTCCCCCAATGAGGTCTAAATAAAGTAAAAATGAAAAAAAACCAAAAAAAACCAAAACACTTTGTCTTCCACAGGGGTGTCCAATGCATTGCAAAGCAATGCATTGGACCCCCTGTGGCACACAGAGGGTTATTTATTTATTTATTTATTTATTTTACTATTTTTTTATTCATAGCTTGTTGGGGGACATCAGGGCCCCCCAACAAGCTTTGATAAAAAAAAAAAAATCAAACCAAAGTCCTGTGTGTGCCACAGGAGGGGGGGGGGGTCTGCACTGGACCCCCCCGGCACACACAGGGTTAATTTTTCTAATTTTATTTTTTTTTATATAGACCTCATTGAGGGTGATCAGGATCTCCCTGTGACTGCCAAAGGGGTCTCCAGCGCGACATCCCCGCGGCACTCATAGGGTTACATTTTTTATTTATTTTATTCACTACACTTCAGATCTCATGGGGGGACATCAGGACACCTTCTGATGTCCCCCCAGTTATTGATCTCCCAGCCGATTGTGCTGGCAGATCAATAATGCGACCGCAGGAGAGCAAAATCTCTCCTGCCTTTCACTCCTACCACCGGTAGGAGTGATCGCGATCGGGGAAAGTCACCTAAGGTCACCGGTGACTATGTCACTGATGACGTTAGGAGGCTTCCCCCGGTCCCGCCCACTCCTACCCGGAAGTTCGGGTAGGAGAGCGGAGGAGGGAGAAGCTCTGCTTCTCCTTTGGCTATATTGATCTCCCAGCGTGATCGGCTGGGAGATCAATACCTGGGAGGACATGAGGAGTAATCCTCATGTCCTCCCAAGAGTGCCAGGCTGCATTTCAGCGGAAATGAGGCCACTGCCAGCCGGTTATACTGGCTTATGCAGTGACCGCATTTTAGCTGTACGTTGTACAAGCTTGACACAGCAGGTACAGCTGTCCAAACTCGTACAATGTACCCACCTGGCACTCTAGGGGTTAAATGGGGTTGGTTTTGAAAGATTTTCAAAATCACCCAAGTCGTTATAAAGTGATAGTTCCACTTTTTTGTCGGTTCATTCATGATCGATCAAACACATGAATGAATGAATATGTTTATTTATATAGCGCCACAAGTGTACGCAGCGCTTTACAATTTAAGGGTTTAGACAATACAGGGTTACAAGTGCTGTGCAAAGTGAAACACTGGAAGTGAGGTCCCTGCCCAAAAGCTTACAATCTAAGGTGGTAATGGGAGATATACAGAGTGCATGAGGGTCAAGTGTTGTATACATCAGGGCTCAAAATTTCCACTCGCCTCCTCGCATTTGGCGAGTAGAAATTCAGTGAGGGCGAGTGGAAATTTAAGCCCTGTATGAAAATGGCTCCCTGTGACAACGTCGGCAGCAGCTGCTGAGCTGCTTCTTCTGAAAGTGAAGGTGTGCAACAGAGGGAGAGACTGCAGAGTAGGAGCGTCACTGGACTTGTGCTGGATCGCGCGAGGAGCGTTAGTGGAAGCAAGCAAATGTAATAGCAACATAGGGAGAGACGGCAGAGCAGGAGTATCACTGGACTTGCGCAAGGAGCGTTAGTGGAAGCAAGCAAATGTAAGTAGAATTACATTTGCTTGCTTCCACTAACGCTCCTTGAGCAATCCAGCACAAGTCCAGTGGCACTCCTGCTCTGCCGTCTCTCCTTCTGTTGCAATTACATTTGCTTGCTTCCACTAACGCTCCGTGCACAATCCAGCACAAGTCCAGTGACACTCCTGCTTAACTACTCGGCGACCAATGTCCAATAGTTAAGGTGATGGAATCTATTCATTTAAAATGTTATTATTATTTTTTTTCAAATGACATGTGTCAGGATCAGAATCGCTGCCTTCCTAGCACATGTGCATTAAACTTAGTTGACTGCTCTGCTTATGTGGGTCTTTCAGCCTTTAAGCTCCACCCATCATCCTCTCCTAGTGAGAAAAGGCTCCCGAATCTGTGCAGAAGGCACAGAGACACTGCTGTTGCAGCCTATGAGGTAGTTCTGCATGTAGTGCAAGTTAGATTTATATATTAGCACTTTAAGGACCAGGGAGTGTGCAAAGCAATACATTATACAACTCTCTGGTTTTTAAGGGGTTACTAATAGTTTTACTGCACTGTACCTTTAACTCAGGGGCATAGGAACTGGAGGCCATGAGAGGAAGGGGAGAAATAGTCCCAGATGAAATTTGAAAGGGTATCAGTGTCTGCACTGCTCAATTAATAGTCAGCTGATTAACACCCAATGCACAATCCTCATGCAGCTTTAGATAGAACAACCATTTTAGGCAATTGCAATAGGGCTTGTTTATGTCGATTTCTGCCTCTCCTAACTCTGAAAATAAGCTAAAGGTAACGGTCTGAGTTTACTGAGTATGCCTCTGCACTTCTCCCAACTTACTCTATACTCCATGGCTTCAATGGTGTACTCTCACTTTTCTCACAACCCATTACTATTCATTTTGTTAATGCCATACATTTCATCTCTCTTGTTTAAAGGTGTGCTGTCTTCACATTAGTGAAAAAGCCTTACGTTACCAAACTCTTCCCCCTTTTTGCATCTACTACCTTCTGCTCTGCCTCTCTCTCTCCCTCCTCTCTACCTCTCTTCCCTCCATTCTGCTTCTTCCATCATCACTTTGCTTCTAGCACCCAAGCTCTCAACTCCTTTGCCTGTCTCACTCTCTCTCTTTTGCATTTGCCAATTGAGTTAGGCTTCACTATTGACAATCAGCATAGGAACTGGGTCTCACAGCATATAATCCATGACAAATGCCCAAAAGCTAAATAGATACAAATTATGTGGGTCAGTATTTTTTCTAAATTCAAACAAAAGCTGGAGAGCCACATGCTGGCCAACTGTTGATAAATAAAAAAATGTCCATGTTGTTCATCAGGTCTAGTATCTTTTACAGATGTGTACCATGTAACACATTGGTGCCTATTTCTGCACCTGTTCCTCAATGAGTTAAATATAAGCTCAGAAAGTTGCAGGCATCAGACTAGTGAAATGCCATTTCAATTGGGAGCTCTGTGGTATCGACAGTTTAGTTGTATATCAGTTGTAATCTATTTGGTATAACTAGGTTCACTTGTAAGCTCTTTGGTATCACTAGTGTAGCATAATTTCAATTGTACACTTTTTGGTATGAGTAGTGTAGCACCATTCAGTTGCAAGTAGGGTTGCCACCCAGCCGGTATTTTACCGGCAGGCCAGTAAAAAATTGGCTTCGGTCCAATGTTAAGTCTATGGAGACAATGCCATGGCCGGTATTTTTTAAAGAAAAGGTTGCAACCCTAGTTGCAAGCTCTTTGGTATAACTAGTGTAGATCCATTTCAGTTGTAAGCTCTGTGGTATCATTAGTGTAGTTATATATAAATTTTAAGCACTTGGTGTCACTAGGGTAGCTTCACTAGGAGTCTAAGGATAAGGAAAGGGCAAATAAAAGGCTAGGGAGGGGACAGGTAAAATAAATGTGGTTGCCCTGGGCCAGTTCTTGAACAGTATCTGCCCCTGCTCTCTGTGTTATTCAGTAATATTCATCTGGTGGCTCTCCAGCTATTGTTAAACTACAATTCCCATCATCCATGATGCAGTGCTATGGGGCTGTAAGCAATTTTTTCCAGGGCTGGCTTTTATTCCCAGTCCGGCCCTGCCAGCACAAGTCCAGTGACGCTCCTGCTCTACCGTCTCTCCCTCTGTTGCACACCTTCACTTTCAGAAGAAGCAGCTCAGTGGCTGCTGCTGACATTACTAAGGGCGTTGCTAGAGGGGGCAGAGGGGCTTAAGCCTCGAGTGTTAGGTGTGCAGCCCTGATTGATGTCCCACATCCTGACTCACCCACCACACACACACACACACGACATGAAACAATACTCAGTAGGGCCGGACTAGCCCGGTAGGTGCATTTTCCTGGGGCCAACCTGAATGCAAGCTACTGCTGCCCTCAAATGATGTGGTGGTTCTCCTGTCTTAACCCTCTGAGTGCCAGAGAAGTATCCAATGCATTAAATGCATTGGCTACCTCTCTGGCACTCAAAGAGTTAAAATATCAGATACCTAAAAATTAGCTCATTCTCTTAGATATTTGTAGTACCTGCTTTCCAGTTATCGTCTTCCATAATTTCAGGAGCCCAATGCGGCACCAAGTAAATCCCTGGCGGGCCCCTGCTTGTTCTATGAGCATGTCACTGCAGGTTGTCAGGCTGTATAGAGGAAAACATGCCTTCCACACCAACATTGTTGCAGTGTGTGTGTGTAGCTTTTTTTTTTATCAGCACAGCATATGCTAAATGGTCTGTGTGTGTATGTATTTGCACATGTATACAGGCTACTGGTATCATACTGATCTACTGGAATCAGGTAGAGTGGTACTAAATAATTTATTTGCCTGCTCGACCAAAATGATAATTATATCACTTGTGATAACTGTATCCCTTGTTTAGCACCCTATCAGTTTTAAGCTCTGTGGTATCACTTGTGTAGCACCCTATCATTTGTAAGCTCTGCGCCATCACTTGTGTAGCACCCTATCATTTCTAAACTTTGTGGTATCACTTGTGTAGCTCCCAATGAATTAGAAGGTCTGTGGTATCACTTGTGTAGTATTCTGAGAATTGTAAGCTCTTTAGTATCACATGGGTCTCACACAATGAGTTGTAAAATCTTTAGCATCACTTGTGTAGCACCCAATGAATTTTAATCTCTCTGACATGACTTGTGAACTGTAAGCTCTGTAAGGATCATTGCTTCTTAAAGAGTTAAAACTATGATATTCTGTAGGTGTCTGCTGAACAACCTATCACAAGGTTAAATCATGGGTGGGATTAAAGGCGGGGATATGGGTGGGGCTATGTGTGGAAACTGGTGGCGAGTAACTTTTCAGGCCTGGCTAGTAGCTCAGGACTTGAAATTTTGAGCCCTGGTATACATTGCCAAGTTCCAGTTACGATAGGGGACATAAATTAAGTAATATACACAGTGAGTGCCATGTAACATGTTTAAAGGGATTGTAATGTTTCATAATAAAAACAGCTCTAATTATTCATCATAGTATTTGGACTTTGGAGAGTGTTATTTCAATTCTGTCAGAGTTGCAGTTCAAGAGTAATTCAATGACAAAGTATCCCCTCCTTGCCCCTTTTACTGATGTAACACTGTTCAGCCAGATCAGAAGGGAGGTGCCCAGGTAGACTGCAGAGAGGGACAATCTTCAATTAAGATAAGGGAAAAACCTGAAAAACTTCTCATGGGGGGCAGGGCTTTCATTGTTCTCATAGGAAGAAGATTGTCCCCTTCTGTTATTTGTCTGGTCTATGGACTGGATTCCACATCTGAGAAGAGATGGCTTACACTAGGTAAAAGGGGCGGGAGGTGAAACTTTGCTTGTGAATAGCTCTCAAACCATAAAGGGTTGAGAGATAAGACTTATATCGTTCTTCATGTTTTTTTAATGCCTACAAAATAAAATAAAGATAAAACGAAGTATTACTATCCCTTTAAGATTTGTTAAGAAAGTGTAGTTTCAATCGTGATTTGAAGACCGTGAGAGAGGTACAGTGGCGCAGAGTGGGAGGTAGAGCATTCCATAGATAAGGAGCAATGACAGAAAAAGGTATGATGTGTGAGAAGGCTGTAGACACAAAAGGAGCTGAGAGAAAATTGTTATTGGCTGATCGTAAGTGGCGGGATGGGGTATAGCGGGATATTAGAGTGGAAATGTAGGAAAGGGTAGAGGTGAGAAGAGTTTTCAATGAGAGAAGCAGAATTTTGTAAGAGATTTGAAGTTTTATAGGCAGCCACTGGAGAGATTTGAGGAGGAGTGGGGCAGGGACAAACCTAGGTGACAATAGGATAATTCATGCTGCAGCATTCTGTATGGATTGAAGAGGATGGAGATGGGATGCAGGAAGGCCAGAGAGAAGAAGGTTACAGTAGTCCATGTGGGAAATGATGAGTGCTTGTGTGAGAATTTTGGCTGTGGAGGAGCAAAGGAAGGGACGGATTTTAGCAATGTTACGCAAGTGAAAGCTGCAAGATTTAGCAATGGCGTTAATATGAGGAGAGAATTAGAAAGATGTATCAATTATCACCCCTAGGCACTGTGCTTCTGATACTGGATTTATGGTAGCTCCATTCACAGTCACCTGGAAGGGCACTAGTGGGCCAGACCTGGGTGGGATGAGTAATAGCTCTGTTTTAGCCATATTGAGCTTGAGGTGTCTATGAGTCATCCAGTCTGAGATGGCCAAGAGGCAATCTGTGACTTTAGATTGAATATCAGAAGTCAGTTGAGGTGCAGATAAATAAAGCTGGGTGTCATCTGCATAGAGGTGATATTTGAGACCAAAGGAGTTAATAAGATCTCCAAGTGTTATTGTGTAAAGAGAAAAGAGAAGTGGTCCTAGAACAGAGCCTTGAAGAAAACCAACAGAGAGGTGGACAGGAAATGATGATGAGGTGGCAGAGGAGACACTGAAGGATCGGTTAGTTAGGTATGAGTATAGCCAGTCCAGTGCTAGGTTACAGGAACTGGTTACACGAACAGGTTACAGGAACAGGAACTGGAACTCCAATGATACTCCACAGAAATCCAAACAGGAAAAAAGAAATACTATATGTCGATATGACCATAAAAATAAAAATTAAAAAAGGAACCATTCTGCACTGATGAATAATACAAATGTATTAATAAAAAGCACTAGAAAGGGTACGCATTTCGCAGCAGAAGCTTCTTTATCAAACCCTTAATATCAGTACACAAAAAAAGCCAATATTAGCAAGGGTCTTGCTAATATTGACTTTTTTGTTTTCATTTTTTATTTTTATTTTTATGGTCATATCGACATATAGTATTTCTTTTTTTTTGTTTGGATTTCTGTGGAGTATCATTGGAGTTCCAGTTCCTGTAATTTGGAGATTGGTTCCGGTGGGGGACGTGAACGGTGGACATCATATACCTTTACAGGGACGGGTAAAGTACCCTGTAGGCTTTTTAAGTTGGTGACAGGTATAAGCCTGATTACTTACATTTCTTAAATGTGAGTTGATCCATTGTGTATATACACTCTGCCATCGTACCATGGTAATACATTATAGGCGCCTCTCCTGTTTTTTCTTTCCTTGCTAATATGTTGGGTGTACATTAGCAAATTTTATACTTTGCATAGAAACATTTTATTAATAGGTTTATCAGGGCTCAAAATTTCCACTCGCCACTAGCCAATGGCGAGTGAAAGTTTAGCCCTGGTGAGTAGAAATTCAGCCGTGGTGGGTATGTTATGGCTTGCAGTGGTGAGTAACTTTTCAAGTCTGACTAGTAGCAAAGGACTTCATATTTTAAGCCCTGGGTTTATGGTATTTATTATACATTTAGATCAGAGGTAGTTTATACTTACATACATATTGTTTGTATTTATGTATGCTACTTATGTTTTATTTTCTCATTTCAATATTGAATATTTTTCTAAAGGAGCGTTCACCTCTCTCCTTTTGCTACAGACTTTTCTATGTAGACTTTATATACACCTATCACTTCTGCAGGACTGTTGCTTTGCTTCTTGCTCTTTCTGCCTTGCTTCCCTTTCATTATTTATATTATTTTTTATTAGGCAATTGAACACCATTCCAATTAGTTTTTTTTTAGTTAAAACATATTTATATAGCTGTTTGTTTAAACGCTTATATGGAGCTTATCGGAATATGGAACCATCCGACAAACCAGGAGGGTCTTGGAATCTATGCCACTTAGAAATCTCTATTGCCATTGATGTGGTTTTCCCCACTGATAAAATCCAGTTCACTGGTTCAGTAGTTGGTAGATGAACTTTCTACACTGGAAAGATCTTTTGTGAGTGTTCTAGCAATTATTTTTATATATTTTTTATATATATTTTTAAACTGTATCACTCTATTTTCTACCTTTACTTTCTTTTTTCTTCTTTTTGAGGAATACCCATATTGTTGAGACGTGTGGGGACTGTATGTGGAGCGCATATTCCCTGAGAGGGAGACCTACAGGAATATTAATCAAGTATTGTGGAGACTTTTGAGCGGCATGGTTATAAAGACCTTTGCATTGCAGAAAGTTCATCTACCACCTGTTGCCACAGTGAAATGGATTTTATCCAATGTGAGATCCACATGAATGAAGACTGAGTATTGGGGAGAGTTCTAAGCAGCACACATTCCAAATGGGTTCCTGTTTTTTTCTATGGTCCCATATTCCAGTGAGCTCTATATACCATAAACATTTAGCAAACAGATATATAAGTACCTTTTTGTAAATGTTGTAACAATTGTTTTTATATTTTTATATTTATTAAATTGTATCAGTCTATTGCCTACTTTTTTTTTCTCTTTGAGGAATCCCCATATCTATATAATATTCCTGTTTGATTCAATGTGATTAGATAAGTATCCAGTGTGGCTTGTAGTGGTTTATCACTGGTAGAGCACATATTTGTTTTGGATGCTTCTTTAAAGGGATAGTAATATTTCACAAAAACAGCAGCTCCAATTAATCTTCATATTATTTGGACCATGGAGAGTGTTATATCAATACTGTCAGAGTTGTAGTTCAAGAGTAATTGAATGATAAAGTATCCCCCTCCCTCCCCTTTTACCTAGTGTAACACTGCTCACCTCAGATGTGGAATCTGGTCCTGGGACCAGAGAAATCATAGCAAAGGATAATCTTCTTACTGTGAGAACAATGAAAACCCTGCCCCCTTGACAGGTTTTTCAGGTTTTTCCTTATGCTCACTGAAGATTGTCCCTCTCTGTGATCCATCCAGACAGTCTTGCTGCTCTGAGGTGAGCAGTGTTACATCAGTAAAAGGGGTGGGAGGGGGATACTTTATTATTCAATTACTCTTGAACTACAACTCTGACAGTACTGAAATAACACTCTCTATGGCCCAAATACTATGAAGATTAATTGGAGATGCTTTTATTGTGAAACAATACTATCCCTTTAACACATTTTTTGGTTTGTATTTTCATTTCATGGTTTATTGTTATTTTGGTTATGGATTTTGATATTAAGTGAGCACGTAGCACTATAGATATATTTTTTTCGTCTTCACAATTAACCCTTTGAGTGTCAGAGGGTAGCCAAAACATTGCAATTGGAACCAGTGGGATGGTGGCTTCTTCATGTTGTAGGAGTTAAAAATCCCATTTAAAGTGGCCCTGTTATCCACCAGCTTTTAGTGGAATTAAATGTATCTATTTATACTGCCTTACTCCATGTACTTTTTGTTTTTCAATAAGATTAATAGTTTTAGAGAGTTTCTATTTAGTAGTTTGGGAATCTAGTCTCAGAAGACCTATGTTCTCTGGCCTGCATGCCTGGGAATGTTGTCCTCTTAAGCCCCCAGAGAGGGCTCATGTGCTGCTGCCAGGGGGATGTAAATTATGTGATTTGCTTCGTAAAGAGGTTGGGCTTAATATGGAGGGTGGGGCTTATCATCATTGTGTCATTAAGTGAGCAGGAAGTGGGCAGAATAGGGTGGAAAGGAGGAGAAGTAGGCGGGAAGTGGGAGGAACAGGGTGAGAATGAGAGTGGGCAGAGTTTCAGAAGAAATGCACCACTGCCAGGGATTCGATGTCTGTCCCCTGGAAACTGGAGTCTCCGGGGCAAATCTGGAGAGTTTTGAGGTATTCTGACCTGGTTTGATAAAGCTGCATAATTAATTACTCACATGTCTAGAAAATCACCTCTCTCCACCTTCTTAAGCTGCTAGAACCTACCGGGTTCCACTACAGCAGTGTAATAAACGATTGGGTGGGAATAATGCAAATCCTTTCACAATAGAAGCTCCCACTGGTGGGAGGATCACTTGAGAACCAGAGGGGTGCACAGGTGAATGGGAATTTGGGGAATCTTCATTTGTCCCCTTTAGTGCATTTAGTTTGTTCATGAATAGTTAAGAAAATGCAGAAAATCGATTTTGAACCTAGTGGGCTCTGGTACTTAATCGGAAATGGATTCAATGTTATTTTTCTTTTATATTCGTCTGGATCAACAGGGCTGATATGGCATTGGCTGAACTTGGTACATGTTTTTTTTTTATTATAAACTTTATTGTCATTCAACAAGACAAGTCATACACAAAAGTATACATTTCTTTGGGTTATAAGGAATACAGGGGGGGCGGACTACCTATAATCTAGTGATGAAGAAACAACTATGTAGTATAATCCTATAAGTCATAACAAGCCCATTATTAGCATACGTTACCCGTCATCTAATTCTTGGCGTATGCTGAGAAGTATTCAAAACAGATCGTAATAAATTGTAGGTGCATTCCAAGATCCATATACAAGATACAAGTGGATGAGGGAGAGGGAGAGATTGGGGAGAAGAATAAAAAAAATTGGCCCCTCACCCCTCCGACGCACAGCGTTATCCCCAGCCCCAGAGCAGCACCCCCGCGCCCCAACCCCAACCTGGGGCATTCACGTGACCGGCTTTGACAGGAACTGCACATACATGTCTTTTTTTTAACATCATCAACTATGTATGTTAATGCAACAGAATATCTGAAATCTGTCATCTAGAGGACACCTTTAAAGTAAAAAAAGTAGTTAAGCTGTAATAACAATGGAATTCTGTATGTTCTCATATGTACCCGTATTTTATCCACCAGGAAAATCCCTAAAATATGACTTTTTCATAAAATAAGTTTACTGCTCCTTTAAGTTACTGCTGTCTCTAAGAAAGCTTACAAACAGCAAACAATAATACAATAATGTATTTCATTTACCTGACTTCCTATAAACAACTCAGAATAATTAGCTCCTCAGGACATGAACAGTAATTTAGCAAGAGAAACGATCGCAGCACGGAAAAGAAAAAAAAAATACTAATACTGCAGTTCTCTGCAGTTAGACCACGTCTGAAGGAGAAAACTGGATAATATCACACTCACATAAGACGACTAGGCCTGAAGCCTTGAATATATTCCCATGGGTGATTTTTGTTTTATTGTATTATTTTTTTGGGGACCCCCCCCCTCCACTGGGTTTCTAGAGTGCTATTTCAATGCATTGTCACATATCGACCCAGGATTCACACTTCCATATCCCCGTCTCTCAGTGATGTTGTACTCTGTACATTTTGCATCCCTCTCCTACTTGGGGATTCACCCCTCCTCCCTCTTATACCCCCATATTACAGCTCTATTAGGGACCTTAGGTCCCTCTATCTGTGTATCTATTCCATAATTATCTGTGTTGCTTCTTTGACTTGTCCCTTCCCATCCCCTGATGGTGTTGATTAGCTGATATAAAACGCTAATCCTGCAGATCCACAACTCCCCTACAACTGCCCTGCCTCTCACCCTCCCCTCCGACTGGGTTCTATACTGAGTCCCATCTGCCCTTCTATGTTACATAAGCTCATTTCCCACTCCCACTCTCTTGACCCGGACTGGGTTACATCATTTCTGGAGGTATCTCCCACTACCCACCTTGTCACGATTTCCCGATTGTTGAGGTTATATGTCTCTTTGATACTTGCTGTTGTTTTACCACACACTAATAAATTGTTCCTTTGTTATTGGTTCTAACCTTGTGAAATTGTTCATAAGTTCTGGCTCTCTCTTTGCCATTAATGTTTGTCTGCTATTATTAGTAGGTCCCTGGGGCCACTCACTCATGTCTGTGGTTCTTCTTTTCCCTTTACCCCATTTGTTTTTTTCTAGTTAAGCCCATTCTTCTCTTTTCTTTGTTGCCTTTCCTTGTTTCACTGACCCCTCTCTGGCTCTATGTCCCCCCTTTTCTTGGACGCGGGTGGGCTTTGGACCCCCCATAGCCCTGGAATGAGCCTTTTCTACTGCTGTTCCCTACTTTTCTCTCTCTTTTCTGTTCCTGCTTTTCTTCTCCTATAGCTCTCTCCCTTTCCCCCTCCCCCCTTTTTTTTTCTTCCCCCATCTCCTCCCTCTCCCACCTGTGCTGCATCTATCTCTTATGGTCCTGGACTTCTATTGCCAGTACTCCTCCCTTTCTTAGACTATGGCTGATCCTTTAACTCAGTCTAATTCCCGGGCTAAAACCTCCCTGCCTCCTGTTCAGCCTACACTGGCTTCTATTACCTTAATCTCCCATAATGTTAAGGGACTCAACTCCCCGGCTAAAAGATCCTTAGCTCTTTACAAATTCCATAGACTCCACGGCGACATAGTTATGCTTCAAGAAACTCCTTTCATCCGTTCAAGGGCACGGCCTCTTACTAATTGATTCTATGACCAAGCATTCCTCAGCTCTGCTCCCTCCAAACACAATAGTGTTGCTATCCTTATTCATAAACAACTTCCATTTGTTTGTAAATCACTTCACCGAGATGCTGACGGCCGTTACCACATGATTAAAGGCACCTTAGCAAACCCACCCATTACCTTGGACACCTTCTATTCTCCTAACGCCTCCCAATCCTCCTTTTTCTGCATGTTTTTGGAAAAACTGGCCACTTTCCAGGAGGGAAACCTAATCCTAGGAGGTTATATGAATCCCCCCTTACATCCTCTTCTCCGTTGCTCCTCTGGTGCCTCTTCTTATTCGAGGGCACTCACTAGGGCTCTAAATCTTTCCTTTTCCTCTCATAGACTTATAGACCCATGAAGAATATGTCATCCCGATAGAGAAGATTTTACCTTTTATTCCCACCCTCACAAAGTATATACCCATATTGACTACTTTTTTGTCCATTAGATTTTGCTGCCTAGAATAGAGCCGGCCTCCATAGGCCATATCTCCTTCTTCACTTCATCCCTAGATCCTCTTTCTCATCTCCTCCCCTTTGGAGGCTTGGTGAGACGTTATTTCATTCCTCAGATGTAGAAACTGCAATCAAACATTATATTTCTGAGAATTCTACCTGCAGAGTCTCAAGCGTGACAACTTGGGCAGCTTTGAAGAGTGTCATCCCTGGAGAATTCATCAAATTGGATTCATACAAAAAACGTATGCATAACTGTAAACTAAATGACCTCATCCGTGACATCACATTTCTAGAAACAAGTCATAAATCATCTGGACCCTCATCGGTTCTTGCCCGGCTTATTGAACTCTAACATAAATTAAAGGCTATCTTGCAACTTCGTATCAAAAAATTATTTCTGAGAACTAAACAAACAATATTCGAGCAGGGCAACAAAGTGTGCTCTCTTCTTGCACGCCAATTCCATCATAAACTTACGAAAAATTACATTCCGTGTATTAAAACCGCCTCTCACTCCCTAACGTATGACTCAGTTACCATTGCTGAACGCTTCAGGTCTTTTTACTCTGCTCTGTACAATTTGCCTCCTCCGATGGCTGATCCCTCCCTCTTGGAGTCTATTATCTCTTCGTATCGCTCGGAAGCCAATTTACCTCTCCTTGATCCCTCTTTCAAAGACGCTCTGGAGGGCCTCATATCCCTTGATGAAGTCCTTCAAGCTATTCGCTCTTTACCAAAAGGCAAAAGCCCAGGCCCTGACTGCTTCTTTCAAGTATTTTACAAGTCATACCCGGACCTCTTAGGCCCCCTCTTGGCAAATGCTTTTCAGGACCTTCCCAATGAAATTTCCTCTCACCCTGCTTTATCGGCTGCTAATATGTCTGTACTCCCAAAACCAGGTAAAGATCCACAATGCTGCAAAAATAATCGCTTCATCTCGTTGCTTAATTTGGATTATAATCTATATGCAAAGATCTTGTCCCAACGACTAAAGCCAGTTCTATCTACCCTTTTACACTTAGACTAAACTGGTTTTGTTCACAAACGTGAAGCTTGCGATAATACCTGACGTCTACTCAATGTTCTACACCTCCTCTCTCAGACACCTTCACCTACTGTTTTTCTATCTAGAGATGCGGAGAAGGCTTTTGACCGCGTGTACTGGCCTTTTCTTTTCCTTATTCTGGAATCCTTTGGTTTCGGTCCTACTTTCATAGGTCTTGTTTCTGCTCTGTATCAAAATCTGAATGCCCAAGTAAAAGTTAATGGTGCTCTCTCTTCCCCCTTTTCCATTTTGAATGGCACCCTTCAGGGTTGCCCTCTCTTACCTGTCCTTTTCGTCTTAATCTTGGAACCTCTGGCTTGTCACATTTGCATGAATCCCTCTATCTCTGGGGTCCACCTTGATAACCATGACCACTCGTTGGCTATGTTCACAGATGACATTATGTTTACCGTATCTAACCCCACTACCTCTCTCCCTGGTGTTATGCAAGCACTTCATACCTTTTCCACTCTCTGTAACTATAAGATTAACATGTCTAAAACGGAAGCTCTTCCTGTTGCCTGCCCTTCAGGATTATTTGCCTCGCTTCAGCTCTCCTTTTCTTTCTGATGGTCTTTATTGGCTAGTAAATATTTAGGCACTTAACTATCTCCCCTTATTGGAGACGTCTTCTCCTTAAACTTTCCTCCTCTGCTCAAGATCTGAAGCGATGGGAGCCTCTATTCCTGTCATGGTCTGGCCATATTAACGTTCTGAAAATGAATGTGCTACCTAGAATTCTATACCTCTTCCAAACCCTACCTCTCCAGCTTCCCTCTTCGTTTTTTCAACAGATTTGTTCCCTCTTCTCTGGTTTTATTTGGCATTCCAGCCCTTCTCGGGTGAAACATTCAACTATGCATCTCCCCAAGTGCTGTGGGGGGTCTGGTACTCCCTGATATCCGCAAATACCAACAAGCTGCAATTCTATCCACGATTTTTGACTGGAGACATAAAGCTACCTCAAAGCAATGGATCCTTATGGAACGCAATGCTATACCTCCTGCGGATCCTCTTGTAGATGATTTTCTCCCCGCTACTCACTGGTCTTCAAAACTGAAGCTCCATCCCAACCTTTCTGTAGTTTCCACTACTATACTTGAATGCAATAAACGCAAAGATTTCTGCTTTTTCCCCTCTCGCACCTCTCCTTTCTTTTCTGTAGTGGTCTCTCCCTACTCGCTTCCTTCATGGGAATTCCCGGCCTGGTCTACCTCTCCCACTGTGCACCTTTCAGACTATACATCCCATGGCAGTATTCTCGACTTTGCTACTTTATGCTCTCGTCTGGATCTGCCTGATAGAGAGCATTGAAATTATGTTCAGATTAGACATTTCCTTGATTCCTTCCTGATTAAGCCTAGCTGGTTCCCTACGCCTCCTTCCCCATTTGAGCTTCTACTTATCCCTCGTACCCACTCCAGAGGCATCTTGGGGTGCATCTATTCTATCCTCTCCATTCCTCATCCCTCTTTGAAACCGTCATATGCTTTGGCTTAGGAGAAGGAAATTGGGTACACTATGCCCCAGGAGGACTGGGATTCCATTTGGTCGGCCGTTGCTTCTGCTTCCATTTCTGCTTTGACTTTGGATGTCCATTATAAGTTCCTTATACATTGGTATTATACACCCACCAAACTTCATGCCATATCTCGGTCAGTTTCCCTTTTGTGTTGGAGGTGCCAAATGGAACCTGGTACGCCAACCCATATTTGGTGGTCCTGCACGAAAATCACCCAATATTGGAGCACATGCTTGGATCTTATGGAATCCATTCTCCATGTTTCTTTGTCCAAAATGCTCTGGCAAACCTTATTTTATCTTCATCTGCCTTCTCTTTCCTTTTTTTGTAAACAAGTCCTCCTAACGATGCTTAATGCCGCTAAATCCTTTATCCCCCGTCGCTGGCGAGATATCAAACCTCCCACAGTTCAAGAATTGCTTAATACAACTAGTGACCAACTCACTTTACTTTGTTTAACTCCAATATCTAGAGGGAAAGACCCAGAAGAGGCGACACTCCCTCTCTCTAATTTCCCAGCAACCTGACTTTAACACCCCTCTCATTCTTTGATCCTTGCTGACCATGCTCTCTTCCCCTGTTTATTTCCCTTGGCTATGCAGCCCAGATACCCGGTTATCCACATCACCCACTTTGTCTCCTCTCTATTCCAGGGCATCCAGGTGATATTTCCCGCATTACCGGCGATGCTGTCAAAGGCACCCCCCCCTTTTTTTTTCTCCTCGCTCCTTCACTTCCTCTCTCTCTCTCCCCCTCTTTCTTTTCCCCTCCCTTCTTCTTCTTTCTTCTTCTTATCTATCCCTCTACCCGACAGACTTTTCGGCATGGTTCTTGCTGTATCTCTCAGAATGCATTTTACTGCTATGTTAATCACTTTGACAATGATCTGATGTTTTTCTTGAAATGCATTTTATTGCTCTGTTAATCTTTTCCACTTTTGTACTGTCTTCCGTACTCAATAAAGAAATTTGAAAAACAAAAAATCAAACAAAAGATGCAAAAGCTTGGGGATATTAACCCCTTCAATGCAGGTGCTGTTGTCCAGATAAATATAGGTCTCTTTATGGCCTATATACACCACTCTTAGTACTTTAAAATTTTGCTGAGCAGAATGAAAGTATTTTAACCACAAAATATAATTTAAAAGCACAAATACTGATGTTTAATGTAAGTTTTTTAATGTGGAGCACAGTAATATACACACTACACTGTGATGCACGAAAAATGGAAAATCCATTAAGGAAAGAAGGACATGGGGATTTTCACCCCAGAGGGACAGTGCCCACGTAAAACTGCCCATTGTGTAGGTATGAATGACCGGTCATACCTTTCATGTAGTTTCCATAAAAATGTAACCCATTGTGCCCAAATGATCACAAGAGAAAAAATAAAAATGGTGTTCTTTTACATTTTTTTAACCGTTTTCTTTAATTTTAATAAAATAAATTGTGGGTTATCCATATAAATGTGGTGTCAAAAGAAAGCCCTATTTGTGCGTAAAAAATGGTATATAATTTATGTGGATGGAATAAAAGTCTTTGAGGGAAAACACTGTTGAACAAAGACATTGTCAAAAAAGTCAAAATTGCTCCGGTCCTTAAAGGGATAGTAATACTTGCAAATTACTAATCCCCATATTGTGGCTTTATTAAAAAGAAAATTATTGCCCCCAGTGTCATCTCTCAAACCCTTATGGTTTAAGAGATGATAGCTCTCAAATTTCCCCCTCCCTTCCCCTTCCCTGACTGAACGCTGACTGCAGGGGAAGCTGTCGTACGACAGTCTTATGTGCATCAGGTGGCTCTTCAGCTGAGCCAATATTGTGTTTATAAAAAATAATTCTTTCACTGAAACGGTCTTCTATGTGTGCTTGGTTTGTACTTGGTTTGCAAGCACACTTAGAAGACCGTTTTAGTGAAATATTTCTTTTTTATAAACGCGATCTCGGCAATGCTGCAGAGCCACCTGATGCAAGTAATACCGGATATCCCTGCAGTCAGCGTTCAGTGTTCAGTCAGGGAAGGGGGAGGGAAGAGGGAGGGAGGGGGAACTTTGAGCGCTATCATCTCTCAAACCCAAATGACACTGGGGGCAATAAGTTTCTTTTTAACAAAACTACAATATGGGGATTAGTCATTTGCAAGTATTACCATCACTTTAAGTGCAAGCCACCTCAGATTTTCCCAGTCTTTAAAGGGTTAAGTAATAATAGACCAAAAAAGAAACACATTGATCAACAAAATATAAGACATAATTCAAAGAACTGTGTATATCAAAGAAAGAAATAGACATAAGGGAACAAAATACTTAAGCAAGTTAATTTTTTTATTAGAATTCTGTGGCATACCACAGTTTTTACTGCATACCACTGGCTTAGTAATCTATTGTTTATTAATAAATGCATGTTACAGTGCTTTTCCCAAGAGTAAAGCAAGGGTACTACCACTTTCAGCAGAGCTGTTTTTTTCTTTTTTAACCCCTTAGTGACCGGCCGCGAGCGCATGTGGCCGGCACTTAACGACGGGTTTTTTTTTTTTTTCTTCATTGTAGCGAATGACTTCCGTGACTTACCAGGTACGTCCTTTGTCACTAAGTGACATTTTTTCGTGACGTACCTGGTAAGTCACTTGTTGGGAAGGGGTTAATTTACATTAAACTGATATCTTTTAATATGGCCACAAGGTTGTGCTGTTTCTATTACTTACTATGGGATGCCATAGTTCCATAAAGTACTTTGCAAAAATACATTCGACTCTTGGACACCAGTTGCTGCTCTTCTTAAGAGTCTGATTTTTAAAAAAACATAATATGTGCAAGGTATAATACTTTTTCAAAGAAAAATCTCCCTGTTGTGGAAGTTCTAATGACATTTAACCCCTTGAGTGCTAGAAATGTCTCCAATGGCTTGCACAGGAAGGCACTGGAAACTCCCTAGCATATAAGGGGTTAATGACATTCTTTGTTGCTAACCCATAAGGAGTTTTGAATATTATCTACATTTCTTGCAAAATTCAGGAAATGTTAGTATAATACATTGCATACCGATCTGGCACTCATGGAGTTAATATATCTTCTTGAGAGTTTTAGAGCAATAGATGATAAATGTAATTGCCCCAAAGTGATTTACTGAGTCTCATCTCATCTCTCTTCACTCTTTCGAACAGACGACCTTGGATCTTTTATAATGTAGATCAGCAAAAAGCCATATTGGAGCACGCAGGAGATGGGCTGCAATAAATAGAATCAAGAAGTACATGAGCCAGATTCCCCCAAACAAATCTCAAATGATTACTGTCCACGTCAGTAAACCTGGCTCCTTGCAGTCAAAAATCTGTATCTCTTTACAGTAACAACACCAAAATAACACTGTATGCTGCAGGTGTCTTCCGTGAATCTGAGTGGTTAATCACGTGAACCTGTAACCCAAAGACATGTTTAGTTTTATGGAGAGTTAAAATGTGACTGTATGTTGTTCTAACCATTTTCCTGAAAAATAAATCGTATTTGAGCAATTCGATTCTATGTGTTAACGGCCTAGTTTGGCATTGTACACTAATTCACTGACAATATGCTAATTAGTTATGTTAAAGGCAGGGCAGGATTTGCTTCTCAGGCACCCCTAGGCAAGGCACTCTAGGTGCTCTTAGCTCCGCCCATGACCACACCTCACCTGACCCCACCCCATCCACTATTTTCTGTCAAAGAAAATATCCATGACCTAGGTTGCTAGAGAAATCTCCAACACGTTGCAAATCAATGTGTGGGAAAACTCTGTAGCATCTAAGGGGGTCAAAGGGATAGTAATACTTAAAATGTAAAAAAAAAAAAATATGTTGTAGGGTTTATCCCCCTGAGTAAAACAAGAGTACTCCCACTGCTGAAAGGTGTTTCATTCAAAAGTTATTACTTCTCAAAGTTGAATTTTTTAGGTGCAATATCACAGTGGCCTGAAATTGTAAAGTGGCACTGTTGCTACACAATCCTATGGACAGCTCTGGTCCCGGGACCATAAATCTCCATAGGACGGTGTAGCAACAGCGCCACTGTACAATTTCAGGCCACTGTGATATTGCACCTAAAACATTCAACTTTGAAAATTAATAACTTTTGAATGAATCACCTTTCAGCAGTGGGAGTACTCTTGTTTTACAACATATTTTTTTTTTTTTACATTTTAAGTATTACTATCCCTTTAAATAATTGCTTGTAAAGGGGTATAAAATTGTTGCAGGGTTATTGAGATTGCTCTGGCCGCACCCACAATTCAGATTGTGGGTGTGGCCATAACCGCTGAGTCATGCCCCTCTATATCTGGAGCTCAAGGCAGCTGCCAGCTTTGCCTATTGGGAAATCCAGCCCTGGTTAAAGGATAAAGTTAACCCTTTCTGTGCTATTAGAAATGTCCCCAGTGCTTGGGCTCTGCCTAGATTAGTTCATAACACAGTCTGAAGCCGATGCACTTAGAAGCACAGGATCAATTTTGGAGCAAATTAACTGCACTATAATGAACAAATGCAAATCTCCAAAATCACCATTGATTTTAACCCTTTGAGTGCCAAGGGTACCCAATGCATTGCTTTGCAATGCGTTGCATACCCATCTGGCACTCAAAAGGTTAAAGAAACTTTTAACCTATTGAGTGCTAGAGGGGTGTGAAATACATTGCTTATTAAAAAGCAGTGCACGGTCCACACTTCTGGCCCTCAAAGGGTTAAGAGTACTAAGTGCTGAAGATAGAGTCTGGAGTCTGTGTCCCGTGGTCCTGATGGAAACTGTCATGTCTGCCTCCATGGGCATGACACCCCGGACTGACTGACAATGCTATGTCTTGCATCAAGGAGCAAGAAACAAATTCAAAGGGGGCATTAGGATTTTCTGACCATAGTAAGGTAAGTGTGAGAGGTTATTATTAATAGGTGTTACTTCACCTTTAAAACCTTGAATGCAAGAGAAGTCAACAACATATTATCAAGCAAGACTTTGGAGAGATCTTTATATTGGCTTAACCAGGCCTGGTACCGATCCAGATCTGCCATGGAAATTCTGTTTGTCAGACTGAATTACTGGGTCCCTGGGGACAGAGGTTGATTCTCCAGCGCTTGTGAGTTTCTTCTCCTTCCCTCCCTGTTCCTCCCACTTCCTGCCCACTTCTCCTCCTTCCCTCCCTGTTCCTCCCACTTTCTGCCCACTTATCTTCCTTCCCATCCTCTACCTCCCTCTTCCCACCCACTTCTCCTCCTTCCAACCATCTTCCTCCCACTTCCTGCCCACTTCTCCTCCTTCCCACCCTCTTCCTCCCACTTCCTGCCCACTTCTCCTCCTTCACACTCTGTTCCTCCAACTTCTCCTCCTTCCCACCCTCTTCCTCCCACTTCCTGCCCACTTCTCCTCCTTCACACCCTGTTCCTCCCACTTCTCCTCCTTCCCACCCTCTTCCTCCCACTTCCTGACCATTTCTCCTTCTTCCCACCCTGTTTCGCCCACTTCTCCTCCTTCCCACTCTGTTCTACCCACATCCTATCTACTTCCCGCCCACTTTATGACACTCACGTACAAACAAGCCCTGCCTATCAGATTAAGCCACGTCCCCTTATGACGCTAATCACGTCATTGACATCCCCTGTCTGGCAGCACGTGAGCGCTCTCTGGGGGCTAAAAATGAAGACGTTCCCAGGGGCGGTCATATCTAGTCACTGTAAGGGCCCCTAACATAAAATGAATCTACCATGGGCATACCTAGAACCTATTGAGCCCTAGGGTTGATGGGCCCCCAGTTATGCCCCTGGTTCTATAGCACTGAAGGGATTAACTTTTTAAGCGTTGTGTGTCGGATACCTCCCTGGCAGTCAAAGGGTCAAAAATCAAATTTTGATCAACTCAAAGTTTAATTTGTCCCCTATTGGTATAAATGGCACATCCCAGTCATTGTGTGCCAATAGGGGCCCAGCACATTAATTAGCATGATGTGTCACTGTGCCACCAGTAAATGGAGGTTAATTTCTCAAAAACATTACAGACATGGCTAGCACATCATATAGGAACACACTGCAGGGTTGCACTGATTCCTGTGCCATGATGCAGAATGAAGTTTTCATACGAGTCCTTGATTTAAAGGGATATGCAGTCATCTTACCATCCCCAGACCTTTGTGGAGCTCTGCAGGCTTGGGACAAGAACATTCCCAGGTATGATTAGGAATGAGCAACACAGTTTTGTAAGACTGGTGTTCGTACCGAACAGATGTATTATTCTATGTTTCATTTAACATTTTAACCAATAGTTGAATGTGTTGAAGACCTCTCTAGCATCCGAGGGGTTAATTCTCTTTACTAATTTCTGACTTAGAGCGTGAAACTAAAATATGTGGCCCTTTGGGAGATTTGAGGGCCATCTATGCAGTTTTTGGAGTAAATACAGTTGCAGAGCACTGCTTTAACCCTTTAATGACATAGGGGTATGAATCATGCACAACCCTCCAGGTCTTAAAACAGTTAACGTGAAAAGTCCAATCATGAGCTCTGTGTAAGCATTCTCTTCTGTATACAGATGGTGCCATCTGCTGGTAAATGAAGAGCCAATGCGTGTACATAGTGAACTTTTTTTCCAAGTAATTTTTATTGAATTTTATGTTCAAACAATAAGTCAAACAAATGACTATAGTACCCACAGGTACAAAGCCACAAACATTTTAAAATAACACATACCTGGCTAAGACAAGTGACAAAACACTCACATGCACACACTCACAAAAAAAAAATACAAATGAAGTAAGAGGAGGGGAGAAAGGAGGAGGTCGAATGTGTGTTAACAGTACATCAGGCACAAGGACCAGAGCTGGGCAGCTTCAGAATTCAGATGAGGTAGATGATTCCAGGGCTAGATCCCACATGCCCCAAATCATGATGAATTTATCTATAAAGCCTCTAAGTCAGTGTTTCTCAACTCCTGTCCTCAGGACCCACTAACAGACCAGGATTTGATGATTTCCTTGTTAGAGCACAGGTGAGTTAATCAATGTGAATGAGTCTCTGATCACATGATTTCCTTGTTACAGCACAGGTGAGTTAATCAATGTGAATGAGCCTCTGATCATCACACCTGTGCTCTAGCAGAGAAATCCCTAAGTCCTGGCCTGTTAGTGGGTCCTGAGGGCAAGAGTTAGAACCACTGCTCTAAGTGTCACTGTTAGGTGTTCCATTAATCTAGTATGAGAGACAAGATTAAAAATTTGTGTCAATGAGGGTAACAAAGGTGATTTCCTAGATTGTGCAACCAGATATCTAATCGCTGTGAGGATGTGAGCAACAAGTTTGGATGTTTGGTATGGGCGATTCGCTGTACGAACCCCCAACACTAGAATCAGGGGGATCACTGGGAATTGTAATAGACAAGAGCTGTTGGATAAACTGCAGAACCCTGACCCAAAAGGATTGGATCAAGGGACAGGTCCACCAAATATGTAGAAGATCGCCCCTAAGACCACAACCCCTCTAGCACACCTCGGAGAGGGCAGGGTTGATGGAAAGCAGCCAAGCAGGAGTGTAATAACAATGGAGCAAGATTTTGTGTTTTCCTTAGTCGTAGTACAAATGGAGGATTTGGAAGAGTTACACCAAATCTGAGTCCACATTGCCCTCTAGATCTCCAGGCCCAGGTCACAAAGTGACATTTTTTAAACCGTATCACAATATTTGAATAAAAAAAGAATAGATTGCAATCTCCCGGAGTCAGATAACGCAATTGATCCTTAATCATGAATGAATCCACTAGTACAGCTCTATTCCTGCATTGGGAGAAGAGTTATACCATATTTCTTTGAGTGTTGTTAATACATAGGGGGTTATTCACTAAGATGTGATAAGGAGGTTATTTTCATGTGGGAGAGATCTTAGTGCATAGACACCACAGAATAAATAGGATCTGGAGAAGTGATATTACTGGAGAAGTTATCTTCACTTTATCACCACTTCATCACACCTTAGTGCATTTCCCTCATAGTGTTATAAAAGGTGGAAAAGAAAGGATTGCAGCAAAATACCACTTCCCCACTGGCCTTCCCTTGGAGCAAGAGTCATACAGAGTAGAGCACTGGGTTAGAGCAGATTCTTGTTAGGCAGGCAGAGCACTAAGAAATCACTTCCTGCTCCGTATTAAGCAGGGAACCGTATCAGTATATCCTCCTATCAGGGGCATCTGCAGACATTTTTTTCCAGGGGAAGGGGGGCAAAGCCATAAAATGACACCCAGACTAGCCTGCCCAGCCCCTATGTTTCTATGGAGGGGGCAAGTGCCCCCACCATGCCCCCTATGGTCTTTATGTACATACATTCAGTCTCTCTCTCTATATATATATATATATGTATAATTATAGGTCAGATCATTTCAGATGAGCATTGATCTCAAATATGGAGTTAATTAAAGAAATTCCCCAGAAGGGACCGCAGGGTACAGGAGGGGAAGCATGTCATGGGGAGGGTTGATTCATACAGGAAGTGTGTGTGATAGGGAGGAGTAAAAGGAAAGGGCTTAAATGGGGTGGTGACAGGAAGTAGACTGTTGTTTGGAAGAAGAGAGGACAGAGGAAGCGTCCTTCTTTCTCACTCACTCACTCACTCATGCATGCACTCTCTCTTTCTCTCATTCATTCGTTTGTTCACTCATTCTCCCTCTCTCCCTGCCTGTCCTTTCTCGGCATCTGGAGACTTCTTCCTGGCGGTGTGGGTTCTGGTCACTGCCCTGTACCTGTGCTATGGATGGCGTGCCTATATGAAGGTCCTTACTGGGGTTCTGCTGGAAGTCTACACTGGCCTTTTGGTTCCTGGATTGGCTCTCCTGACCTGCCTGTTCCCAATTGGATTCCCCTTGGTGCTCTATCCTCCCCTGGATCTACGTGGTGTGGAGCGCTCTGCGTGGGTGTTGGCAAGGCCTGCTGCTTATCTCCCTTTGGCCCTGCCCAGGCTGTGGAGTGGGCATTGGGGGATACTACGACACTGGCAGTGGAGTGGGGTGAGGCAGTTGGGCCTTCCCTGGGCATCACATGGGTCAGCTTTGCTCCCCCCCCTCGGCTGTGGTTACGTCACCGATTGCTCTTCCTACAGGCTGCCCTGCCGGCTACGTGTGCCAGGCCTCCTGTTTATGTGGTGGGTGGGGTTTTCACCTTCTCTTGCCTCTCTTGTTCGTGCCCTCAGTTTTGTCTGCTTGCCCTCCCCCCATCCTTTTTCCGCTTGCACAGTTTTTCTCCTTGCTTTACTCTGTCTCTCTTTCTGATGGTCTTCTGGGGCCAATCGGCGGGTGCTTTCCTTTCATGTGCATTTCTTTTCAACTCCATTTGGTAGGATTCCCCTGTTACTCTTGGTTTTGTCCTGGCTTCTTATTCTGCCTCCACCTCTGGTTCTTTTCTTTTCTCTGTTGTCTCCCGTCTTGCTTGCTTTCCCCTCTCATTGAACCCCATCTTTGTCTTTGTCTCCCCGTCCTCTTGTCTCCTCCTCTCTTTCTGTGCTCGTTTCTTCATCTTAATTTGCTTTGCTGTTATTCCTTTCTTTCCGTTGCCGTTGCTTGGTCCCACTCTCTCGCTTTTCTCTCTCTTCTGTTTTGGTGGTGTTTTCTCTGCTGCTTTTCTTGAGGTCTGGCCACGTGAGCTTATGGGGTTCTTTCCCCATTTGGGCTATGTATGGGTGTTCTTGTCACAATAGCTTGCAGCAACTGAACGGGAAATAAGAAAAAAAAAAAAAAAAGCAAATATAGGTGTGTGTATGGATGTGTACATATGTGTTTATGGGTATGTATGTGTGTGTGTGTATGCATCTGTCTATATGTATGTGTGTGTATATTGTTATGTGTGTGGCTGTTCCCATGGGGTGTTTGGCTGTCTGCCTGTGTGTATTGCTTGGAGAGAGGTTTGTGCATAGCGTGGGTAGTGGGGTGAGCTGAACTTGAGGGGCATGGATTGTGTACAGTTGTTGCTGGATAGGTGGGACCTCTGTGCATGTCTTGGTGAGGGTATGAGGGTATATGGTTAGCATGTCTCTGGTATGTGTCTCTCTGAGGTGGATGGGTTATGGTATGCCGTTCTGAATGTAACAGGGTATGTGTGTGGACGTGTGTACTTGTGTGCTTATAGGCAGGTGTATATGGGTTGGTGCTTGGTTTGGTGTCAATGTGAGCATGTCTTGTATGGTCCTGTGCACATGTCTTGTGTAGCTGTATGGGCCTGTCTTGTTGTGTTGGCATCTCTTATGTGCACGTGTTGGCCATTGGGTAGGTTTAGATAAGTCCGCATATTGGGTGCGCTTAAGGGAATGCGTGGCTGTGTCCGCTTATGGTTCTCTGTGGCTATATGTGGGTTGATGTGCATATGTTGGGTGGTAAGCTCATTAAAAAAACAAACAAACAAATTAAATAAATAAATAAGATAACTAAACTAACAGAAATACATACATAAAATATTTCTGTATATATATATATATATATATATATATATATATATTCATTTTGAGACATTATTGCTAGTGCTGCACGGCATGGCGAGGCTGGTATCTGACCATCTCCATCTCTGGTGAGTGTTGATGGTTGCCTCTGGGGTGCTGTAGCTGGCAGTCGAGGGTGTGTCAGTCCCGACCTGGTTTTGTCCTGCGAGAGGTAGCTGGTCAAGGGTCGTGAGCTGACCTGTGGTGTAGGGTCGGCTCAGGTTGCCCTGGGAGTATGTCCAATGTGAAGCCCGGGCTGGGATCCAGGCTGGCTGTTGCAGCATTCATTGTACTGACTCCCTGCCAGCTGCTTGCACCGAACCGGCACAGTGGTAGCTTTGCCGGATTTTTTCATGGCAGTTGATGTGGGACTCCTTGGGTGCTGGTGGTGCTTCGGGTGTTCTGAGCTGGATGGCTCCTGGGTCCAGGCTTGCTGGAGCTTCAGAACTGAGGTGTTGGGTGTCTGAAGGGCTCTGAATCCATTGCTAGTGGTTATTCCCGATTGATTGTGGTGTTGGTCATCTTGGCGCAGCTGGCGCATGGAAGATGGGGTGCACTGAGCTTGTTGGATATTGGACTGAGCTGTGGGCTTTCCTTGATGGGCTGGCATTCCTCGGGGTCCAGGCTTTTGGTGGAGTAACTCCTGGGCGGAGGCACAACCAGTCGGAGTACTGGGCTTTCCTGGAGGCTGTTGGTGACATGGTGTGTGGGACACTCCCTCACGGTCTTGGGTGGAGCATCCTGTGGGCCGGTGGGGAGTCCGGTTACAGGTGCATTGGCATTTCTCCTGTGTCCCACTGCATGTGGAAGGATAAGCGACAGGTGGATATGACAACGGGCGTCCCATGCAGCCGCAATGGCAGATCTGTTTTCATGTGGCTTTGAGGGCTTGTAGATGGTTACTGTTCCTCTGTGCCATGTGATTCTGGTGCTGGGAGGTAAGTATCTGTGCGGGTTGTGGCACTGTGGTGCACGTGTGGTGCTGAGGCTCAGTATGCTGCAGTGGGTATGCTTGGCTATGCCAGGGTGTGTGTATCTCTGGGGAGTTTAGTGTGGGCCTTTGGTGTATGGCTTGCTGGTAGTTGTCCTTTATTTTATTCGTGGCTGATACAGTGTGTTGGCAGCTGTGTCACTGGTGTGAGTGTGTTTGTGGCATCTGTGTACTTTCGTGCGGGACTGATGTCTGTCTGTGGATTTATTAGAGTTTTTGTCTGATGGGCTTGGGTCCACGTCTATGGTGGATGTTTGCTGTATATTTTTGTGTGGATGGTCCCTTCATACGTTAGGTTCAGTACAGTCTTTAGTTTATCAAGTTCGACACTTGCCTCCCAACTCAGTGTCTCGTGGGTTGTGTAGCTGTGCTGCTGATGGATGGCTTGGTATTTAGCTGTCCTTGCCATGTTTTCCAGCTAATGTTCTGTAGGACCTTGTGTGTCCCCCCCACCCTTTTTCAGGCATATGTTTTTGCAGGGCTGAGGGTGTGTGGTAGTTGGAGTGGAGGAATGCTTTCTCTGTGTGGGTGCTTGTGTCTGGTCTATCTGTGTTTCGTGGTATGGATGCGATTTTCAGCTTATATCTGGGAGGTATGGGTTGCGACTGTGCCTTCCTTTTTGTTTGTTGCGGTTTTGGGTCTGTCTGCTTTGTGGATCTGGGTGTGTGCAGAGTGTTTTCCGCTCTTGGGGCTGGGGTACTCCCTTGCTGGGGGCCTGGGTCACAACTACTACCACAAAAATTAAATTCCTGTGACAACTGTGGTGGGTTTTTTTCTGTGGTTGTGCTTTGTGGTGTCTCCGATGCTTTATGTGGGGGTAGTGAGCTTGTTGTGTTTCATGCGGTACCTGCTGTACCCTTTTTGTGCTGTCTGGTACGCCTGTGGGTTGCTGGGTTTGAGTCATGTAGTAGCTCACCCGATCCCCCCCCCCACGTGTATACCGTGTTTGACGTGGGTTTGGGGGAAATGAGGGGGTGGGGTGTGGGTGTTTTCTTGTGATTGGGCTTTGTTGGACTGGCTGCTTGTTGTGGTTCAGTGCATGTTGTTTGGTTGGTTGATTGTTATCTCTGGTTGCTGGTGGTTCGGTTTGGTGTGGTTGCTTATGGTGTGGAGTACCATGTGGGATGTGTGGTTTACTTGTGTTGTGCTGTGAGTGTCTGGAGAGTACAGACCATAGCATTTTGAGGGTGTGGGGGTGTCACGGTTTGTTAAGACTCCTAGACGCAAAGTTAGGTAAAAACACAACTTTATTGAAAAGTTTAAGACAACCCCAAAGGGTATCATACACATTCATACATATATCTTTATTGACAGGAAAGCAATAATAACAATAGCGATACAGGTTCTACCGGCCCTGCCAATATACCGGGCAAGGCAGCCAGGAAGTTTGTACAAGGGATAGATAGGCTCTACCGGCCTTACCAATATACCGGGCAAGGCAGCCAGGAAGTTGGTACTAGGAATAGATAGGCTCTACCGGCCTTGCCAATATACCGGGCAAGACAACCAGGAAGTTAGTACTAGGAATAGATAGGCTCTACCGTCCTTGCCAATATACCGGGCAAGGCAGCCAGGAAGTTGGTACTCAAAAATAGAGGCTCTACCGGCCTTGCCAATATACCGGGCAAGGCAGCCAATAGACAGACAGCAATATACAGGCTCTACCGGCCTTGCCAATACCGGGTAAGGCAACCCAAGATGATAATAGAATAGGTTCTACCGGCCTTACCAATATACCGGGCAAGGCAGCCTGGTAAGGAGTGAATGGCAACCACTAAGCCTCAGTGACTGTAAAGGTGGCAACAGCAGTCACAAGGATGACATATGAGGCTAAGTCAGCATAAGTGGAAAGCCAAGGAATACCAGGGTACCACCCATACCTGCGTACTGGGAAGACAGTAATGCACAATACAATAATAGACTCAAGGGTGGTGGAGCGAACCAGTACCTAGTACTGGGAGCAAGTCAATAAAGTGCAAGTGCAGCCGGGAGGCTAAGGAGCGAACCAGTACCCGTGTACTGGGAAACTGGAACACATGAGTTACTATAACAGCCGGGAGGCTGTGGAGCGAACCAGTACCTTGTACGGAGAGTGCTATACGTATACGGAATAACAGCCGGATGGCTAAGGAGCGAACCAGTGTCCACACACTGGGAACGCTAATCGTATCTTGCAATAACAGCCGGGTTGCTATGGAGCGAACCAGTGCCCACACACTGGGAACGCTAATCGTATCCTGACAATAACAGCTGAGTGGCTATGGAGCAAACCAGTGCCCACAAACTGGGAATGCTATATTTCTCGTACAATAACAGCTGTATGGCTTATGGAGCGAACCAGTACCCTGTACATGGAAAGCGAATCGTATCCTGCAATAACAGCCGGATGACTTATGGAGTGAACCAGTGCCCACACACTGGGAACGCTAAACGTCTCGTACAATAACAGCCGGATGGCTATGGAGCGAACCAGTACCCTGTATGTGGAACGCTAATCGTATCCTGCAATAACAGCCGGGCGGATGTGGAGCGAACCAGTACCCGCATACTGGATAAACCGGCAGAGAGTAGAAATGTCGCCAAGGCGACTCTGGAACGTCAGCTGACTACAGGCGAACTGGAGAGGAACCAGCAGGTGGAAACAGGAACCAGCACTCAGACGATCAACCGGAATCAGGAACCGCAGCGGGGACTGGCAGCAGGAAACGGTGACCTAACGGCGACTCCAACCGAATCAGCAACGGAAGCAGGAACCACTGGACAGGTAACTACAGGAAAGGGATGATTTCTGGTAGCAGGAACACAGCAAAGGGCCCAGGAAGCTCAGGAACATAATGTAGATACAAGCAGCATAGAGACAACAGGAAAGGGCCACCAAAGGGTGCCCAGGCTCAGTCTAAATAGGCAATGCAGGGCGGACTGAGAGCAGACAGCCAATGGAGAGCCCCCTACTGGTAATTGACACAAAAAGAGAGCAATCACGGGCACCGTGATAGGGGGGCCGACTGGTCACAGTATTGACAGTCGGGCCTGGTGGCGGGGGGCCCAACTGGTCAAGGTATTGACAGTCGGGCCCTATGGCGGATAATCCTTGCATGTTTTTCAGAGATCAACAACTGATGTGATAAAGTTAAGGGATTTTTTTGGAAGTTTGCCCTGGAGGTGATCCATTGAAGCTAAAGTGTATGGCCAATGGGGTAATTAATTGGGAGTCAGCTGGAAGTGCTGAAAAATGGTGGAGTCAACTGGAAATGCTGAATAATGGTGGAGTCAGCTGGAAGTGCTGATGAATGGTGGAGTCAGCTGGAAGTGCTGACGAATATTGGGATCAGCTGTAGTGCTGAAGAAGGTGGAGTTTAGCATAAGCCTGTGCAATTTGGCCATGCTTGGGTTTTTTTCAAGGGAAAGTAGATTGGCAAGGACTGTCTGTTAATGATTGATTATTGGTTAACGATTTAATGATTGTTGGGTTTGAATAAGAATAAGAATATTTAATGGGTGTGAAAATATTTGAATAAAGCTGTGGTCTGTTATCCCCAAAAAATAGATGTGTCTGTACTTATTTATGAATCATGCCCTCTCCCTATGACATGCCCACCCACATCACAAAAGGTCCATAAGATCACAAGTTATCCCTTTGTTAGTGGGGTGTGCAACACAAATGCATTCATTTATCAAAGGCACACACACACACAAATACACACACACACATATATACGCAAATACACCCACACGCAAATACACACACATACACACACGCACAGACAAAAACACACATACACACAAAGGCACACACAAACACACACGTACAAACACACAGACACACATCCACACAAACACAACACCTTTTACATACACATACAGACACAAACACCCTTTACTCATACACAAAAAAACATATACACAAACACCTTTACTTAAACACATACATACATACACACACAGACATACACACATACACACACGGACATACACACATACAAACAAACATACACAGACACACACACACATTTAAACACTCACAGAAGCACACACACAAATATGCACACATACTCACATACACATATACCCACACACACAAACACATACATATACACACACACACACACACACACACACAACTATTACTCACTCACATTATAAGATATATCTAATATACATGAGTAGAGATTACTGAGACTGATGTACTGAGAAAATGGTGCAATTCTGGAGCAAACAAATTGCACCAAATGAGACAATAATTCCCATTGATGTAAATATGTTGTGTAACCCCATGAATGTGCTGAAGGCCTCTCAAGCATCAAGGTGTTTAAAACCCCATTTAACTAAGAGAGACTTTGGGGAATTTGTCCCCTCTGGTGCAGTTGTTTAGCTCCAGTACATCAGCCTCCCTTTTTATATAGCTCCAACCTGTGCCTGAGTTCTTCTCTGTTACCTGCACATTTAAATTATCAGAGCTCCCCTTTACTTAATTAACTCATCAGAACTCCTCCTTACTAGTGTTGAGCGAGCATGCTCGGCCGATGCTCGGATCGGCTCGAGCATCGCTCTGCTCGGCACATGGCGGTACTCGTACGAGTACCGCATGTGCTCGCCCGCCATGTTCGGGTCTCCTCCCCGCACGTTTTGCGGCTGCTGCGCAGCCAATAAACGTGCAGGGAGGCTCTGACATCGGTGTAATGCCAGCAGCCATGTTGGCTGCTGGCATTACACTGATTGGCTGGCCAGAACCCGTGGTCAGGTGCTGTATAGCACCTGACCATCAAGTTCGGCTCAGTCTGAGCCAGGGAGAGCTGAGGATAGGAAGGGAAAGGCAGTGTAGGGAGGAAAAAAACAAAAATTGTGAAAAAAAAAGAACCAAAAGTCCTTTTTAGGACTACTGTGTGTGGGGGCAGCAGGTTATTTGGTGTGGGGGGAAAAAAACAAAAAAAAAAAAAAAAAAATATATATATTCTGTTTAGTGTGCAAAGTTGCAGATTAGAGCACATTCTGTTTAGTGTGCACAGTTGCAGATTAGAGCACATTCTGTTTAGTGTGCAAAGTTGCAGATTAGAGCACATTCTGTTTAGTGTGCAAAGTTGCAGATTAGAGCACATTCTGTTTAGTGTGCAAAGTTGCAGATTAGAGCACATTCTGTTAAGTCTTCAAACTAAAATATCAAAGTCACGTATTCCATTCAGTGTGCGTCGCCGCAGTTTAGCAGCACATTCTGAGTACTGTGCAGAGTTGCAGAATAGGAAGAAATACTGTTAAGTCTTCAAACTAAAATATCAAAGTCACATATTCCATTCAGTGTGCTTCGCCGCAGTTTAGCAGCACATTCTGTGTACTGTGCAGAGTTGCAGAATAGGAAGAAATACTGTTAAGTCTTCAAACTCAAATATCAAAGTCACATATTCCATTCAGTGTGCTTCGCCGCAGTTTAGCAGCACATTCTGTGTACTGTGCAGAGTTGCAGAATAGGAAGAAATACTGTTAAGTCTTCAAACTAAAATATCAAAGTCACATATTCCATTCAGTGTGCTTCGCCGCAGTGTAGCAGCACATTCTGTGTACTGTGCAGAGTTGCAGAATAGGAAGAAATACTGTTAAGTCTTCAAACTAAAATATCAAAGTCACATATTCCATTCAGTGTGCTTCGCCGCAGTGTAGCAGCACATTCTGTGTACTGTGCAGAGTTGCAGAATAGGAAGAAATACTGTTAAGTCTTCAAACTAAAATATCAAAGTCACATATTCCATTCAGTGTGCTTCGCCGCAGTTTAGCAGCACATTCTGTGTACTGTGCAGAGTTGCAGAATAGGAAGAAATACTGTTAAGTCTTCAAACTAAAATATCAAAGTCACATATTCCATTCAGTGTGCTTCGCCGCAGTGTAGCAGCACATTCTGTGTACTGTGCAGAGTTGCAGAATAGGAAGAAATACTGTTAAGTCTTCAAACTAAAATATCAAAGTCACATATTCCATTCAGTGTCTTTCACCGCCGTTTAACAGCCTATTCTGTGTACTCTGTACAGTTCCAGAATTATAAGAAATACTGTTAAGTTTTCAAACTCAAATATTAAAGTCACATATTCCATTCAGTGTCTTTCACCGCCGTTTAACAGCCTATTCTGTGTACTCTGTACAGTTCCAGAATTATAAGAAATACTGTTAATTTTTCAAACTCAAATATTAAAGTCACATATTCCATTCAGTGTCTTTCACCGCCGTTTAACAGCCTATTCTGTGTACTCTGTACAGTTGCAGAATTATAAGAAATACTGTTAAGTTTTCAAACTCAAATATTAAAGTCACATATTCCATTCAGTGTCTTTCACCGCCGTTTAACAGCCTATTCTGTGTACTCTGTACAGTTCCAGAATTATAAGAAATACTGTTAAGTTTTCAAACTCAAATATTAAAGTCACATATTCCATTCAGTGTCTTTCACCGCCGTTTAACAGCCTATTCTGTGTACTCTGTACAGTTCCAGAATTATAAGAAATACTGTTAAGTTTTCAAACTCAAATATTAAAGTCACATATTCCATTCAGTGTGTTTCAACGCCGTTTAACAGCCTATTCTGTGTACTCTGTACAGTTCCAGAATTATAAGAAATACTGTTAATTTTTCAAACTCAAATATTAAAGTCACATATTCCATTCAGTGTCTTTCACCGCCGTTTAACAGCCTATTCTGTGTACTCTGTACAGTTGCAGAATTATAAGAAATACTGTTAAGTTTTCAAACTCAAATATTAAAGTCACATATTCCATTCAGTGTCTTTCACCGCCGTTTAACAGCCTATTCTGTGTACTCTGTACAGTTCCAGAATTATAAGAAATACTGTTAAGTTTTCAAACTCAAATATTAAAGTCACATATTCCATTCAGTGTCTTTCACCGCCGTTTAACAGCCTATTCTGTGTACTCTGTACAGTTCCAGAATTATAAGAAATACTGTTAAGTTTTCAAACTCAAATATTAAAGTCACATATTCCATTCAGTGTCTTTCACCGCCGTTTAACAGCCTATTCTGTGTACTCTGTACAGTTCCAGAATTATAAGAAATACTGTTAAGTTTTCAAACTCAAATATTAAAGTCACATATTCCATTCAGTGTGTTTCAACGCCGTTTAACAGCCTATTCTGTGTACTCTGCAGAGTTGCAGAATAGTAAGAAATACTGTTAAGTTTTCAAACTCAAATATTAAAGTCACATATTCCATTCAGTGTGTGTCACCGCAGTTTAGCAGCCTATTCTGTGTACTCTGCAGAGTTGCAGAATAGTAAGAAATACTGTTAATTTTTCAAACTCAAATATTAAAGTCACATATTCCATTCAGTGTCTTTCACCGCCGTTTAACAGCCTATTCTGTGTACTCTGTACAGTTCCAGAATTATAAGAAATACTGTTAAGTTTTCAAACTCAAATATTAAAGTCACATATTCCATTCAGTGTGTTTCAACGCCGTTTAACAGCCTATTCTGTGTACTCTGCAGAGTTGCAGAATAGTAAGAAATACTGTTAAGTTTTCAAACTCAAATATTAAAGTCACATATTCCATTCAGTGTGTGTCACCGCAGTTTAGCAGCCTATTCTGTGTACTCTGCAGAGTTGCAGAATAGTAAGAAATACTGTTAATTTTTCAAACTCAAATATTAAAGTCACATATTCCATTCAGTGTCTTTCACCGCCGTTTAACAGCCTATTCTGTGTACTCTGTACAGTTCCAGAATTATAAGAAATACTGTTAAGTTTTCAAACTCAAATATTAAAGTCACATATTCCATTCAGTGTGTTTCAACGCCGTTTAACAGCCTATTCTGTGTACTCTGTACAGTTCCAGAATTATAAGAAATACTGTTAAGTTTTCAAACTCAAATATTAAAGTCACATATTCCATTCAGTGTGTTTCAACGCCGTTTAACAGCCTATTCTGTGTACTCTGTACAGTTCCAGAATTATAAGAAATACTGTTAAGTTTTCAAACTCAAATATTAAAGTCACATATTCCATTCAGTGTGTTTCAACGCGCCGTTTAACAGCCTATTCTGTGTACTCTGCAGAGTTGCAGAATAGTAAGAAATACTGTTAAGTTTTCAAACTCAAATATTAAAGTCACATATTCCATTCAGTGTCTTTCACCGCCGTTTAACAGCCTATTCTGTGTACTCTGTACAGTTCCAGAATTATAAGAAATACTGTTAAGTTTTCAAACTCAAATATTAAAGTCACATATTCCATTCAGTGTGTTTCAACGCCGTTTAACAGCCTATTCTGTGTACTCTGCAGAGTTGCAGAATAGTAAGAAATACTGTTAAGTTTTCAAACTCAAATATTAAAGTCACATATTCCATTCAGTGTGTGTCACCGCAGTTTAGCAGCCTATTCTGTGTACTCTGCAGAGTTGCAGAATAGTAAGAAATACTGTTAATTTTTCAAACTCAAATATTAAAGTCACTTATTCCATTCAGTGTGTGTCACCGCAGTTTAGCAGCCTATTCTGTGTACTCTGCAGAGTTGCAGAATAGTAAGAAATACTGTTAAGTTTTCAAACTCATATATATTAAAGTCATATATATCGTGTAAGATGAAGAAGGCGGGTAAAAAGGGACGGGGAAGTGGACGTGATCCTGAAAGTTCAGGGCGCGGGTCAGGACGCGGAGAAACTGTGCCTGGTGCCAGAGCACAAGAAAGAAAGACATCCACCATACCTAGCTTCATGTCTGATTTCACAGGGCGTCGCAGGACATCACTCTCGAGGTCCGACCAGTGCGAACAGGTGGTCGGTTGGATGACAGCTGATACTGCTTCCAGTCGGTTAAGCACCACCCTGTCTTCCACCAAGTCCACTCTCAGTAGCCAAGAGTCTGGTCAACATAATCCTCACTCTGATCATCCTTCCTCCCACCATACACGGTCTGGTCAAAGAAGTGATCCCACACTGGGATATAGTGATGAGCTCGTCTCATCACCAATCCTTCATTTGACCCTCTCTCCAAGCACGCTTGCAGAGGAACATGACATCTTGTGCCCTGATTCACAACCTCTAGAGGCTACCCAATCACAAGAAGATGACAGATGTGAACGGCATTTAAGGTCAAAGGAAGTAGTGGATGATGATGATGATGATGATGATGAGACACAGTTGCCATTAAATCAACCACTATTTCCGTCTCAAGACCTTGTTGAGGAGAATGTTATACAGTTGTCAATGACTGAGTATGTGGTGGGATCAAGACTTGAGGAGGATGATCAGAGTGAGGAAGTGGAGGAGGACTTGGTGGACGATGAGGTGACTGACCCCACCTGGGAAGGTGTAGAGCCGAGCGATGACAGCAGTCCTGAGGGTGAGCCATCTGCAGCACCGCAACAGGCTGGAAGAGGCAGTGGTGTGGCTACAGAAAGAAGGCGGACCGCACCAAACCGGCCCGCAAATGTTCCACGGAGCACCCCCTTGCGTAAATCTACCTTGCCAAGGGGTAGGTGTTCCGCGGTATGGCGTTTTTTTAAGGAAAGTGCGGACGACAAAAGAATTGTAGTTTGCAACCTGTGCCACACCAGAATGAGCCGAGGCATGAACACTAGAAACCTCACCACCACCAGCATGATCCGACACATGGCATCCAAGCACCGTAGTAAGTGGGAGGAACGCCTGGATCGCCCATCTGTGTCTGCAGGCCACACCACTGCCTCCTCTTCCCCTGTTTTCGGTGCCGGCCAATCGCCTGTCGAAGGCGCAGGCCCGCATACCTCCCGCCCTGCACCTGTAGCATCTGAAGCACCATCAGCGACCACATCCACTTCCCTGTCCCAGCACAGCGTCCAAATGTCGTTACCCCAGGCATTTGAGCGCAAGAGAAAGTACCCAGCCACCCACCCACAGGCCATAGCACTAACCTCACACCTTTCAAAATTACTGGCCATCAAAATGCTGCCATTTAGGCTTGTGGACACTGAGTCCTTCCGCAGCCTGATGGCAGCAGCTGTCCCTCGGTACGCGGTCCCCAGCCGCCACTACTTTTCCCGGTGTGCCATCCCCGCATTACACCACCATGTGTCCCGTAACATCACCCGTGCCCTGACCAACGCAGTTACTGGGAAGGTCCACTTAACGACTGACACATGGACAAGTGCTTGTGGCCAGGGACGCTACATTTCCCTGACGGCACACTGGGTGAATGTCGTGGAGGCTGGGAGCGACTCGGACCCTGGGATGGCACGGGTGCTACCCACGCCGAGGATTGCGGGCCCTACCTCCATCAGGGTTTCCACCAGCACCTACGTTATTGGCTCCTCCTCCTCCGTTTCCACCTCCGAATTCTCTACACACACCGCCACTCCCCCATCAGCCAGTAGCTGGAAGCAGTGTAGCACTGCAGTGGGGAAGCGTCAACAGGCCGTGCTGAAGCTGATCTGCCTTGGGGACAAACAGCACACGGCCTCAGAGCTGTTGCAGGGGATTAGTCACCAGACCGAGCAGTGGCTCTCGCCACTCAACCTGCAACCAGGCATGGTTGTGTGTGATAATGGGCGTAACTTGGTGGCGGCTTTGGAGCTCGGCAAGCTCACACACGTACCATGCCTAGCGCATGTATTTAATTTAGTGGTGCAGCGATTTCTAAAAACCTACCCCAATGTGCATGATCTCTTGACCAAGGTGCGCCGCGTGTGTGCACATTTCCGTAAGTCATCTACAGCTTCGGCCGGCCTGTTGAAGCTGCAGCAGCGCTTACAATTGCCAGCTCACCGGCTGCTGTGTGACGTGAGCACGCGCTGGAACTCCACCTTCCACATGTTGGCCCGGCTTTGTGAGCAGCAGAGGGCAGTAGTGGAGTACCAGCTGTTACACGGTCGTCGCCTCTCCGTTCAACTTCCTGTAATCAGAAGTGAGGAGTGGGAATGGATGTCAGACCTCTGCGAGGTTTTACGCAATTTTGAGGAATCGACACAGATGGTGAGCGGCGATAACGCTATTATCAGTGTAACCATCCCACTTCTGTGTCTACTGAAACGCTCGCTGCTCACAATTAAAACCGACGCTTTGCATGTGGAAGAGGTGGAAATGGGGGAGGAAGAGCTTACACAAGGTGATAGCCAGAGCACCCTCACTTCGTCTTCTCAGCGACAATTGGAGGAGGCGGAGGAGGAGGAGGAGGAGGAGGAGGAGGAGGAAGACACGGTTGCCTCCGCTACAGAGGGTAGCCATGGAACTTTAGTTCCATCTCTTCAGCGTGGGTGGGCAGAAGAGGAGGAAGAGGATGAGGATATTGAGAGTCAGCCTCCTGGTGAGGACAGCGAAATCTTGACTGTTGGTACTCTGGCACACATGGCTGACTTTATGTTAGGCTGCCTTTCCCGTGACCCACGCGTTGTACGCATTTTAGACAACACGGATTACTGGGTGTTCACCCTTCTGGACCCCCGCTACAAAGAGAATTTCTCATCTCTCATTCCTCCGGTGGAGAGGACAAGCAAAATGGTGCAATACCAGAAGGTTCTTGTTGAAAAATTGCTCCAAAATTTTCCATCTGACAACGCTGGCGGCAGAGTACGTGCTACCTTGGCCAACCGAGAAGGGGAGAAAAGGGGAGCACACAGCAGTTCCGACAAAGGCAGGGCAACACTCTCCAAGGCGTGGGACACCTTCATGACACCCCGCCAGCACCCTCACCCTGATGCGCAGCCTAGTGTCACAAGGAGGGAAAAGTTTTGGAAGATGGTGAAGGAGTACGTAGCAGACCGTGTCAGCGTCCTCAATGATCCCTCTGTGCCTTACAACTACTGGGTGTCCAAGCTGGACACGTGGTATGAACTGGCACTCTACGCCTTGGAGGTGCTGGCCTGCCCTGCCGCCAGCGTTCTGTCTGAGCGGGTATTTAGTGCTGCTGGTGGCATCATAACAGATAAGCGTATCCGCCTTTCCACCGACAATGCTGATAGGTTGACACTTATAAAAATGAACAAGGCCTGGATTTCCCCTGACTTCTCCACTCCACTGGAGGAAAGCCCCGGGGGAACATAAACTCACTTTATATATGTTATTTACAATGATGGGAATACTCTGTATTCCCATTCACCCCTTCCACCCCAAAAACGGGTATATGGTTGACTCTTAATGTTCTCATCCTCCTCCTCCTCTTCCATATGCCCTGGGATATAATTTTTATATAGGGCCAGCTCACCAGCGTGCCCTGGGATATAATTTTTATATAGGGCCAGCTCACCAGCGGGCCCTGTGATATAATTTTTATATAGGGCCAGCTCACCAGCGGGCCCTGTTTGCCAATTTTTATATAGGTCAGCTCACCAGCGGGCCTTCTCATATAATGTTTTATTGGGTCAGCTCTCTAGCGGGCCCTCTCATATAATGTTTTATAGCGTCAGCTCACTAGCGGGCCTTCGCATATAATGTTTAGGATGGTCAGCTCTGCAGCAGACCCTCACCCATAATGTTTTAGATGGTCAGCTCAGCGCACGTTTCCCTCTTAATCATGGCCTCAGTTCTGAAAATCAAGGAAATTTTTGGGAGAATTTGCCTCTGCGCACGTTTCCCTCTTAATCATGGCCTCAGTTCTGAAAATCAAGGAAATTTTTGGGAGAATTTGCCTCTGCGCACGTTTCCCTCTTAATCATGGCCTCAGTTCTGAAAATCAAGGAAATTTTTGGGAGAATTTGCCTCTGCGCACGTTTCCCTCTTAATCATGGCCTCAGTTCTGAAAATCAAGGACATTTTTGGGAGAATTTGCCTCTGCGCACGTTTCCCTCTTAATCATGGCCTCAGTTCTGAAAATCAAGGAAATTTTTGGGAGAATTTGCCTCTGCGCACGTTTCCCTCTTAATCATGGCCTCAGTTCTGAAAATCAAGGAAATTTTTGGGAGAATTTGCCTCTGCGCACGTTTCCCTCTTAATCATGGCCTCAGTTCTGAAAATCAAGGAAATTTTTGGGATAATTTGCCTCTGCGCACGTTTCCCTCTTAATCATGGCCTCACTTCAGAAAATCGATGAAATTTTTGGGAGAATTTGCAGATGATATACAAGTAAATATACAGCAAATACTGTTTGGTAACAATTTTTCGCCTAAAGTCGTTTTTATTTTCCTTTTTGTGTGTTTTACGGTCAGTCTGTAAAAATGGCGTACTACGGGCGAAAGATCGTTCCCAGCAGCGATGTTGGAGTCCAAGGTGCATCCAGACATCCTCCCTATGCTGTCCCTGAACTATTTCTGTAGTGTTTCCATCTTTTTCTGCCCTTTTCCTATGGACCAGGCACCCTCCCCTCATCAGAGCAGGGGGTGCCTGGTGTAATGCTCGAGTCCTCCCATTGACTTCAATGGGGCTCGGGTGCTCGGCCGAGCACTCGAGCCTCAGGGGGTGCTCGGTCAGAGCACCCGAACATCCGAGCATTGGGGTGCTCGCTCATCACTACTCCTTACGTAATGAACTCAGCACAGCTCCTCCTTCCTTAATGATCTCAGCCAAGCTTCCTTTGATTAGTGAACTCAGCAGAATTCCTCCTTCCTTAATTAACTCAGCAAAGCTCCTCCTTCCTTCTGAGTGAATGTGATGAAGGACACTCAAGCATCAAGGAGTTAAAAGCCCCGTTAATTAAGTGGGACTTTAGGGAAATTGCCCCCTGTGGTGCAGCCGTTAACTCCAGCTCTTCTTAGTACGTCAGCTTCCCTTTATATGTTGCTCATGTGAATGCGTTTCTCTCTGTTACCTGCACAGTGAAATCAGCAGAGCTCCCCTTTACTTAATTAACTAATTAGAACTCCTCCTTCCTTAACAAAGCCAGCATAGCTCCTCTTTCCTTAATGAAATTAGCAGAATTCCTCCTTCCTTTATGAAGTCAGCACAGCACCTCCTTCCTTAATGAATTCAGAAGCTCGTCATGGCTGTCTCGGCCAATCAGAACCTTTGGGCAGGCAGCTGACTGACCAGTCCCTGGGTATTCTACTTTCCCCCATGTTAACTTCACAGGGGACCTTTAAACCTGTCACCCAGGGCTTCGGCCAATCCTGAAGCTGCCTACTTTTCCCATGTTGTGTCAATGGCGGCTTGTCATAGTTCTGCCGTCCATCCTCGGCCCTGTGAATTTCACTCCTTAGTGGGGGAAAAGTATCTGTCCAGGACCACTTTACAATGCAAAGTCCTGAGCTCCGTGATGGTTCCGTCACACTTAATTCAGCAGAGCTACTCCTTCCTTCTGAGCTGAAAGACACAAAATCAAAAACAATAGAACAAAAAAGGTACAGTCCCAGCTGATAAGTTACAGGTGGTAGGTAGGTATGCAACCAGAATCAATTGGATGCTGCAAGCCAAGTGTTATGCATACAGAGAACCAGTAGGTGTCAGCCTTCAACTGTCTAATGTTATGAGCATTCTTTTGTCAGCCTTTCCAAGTCCTCCTCTCAGCTTTCATCCTGACAGAATGTGAATGAATATACATCCTTATCAAAAGTAAGCAATAATATTCATTGAATAAATTTAATTGTGAGACAACCAAAGATTTGCATCCACTGAGGATGACAGGAGTTGTAGTCAAACAAACACTAGAACCATACAAATCGTCAAATGTGAACTCCATATAAAGCACATATTATGCATATTATACTATTATACCACTATAATAAGTTTGAAGTCTTCATTGCATAGTTTGGCCAAAGTATGTTTAAGCTTTCCCACCACACCAAGGTATCCCAGTATCAGATGAGCCCTTTCTAATACACACTGTAATGGGAACCCTGTACACCGTGCTGTCCTGGGCTGTCGTGCCAGGGTCCTCTCTCCTCGAAGCGGCCACAGAAGGGTAGTGGGAATCAAGATGGCTGGCTGGAACACTGGACCAGAAGACTCCTGAATGGGGGTCAGAGGGGACCCTTTCTACCATTCAAGAATAACAACACAGGATTCTTCTTAGTGCAAAATGACTAAAACTGTATTTCCCCAAAAGGGGATGTTTTATAGAGAACTTTCAGACACCAGTACAATGGGAATACACATAACTTGCACAAAGGGACAATGGATAGGTGGGGACATTATACAATGGATACAACAGGTAGGGGAACAACATACATTGAATACAATGGAAGGGTAAACATGAACACAAAAGGGCTTTTCACAGTCAGCATGTTACATGATTTAATCTTACCGCTCCAAATCCCAACCAATAGGAATCGGAGCACAAGATACAGTGGCCAATCCAGGCTGAGTATGTCACACTGATGTCCTGGCCTATGGGAAAGGGAGCGACACCAGATGCCTGGACAGAAACAACCAATCCGTAGGATGCCTACCTGTCCACTGCAAAACCTATGGAACCTTTATTCATACATTATGTGGCCGTGACCAATCAGCAGGTCACCTATACTTCAAAAGGAAGGTGGCATTCTTCCATAGTCCGGCCGCCCGCTTCCACTTTTTTGAAAAGGCCTATGGCCAGTTACACACACACAATCATTACTATCTAGATTAAAAATGTCCCTGAAGAATTCTTGTAAAAATCATGTTGAGCCTACTTGAAAACACTGAACACATTTAAAAAAAAAAAAAATTCTAATACCTTTATGATAAGACTCGATTAAAAACTGTGGTGGCTTGCATTGAGTGGGTCGCAGGCTAAGAAGACTGGGGCTCCATCAGTCCCCTTTACAAGTCTTATCCAACCACCCCCACAAGTCACATGGTGTTTGCACATTATTTAATTGCAAAAAGACATAGGCCAAGCAAGCCCAAACAACCCCAAAATGTTGCCATGTACTGGGCGATCAACAAAAGGACGTTTTAAAGTGGAACTACCACCCAAGTATTTTGCCCCACATAATTGCACATCTGGCGACAGAGGCACAACTAGAAGCCTCCGGGCTCTGGTACAAGAAGTGCCACGGGCCCCCCGCCACCACCACATTGACCCCCTCCACAATGCCCCTCAATCTCCATAATGCCCCCATCTCCTACCTCCTATCTGGAGCTCCCACACGGTCCTCATAGTAATGCAAATCGCTGGGAGATGATGTCATCTCCCAGCACTCTGCATTACTAGAACGCCGGCGGGAGATTGCGGACGCCAGGCGGAGGGATCATAGGGGGAGGCCGGGCCCCTGGAGTGGATGGGACTGGTCGCAGGTGCGACCCCTGTGACCCCTATAGTTATGCCACTGTCTAGTGACTAGCTGCTCTTTAGTACTAGTCACCAGAATTATTACCTGATTAAAGAGAAATCACTATTCTTCCAAGACTGACAGCAGGACGGAGCACGGACATCTTGCCACAGTGACGTCCACGCGCCTGCTCTGTCAGTCCCTTTTGGAGCCGGCCGGCTCCTAGCAACATCTCCTAGACCCGGCTGGGACTGAGAGCGCAGGTGTGCGGACGTTACTATGGCAAGATGTCTGTGCTCCGTCCTGCTGCCAGTCTTGGAAGAATAGTGATTTCTCTTTAATCTGGTAATAATTCTGGCGACCAGAGCAGCTAGTTGCCAGAGGGGCAATTATGTGGGGCAATATACTTATTTGGTGGTAGTTCTGCTTTAAAAATATTGCCTGAAGCAAATGGGCGAGATCAGAATGTCACCCCAATCAATAGATTGACATTCTGATATTGCACGCTTAATGGTTACCACATACATGGTGACAGTTCAATTATTAATTCTACATTAACCCCTTGAGGGCCCTTCGGTGCCTTCCTCCATGCAGTCATACCAATCAAGCACATCTTACTTTTGTTTTGCATGAGCAACCACATAGATTGCCAGGAGTTGGTTAATATAACTTCTTTCCAAATAATGAATAAGGCTTTTCATTCTCAGCTAGATCTTCTTCCCATTCTAGGTGCCCCTCACTACCACGATTCCCGGGCCCTGAATGTAAGAGGGCCTGAAGGGAGCACTCCAGGGGTTAGTGCAGCATTAATTATTTAACTTTCTCCATGTATGTGGCAACCATTAAGCTTGCAATATCAGAATGTTGCTCTATTGATTGGGGCAACATTCTGATCTCACTCATTTGGTTCTGGCGATATTATTAACACGCCCTTTTGTTGGTTGCCCAATACATGGCGATATCTCAGTAGGATACCCCCAGCCTTGTCCTGCTGCACTGGTGGCCATAGAATAACACAAACTAACCCCCAGCCTTGTCCTGCTTCACTGGTAGCCATCCATCTCTGTTAAGATGTCTGCAGACATCTTTAGTGCACAGGTTTCATAGAATAACATAGGAACTGGAGAATGCATCACATGATTACCGTAAAATCTCGGGTATAATACGCATGTTTTTACCCCATTTCACCTTATGTGAAGTTGGATGTGTGTATTATACACGAGTGAAAAAAAAAAAACACCCCAAAAATTGTAAATACTCCCCCTCAACCACCGTTCCTCTTCTCAGTCTCCCCCACCTCAATATTAGTACTTGACTGCCCCCCTTTCTGCAATCAGACCCCCCCTTGATGTCCAGGACCCCCCTCCCAATCTGGAGGCAGCAGGCGACATTCCTGCACTCACCTCCTGCTTTCTCTATGCTGCCTTACTCTGAAAAATTTGAAAGCACACCTTTATAACCAGAATCCCCGCTCTTGAGGCAGCCGTGCATTGAGGCAGTGGGTGACATTCTTAAATTCACCGCCCACTTCTTCTGGCTTCTGGAACTCCACTGAGTATCCGGGTTGCCCTGTCAGGACCTACTGACCTACAATGCGAATGCAAGAATGACGCCCGCTGCCCCTATTTCATGGCTGCCCCCAGAGGCAGGGATCCTGGTTATAAAGGTAGGTTTTCAAATTTTTCTGGATAAGGCAGCATAGAGGAAGCGTGTGGTGAGCGCAGGAATGTCCCCCGCTGCCTCCAGATGTTATTCTATACAGCCAATGCACTAAGATCACTCGAGTTGGAGAAATATTAGTGCATGGGTTCCAACAGGAAATTGCTATTTTATTACCCTGGAGAAGTTATCTCGTCTTTATTATACCACTCAATGCATGACACCCTCCTCCCTGATCACCTGTCACTTTAAGAGAGAGATTTACTAAACATTGTTCCTACAAAGACACGCATTTCGCATTTTCTATAACCAGCCGGTATTAAAGCAATGAGCTGTCAATCCTGCTGGGGATATCATAAAATTACATCAATAGGACTGATGTATTAGGAAAAAAAACGAGTGCAATTCTGGAGCCAACCAACTGTATCTTGGCAGGCAAACATTTCACCAATTTCCATTGGGTCATTTTGCCCATTTAACCCTTTGAGTGCCAGAGAGGTATCCAACGCATTGCTTTGCAATGCGTTGGATACCTCTCTGGCGCTCAAAGGGTTAATACCCAAGAAGTCTCCAGTGTGCTGTGGAACAATGCATTTGAGACCTCTTGAGCCTTCAAGGGTGAGAAAAGACCCATTTAACCCCTTAAGGAACGCCGAGCACAGTTAGCACTTAAGGACCACGGATCTTTTTTTTTTTTGCTGGATCTGATTCAGGGATCCCCAAACAGTGTGCTGCCACGATGGAGCCCTGAATTCCATGATGTGCCAGGACCGTCACTGGGACTTAATTGCCGGGCAGACGTGATGGTCCCAGCAAGTCACGGTTCCTTAAGGGGTTAAACTAACTGGATTTTATGTTTGTTGCCTATGATTTTTCATAGTATACCTCCAGTCTGTTGTACATTTGCCTCTGTGATATTCACGTTCTTCTTGAATCCATCCGTCTCTTACAACTAACAGCTCATATTTCAGGAGAAAGCATTTCACTGCTTACAGGACCAGTCAGACTGGACCAGCAAACAAAACAATAACAGAACAAAAAAATTCCACTCACCTCCCCATCCTCATGCTTGATCTACACATTTGTTTGACCTATCACTCAGTGGGACTGAGATGCAATGTTGGTGCAAATTAACTTCACCATCACATTTTAGATCTCTAGTGCATTGCCAAGGAGACATTTCGTTGTGCATGTTAGACTAATTGTGCCATAAAGGGAGATCATGTTCCAAAATGAAAGACAAATACCCTCGCAAGAGATTATCAGCTAACCCCAGACATATGTCTGAGTTTTTCTTGACATTAGCATCATATGGGCAACACCCTAAAGTTCTAGTGTCTCAGAAGTAATGATGAACAAGCTAATGAAGTCAGATAGCTAGCAACTGTTTGATTTAAATTGTCCTTTTAGTAAAACTGATTATTTTTAAGCATTACCTTTTCTCCTGTTGTATGACAAGTTTTTATGTTGTTGAAATAAATTCTTGAAAAACTGGTTTAAGGAGATTAGGAGGGGTGAAAATTGAGCCTATCTGCCAGATGATCTTAATCTGTCTCACCCAATGCGTACAGAAAAACACTATGTTAGTGATATATTGTAGACTACTTGAAGAGCCAGTGTACACGGGCCACAGTGCCACCAGCAACAGTGCAGTGCAGTCGTGAACAGTAGTGACTGCCCGCACCGCGGCTTATACGGAGCAAGACACTCCGAATTCAGAACCTAGTCCTCTCTGCACACCTTCCTGTGTGCAGAGAGGACTCCAGTCTGAATTCGGAGAGTCTCGCTCCGTATCATCCGTGGCGCAGGTAGTCTATATATCACGGTTCCCGTGATCTCTCTATCACTCTTTGCTGTGGTGCGCTCCTATTGGCTGAGCTTCTTTGGCCCGCCCACTATGGCCTTCATATACCGGGCCTCTGGCACCTGTCAGGTGCCCTTTCATGGTGTTCCTGTACCAGTGCTACTGTTGCTGTGTTCCTGCGTTCCTGAGTACCGACTTGGCCCTGTCTGACTACGCTCATTGGTTCTTGCTCCGTGATTGACCCGGCCTGGCTGACGTTCCTGCTCCGTGATCTGACCTGGCTTGTCTGACGTTCCTGCTCCGTGATTGACCCGGCTTGTCTGACGTTCCTGCTCCGTGATTGACCCAGCCTGACTGACGTTCCTGCTCCGCGACCTGATTCCGGCTCTCCTGATATACTGAGAGTGTTCCAGCTGCGATCCTGATCCTGTGTCACTTAGCGACATTCTGAACTTTCATTATAGCAGTGTTTGTGCAGACTGAACATTCCGTTAACTCTTGCAGAGCCTGTTGCCTCCGTATACTGGGCTTCCTGTTAACATTTGATGAGCACTGTTGCCTCCGTTATACTGAGCCTTTCCGTTAACACTTGCTGAGCACCGTTGCCTCCGTTATACTGAGCCTGTCCGTTAACACTTGCAGAGCACTGTTGCCTTCGATTTATTGAGCCTTCCATTTACACTTGCAGAGCATTGCAGCCTCCGTTATACCGAGCCTCCTGGTTACACTTGCAGAGCATTATGGCCTCCATTAACACTGTGCTTCTGCTTAACCCTCACTCGCTCAGTGTATCAGTTACCGCACCGGGTGGTGCTCTTGGGCGATTCCATCAGCTCTCGCAGTGTACAGGGTTCCGTTACCGCACAGGAAGGGTGCTATTGGCTCTGGTTCCATTCAGCTCTTGCAGTGTTTGTGACTCCGTTACCGCACCAGAAGGGTGCTATTGGCTCTGGTTCCATTCAGCTCTTACAGTGTTTGTGACTCCGTTACCGCGCCGGAAGGGTGCTAATGGCTCTGGTCCCTCAGCTCTAGCAGTGTGCATTACCTCCGTTACGGCACTGCACGGGTGCCCACGGCTCAACAGTAGTGCTAGTTCTTGCAGAGTGTTGTGTATCTCCTCTCCTTGCCTGACCTGGGAGTGTGTCAGTTCTGCCTCACTGCTAAGGTGCTTCCACATCTTGCACCACAGTCTCTTGCTACTTTTAACATCTACTGGGCATTGTCAAACACACCACAACAGAGACTGATTACCTCCCTAGAACTTTAACCCATTTGATACTGATACTTCTTATTTATGCCTGTCCTGTGACAGTATTTGTTCTTGCTCTATATACTGGGCCTGAGAGGGCATACATATACCTGTATATCATTTACCTGTCTTTCCATACTAGCCTGTAGTGGGCAGTGTTCCTTGTCTTTTAATAAAACTGTGTTTTATTCTAACCTCCTGGTCTGAGTGTCTTACAAAACTGTTACACTGTACTGCACATGACTGCAGCGCGCACAGCTATCTCTACTGTGCATGACGGCTTCTGACAAACTTAGTTAGCGAATTATAATATAGGATGTGCGCAATAGGTCTGTAAATCTGGATTTCATATGCAACATGCTGATTTGCTAATCTTGAGATAGTAGTTTTTTGGCTGATGTTTTAACCAATTACATTGAAGGAAAATTGTTCATGTGATATCCAAAAAACAAAATAAACACACAATTAGGTCTGCTTTCCTTTGGATGTCAATCAGATTCCTGTTTGGGTTACTCATATGAACAAGGTAGAAGAGCAAATTCAGAAGTTTGGTTTTAGGCAGCTAGGACAATTCTCCCTCTAACCCATATTTTGTCATACCCCCTTTTCCAATTCTCTATCTCTCCCCTTCTCCCGAGCTCTGTCTCTCTCCCTTTCCATTTTTCTCCTTCTCTCGCCCTCCCATTTTCTTGTTTCCCCTACTCCTCTCTCTTGCTACCATCAGTATCTCTTTCAGGCTCCCATCCCATTTATATCCCATGCTTTAATTCCCATCCCATTTCTCTCTAATGAACTTAATTTATTCTAATTGTCCCTCACTCGCACTCCCATGTACATTCACATAAACCCCAAAATGTGTGTGGGTCCTCCGAATTAATGTGCAAAACAAATCACAGATGTTGTGCTACACTTTACTATGTATTAAAACCATAACAAAAATAAATCAAGCCGATAGCTGATGTAAGAAAAGGTGATTTTTCTAAATAACCACTGGGTGTCACTGTAATTCTAGGGATTTTGTCTTTTCTTTCTTTTTTTTTTTTTTTTATTTAATTTATTTATTTCATTATAATATGGTACATCTGCCTGATAGCCCAAAATACTCAGTTGATGTCCATGAGTCAGGAAGAGCATAATTTTAACACATTGGGGGCTAGAGCAACGGCAAGACTTTGCAAAGCTTGCACCTAAGGTAGGCTGACCAGACCTCACCTTTAACCGGAGACGCATAGGAGAAATGCATAGTGCAGGACTGCACTGATTTCAGTGAAGTACTGCAAAAGTACTATTTCCTATGTGTCCCCGGTTAAAGGTGAGATCTGGTCAGCCTAACTTAAGGGGTTAAAATTATACTTAAGCACATTTTTTAAGTCTTTCCATCAATTTTTAGGTTTCTTATCATATATAAAGACATGGTCAGAGATGCCCCACTAGGAACTAGCAGGCAATAGTATTTAGCAGGCTGTCTAGAAATGATATCCTAACCAGGGTACAGTCACTTTTAGCTCACAATTTCCATACAAATGGAAGAAATCTCCTAAAGCACATCATACTGATCCTGCCAAAATGAGAGTCCAGCCACAAAATGACAGGCAACCACAAACATACTTTACAGCCTGGTTGGGACTCATCAGTGAGGTGCAGCTGATATCTATCAGCACCTGTGAGCAAGGATCCCATGTCTGGATTTCCCTTATACCCTTTGAGGTAGGATCAGTATTATGTGCGTTAGGTACTTGTGAGCAAAAAAAGATTGTACCCTGGGTAGGATATAATTCCTCTGGAGCTTTCTAAATCCTATGTCTGGCTTGCTCCTAGTTGAGTGTATCTGACCAGTTCTTTGCATATACAAATTACCCTTGGGACTGGTCACCCTGAAAAGAAGAGGGGAATCCAGATGTGGACCCCTTGCTCGCAAGCTCCTACTGGGATCATGTAGTTATAGATGCCTGGTTGGGTACAAAATGTTGTGCATGGTCCAATGCCAGATGCTGGGGATCGGGGGAAGCCTGAGGTCTGCCTTAAACGTATGTGTCACAGAGCATGTAGAGTGTGACATAAGCACTCTGGAGAAATATGAGCATGGACACCATGGACTTTTCAATTTGTCTTCCCTAGCCTTCTGGCAGGCAATGAACAATATTTAAAATTCCTAGCTGGAAGGCTGTGGACTTAAAGGGATAGTAATGTTTCATAATTAAAGCAGCTCTGATTAATCATCATAGTATTTGGACTTTGGAGAGTGTTATTTCAATTCTGTCAGAGTTGTAGTTCAGGAGTAATTCAATGATAAAGTGTCCCCCTCCCGCCCCTTTTACTGATGTAACACTGCTCAGCCGGATCAGAAGGGAGGTGCCCAGGTAGACTGCAGAGAGGGACAATCTTCAATTAAGATAAGGGAAAAACCTGAAAAACTTGACAAGGGGGGCAGGGCCTTCATTGTTCTCATAGGAAGAAGATTGTCCCTGCTGTTATCTGTCTGGTCTATGGACTGGATTCCACATCTGAGAAGAGATGGCTTAAACTAGGTAAAAGGGGCGGGAGAGGAAACTTTGCTTGTGAATATCTCTCAAACCATAAAGGTTTGAGAGATAAGACTTATATTGTTCTTCATGTTTTTTTAATGCCTACAAAATAAAATAAAGATAAAATGTATTACTATCCCTTTAACTGGCACAACTTATTTATCACAGCACACTTTTTTACACTATTGATCATATAGCTTTTTTTTTCTTCACTTATTTGTTTTGGGTAGCACTTTTGCCAGTGAACACTCAAACTCCTACTTGAGACTGGCACTGTGGGGCCAGGTCAAAGACTTGCACTTTTGGTGGGGGAGGTTGGTTAACATGCCTTTTGGCTGCCACCTCTCCTGAAGCTGATGAGGCTTCTCTTTCTGGTGGGAGTGGTAGGGTAAGGACACCGAAATGCAGAAAACCCCAGGGTGAATCCCTTCCTCTCCTGACTGGGGAGAGACGTCAAGGGCCCCCTAAACCCTCAAGCTATGGGGGCGGGGGTTGAAGATTGACCTGGTCACATGGAATTCACCAATAAACTCACGAGTAGTATATGAAGTACATGGGGACAGAAGGAGCAGGAAGACTGAAGAGTTTGAAGACTGCACAGCAAATTAGTACTGCAGGTAGGATACTAGTCCTATAGAGTCTGCTCATTCCTATGGCAGACTAGTTCCCAGTTGAGTGTCTCTGACCAATACTGTGCATATGTCACTGTGGTGCAACACATAACATGAATTCTGTAACACCTCTGATTTCAACAGAATAGGGCAGAATGTCAACTGGCAAGATGTTGACTAGTTTACTATTCCACAGGCTTACTTTGGGATTCTTTTTTTTATTTTTTTATTCTTTCTAAGAACTAAGTAAGTATAAATGGTATCCTTTTGAAATGTCGCAGTCAAACATGCAACATCAACGAGGTCGCCAGCTTTAAAAGCGCCACATCAGAATTTCATCCGCATCAAAAGGGCAGAGATTCTTATGTCGCAGCATACAACGTTGCTTTGATCCATTGCACTGTCTGCATACCTTAAGCACAGAGCCTAATGCACAGCTTATACCAAAATTAATCAGGAGTTAGCTGGATATACTGGTGGAGACGTCAGCTTTCTGAAGGAAGACTTTGAGCTACAGCTGAACAAGCAGCTTGCATGGAGACAAATCGTTTACTATTGCAGACCACTTTTATCTGGGTGGACCATTGAGAGTGTGCGGATTTAGTATGTATAGCATTGGACCACAAAGAGAAGGTGATTATTTGGCAGGCGAGGCGTACCGGACAGAAGTACCTCTCTGGCACTGAAAGGGTTACTGCAGCCTTTAGAATGACATTAAACTCTGTTGGTATACGCTGTGAATTAAACTCTGTTGGTATAACTTTAAAAGTGAACCAAATCAGTGTAGTGGAGCAGTCTATGTATGTTTCGGAACATTTGTGATTTTGTGCCATTTCCTTAGCTCCATTTATGCTTTCATGCAGTGCGAGAGTCTTGCGCCGCCATTTTAATGAAGGCGCTATGGTTAATGAGATGTGTGGCCATACAGCGTTTTGTACTCAATATTTTAAAAGTGAACCAGTATAAATAACACACACACACACACACACACATACATACATACATACACACATATACAAATACCTCCCAAGTGTCCCTCTTTAGGAGGGACAGTCCCTCTTTGAGACCCAAATCCCTCTGTCCCTCTTTCCTATCCCAGTGTCCCTCTTTTTAGGAGATCAGACTGTGTGGCGTGTATATAAGTGTATCACATTGCTCCACAGCAATACAACTCATATTAATGTTTGTTTAAATGTCAGTATATGTGTTTATTAATGAGTCTGTGTGAATAAAATACTTGGTCTTGTCCTAAATCATTTATTCAGTTATGCAATGAGGTGTCAATTGGTCATGAAACAATCTAATCATTCTCGGTAATGCCCTGTCCATCAGCCACGCCCTCAGCACACACCCATATAATATGTGTCCCTCTTTGGTCATTTGAAATGTTGGGACGTTATACATATACACACACACACTTATACATATTAAACAAGCATATGATTGATAAATGGGTGGTGGCTTAAGTTCCAGTCAAGAAAGCAGGAAAGTAGTAGAAAAACAACTTTAGCAGGACTTTCATATAGTGTACTACAACAAATCTGGTTTTTAATCTTTTAGCACAACAGGAAAGACCTGAAAGTGCTGTTATTTAATTTACATAGCATTTTAAGTTGAAAAAAGACTTACGTCCATCAAGTTCAATCCTTTTTCTATTCTTGTTTACTGCTGTTGATCTAAAAGAAGGCAAAAAAATGTGTATATAATGTGACCGGATTGCAATTAAAATGCAGGACATTTATGAAAACCACACATTGCAAGACTGAGCTAGCTCCTGTGCAGTCATGCACTATGATCATTTAACAAGTATCCTGCATTAACCCTTTAACAGTCAGAGGTGGCTGGCACTAAAAGGGTTGAGATGATAATCTGGTCATATTATTAATTATTATTATTAATAAACATAATAATAATAATCATCATCATAATAAAAACAATTTACTGTTCCTTTAAGCCTTTGATGACCACAGGGGTGCACAATGCATTTTATGACCACAGTTGAAATCAACAGGTTTTTTAATTTCTCCATATGGTGCTGTTAACTTGCCTCAGAATTACTCAATTTCTTCATTAAAAAAAAGACAAAAAGAAGGTAAAAAAAAGTATTCCTTTAAGCATGTCCTGTTGGAGATCTCGGTTTATGGGAAAGGCTCTTTACTGTTTCACGTCACTTTGGGAAACAGCAAGTGTTTTTAAAACATCTAATTCTAAATGATACTTCCCCTTTAACAGTCCTGGATCTTTTAACAAGGAAGTTGTGTTTCAGGTTTACAAGGAAGTTACCTGCGTAAAAATCATTGGCAGTAATTGAGTTTGTTATATACTCATAGGATTCTGCACTATTCGGAGCTGCTACAGTGCTGAAACTATACTGGACAGCAGACTATTACACAGATCATGGCTTGCACAATCCCTCTCTTAACTAACCAGGTATGGAAGAAGTGTCTTTGTAAAAATGTAATATGCTATTATATAGATAGGGAAAGGATAACTTAGAGCTGTAGTTAAGATAAGTCAACAATGGAGGAGATTCAATAAGCAGCGATAAAGAGGTGATAAAGTGGAGATACTTCTCAGTGATATCACTTCTCCAATTCCTATGTTATTCTATGGAACCTATGTACTAAGATTTCTTCAACTCTTCTTAGTGCATTGGTTCCATAGAATCCCATAGGAACTGGAGAAGTGATATCACCACTTTATCATCTCTTTATCGCCTCTTTATCACAGCTTAGTGAAACTCCCCCAGATGTCTCATATAGAGCGGACCTGTTACCCTAAAACTAGTTTACGCTTTTACACGTAATTCATTTATGCCTGTATGTTTTATTTGCCATTTCTCTGTTATGTGTTGGTGTGGCACTTTATGGAAATCCACTGAACAGTATACTATTCAACTCAATGAGGTCAAGCTTACCTCTCGCTTTGCAATGTGTTGCATACTCCTCTGGTACTCAAAGGGTTAATGCCACACAATTTTACCACTTGAGGGTTAAAACATTCAGAAGCTTTCTTTTCCCTAATGATTTGGTACAAAGTTTCATACCTAATGGGCAGATCTAGTTGGCATCCTATTCAAATGATGCCACATCATTACGGCACGCAGATAATATCTCAGGCCAGGTGAGTATCTGTTAGGTTAGATTAGTATCTGTTAGGTTAGTTTACTAAATGTTAGGTTAGGTTCAGTTATGTTAGATTAGTATCTGTCAGGTTAGTATCAGTTAGGTTAGATTAGTATATTTTAGGTTTGTATCAGGTTACATTAGTATCTGTTAGGTTAGTTTACTATCTGTTAGGTTAGGGTCAGTTTTGATAGATTAGTATCTGTTAGGTTTGTATCAGTAAGGTTAGATTAATATCGGTTAGGTTAAGGTCTGTTAGGTTATATTAGTATATGTTAGGTTAGCATTAGGTTACATTAGTATCTGTTAGATTAGATTAGTATCTGTTAAATTAGGGTCAGTTATGTTAGATTAGTATCTGTTAGGTTAGATTAGTATCTGTTAGGTTATGGTCAGTTAGGTTAGATTAGTATCTGTTAGCATAGTATCAGGTTAGATTAGTATCTGTTAGGTTACTAACAGGTTAGATTTGTATCAGGTTAGTATCAGGTTAGATTACGATTTGTTAGGTTATATTACTACCTGTTAGGTTAGGGTCAGTTAGGTTAGATTACTATCTGTTAGATTAGGTTTAGTTATGTTAGATTAGTATCTGTTAGGTTATATTAGTATTTGTTAGGTTAGGATCAGTTAGGTTAGATTAGTATATGTTAGGTTAGTAACAGGTTAGATTAGTATCAGTTAAGTTAGTATCAGGTTAGATTACTATTTGTTAGGTTATATTACTCTCTGTTAGGTTAGGGTCAGTAAGGTTAGATTACTATATGTTAGGTTAGGTTCAGTTATGTTAGAGTAGTATCTGTTAGGTTATATTAGTATTTGTTAGGTTAGGGTCAGTTAGATTAGATTAGTATATGTTAGGTTAGTATCAGGTTAGATTAGTATCTGTTAGGTTAGTATTAGTTAGGTTAGATTAGTATCAGTTAGCTTAGTATCTGATTTTAGGTTAGGTTTGGTTAGGATCAGTGTCTACTATCTGTTAGGTTAGGGTCACTGTCTGTTAGGGTCTGTCTCTGTTAGGTGTACAGGTGGTTTGGTTAGCTGTTAGGTTAGGGTTAGTAGTTAGGGTACCTTAGTACATATTACAGGTGACATTTTAAATGTGCCTTTTTCACAGTGATAACATTATTAAGTCGCCTTTTTCACACATGCTATTACAAGTACAACATTTCAATAGTAAGCTGAGCCAGTGCAGGTTTTTGTATATCCCCGATGTTATACAGATGTCACAATCAAAACAATCTAGCCAATGAGTGTGGAAAAAAGCAAGGATATGGTTAAATATAATCACTTTGGAACAACACATTTCCTATCAGTCCAACAACAGTTTGTTGGGTTTTTTTTCCACTAAAAAAGTATTTGCTTTTTAACCCCTTAAGGACTTGTGGCGTGTCAGGGCCATCATCGTTTTTTTTCCTGTAGGACTGGTGACGGTCCTGGCACATCATATACTTGTCCTGCGGGAGCGCTGCAAGTATGAACGGGTTCTGAAATTCATATAGAAAAAAGAGAAGAAAGGGGAGCATGATATGGTGTAGTATTTTGATTGAAATAAACTCACATGAACATATAGTTGGTGAGAATTATACTCACATGTTGAGGTGGCTACTAAGACTTCTCTATAGTAGCATGTCAAACAGTGGAGTAACTATAGGGGTTGCACCCGCGACCAGACCCGTCACTCCAAGGGCCCGGCTGCCCCCTGCGACCCCTCCGCCTGGCACCCGCAATCTCCCTCTGGCTCTCTAGTAATGCAGAGCACTGGGAGATGACATCATCATGACATCATCTCCCAGCGCTCTGCATTACTAAGAGGACAGAGCGGGAGCACAACGCACCAGCCCGTCTCTCCTGCCACTCCACTGGACCGCCAGGGATTGGAAGGTAGGAGATGGGGGCATTGTGGAGGCCAATGTGGTCGGGGGTGGGGGGACCCATGGCACTTCTTGCACCAGGGCCCAGAGGGTTCTAGTTACGTCTCTGATGTCAAAAAGATGGAGGATTCTATACTGCCTCCAGGCAGGTATTGGTATAAAGCTGCTCAATCCTCGATACCGGGATCTTCCCTTCTAGAATACCCTCGATACAGAACCCAAGAAACAACAGGTCGGAGAGCGCTAACATGTGATATAAACAATATATAGATCGTCAGACTGTAGATATGAAGATATGTCTGTACATATCTACTTTGGGCTGCAGAAGGCGCGGTAACTGTGTATTCTGCAGCCCAAAGTAGATAAATATGCTCATTTTTTCAAGCCTTTTCACATTCAATTGGATCAGCTAACTTTGCCCAGTGCCACCAGGAGAGAAGTCTGTGTGGGGAGGACTAGCGCTATCGGGCCCCACATGCTTTTAGACCGGTTGTGAAAAGTGAACACCGGTCTTTGGAACTTGAAATAAGTGTACAGACTTATCTTCTATACAGTTTGGCGATCTATATATTATTTATATCACATGTTAGCGCTCTCCTACCTGTTGTTTCTTGGGGTATGAAATTGACGTCTCCAAGACTGGAGCGTTCTCTCTCAGACTCCTGCTCAGCATGCTGGTACATGGCACCGGTCGTGTGTGCCGCAGTGTCAGCATAGATCAAAGCGCTCCTTAAAGTGATAGTATTGGTTAATTGGTTAAGTTGATTTAATATTGTAGACATTAAAAAAAATTAACATCAATGTAACTTTTATCTCTCAAACCTTTATGGCTTGCTAAAGTTACCTTTTCCTGGCTGTTTTACTCAAGTCTGCCATCTAGCTGACAGCTGCAGATTCCAGTCATTTGACCAGACAGAGGCTCTTCAGCAGAGCTGAAATCACACTATTTAGAAATAAATACTTAATTGGAACGGTCTACAAATTGTGCTTGCAAGCCAGGCACACTTTGTAGACCATTCCAAATTAAGTATTCATCTTTAGATATTGTTATATCAGCGCTGCTGAAGAGCCACATATGGTTGTGCGACCAGAATCTGCTTCTGACAGCTTTACAGCTCACCAAGCAGAAAGGGGAGGGACCAGAGAAATGTATTTTCCTATATCTCCCAAACCATAAAGGTTTGAGAGATACAAATAAGTGCACGTACTCTCTTTTAATTCTGTCTACTATATAGTTAATACTTTTTTCTGACAATACTATCCCTTTAAGGGAAGGTAGCGTCCCTGGATCACTGGTCATTAAGAGGTTAATGCAGGACAGCTTTCCTGCTGAATAAATGGTATGTTCACCTGTGGGAGATTCTTCATTCAAAAGATATTATAGCTCAAACCTAATGTGTTTAGACCTCCCCATTAATCCAGTAGAGATACGAAAATATAATTCTTCTGCACTGCACTGGTTAAAAAGCCAGACTACAGCCGTCTCCAGTATAGGTCTTTATGTAAAAAAGCACACAGGAGCAATTCTGGGGGAAGCAATCTACAGCATATGGACAAAGAAATATTCCCATTGATCTAAACGGGAATGTTTAACCCTTGAATGCTATAAAGGTCTTAACACATTGCATCATAATGCATTGAAGGCCTCTTTAGCATTCATGTGAATAAAAGCCAAATTTAAATCAATGAGAGATTTAGAAACATTTCTTTTATATTGTGCAATTAGTTTGCTCCAACTTGCTGAAACCCTTTGAGTGCCAGAAAGGTACGCAATGCGTTGCAATTAGTGTTGAGCGAGCATGCTCGGCCGATGCTCGGATCGGCTCGAGCATCGCTCTGCTCGGCACATGGCGGTACTCGTCGAGTACCGCCATGTGCTCGCCCGCCATGTTCGGGTGGCGGGGATCTGTGCCGAAGGAGGCACAGATCTGAAGACGCTCCGCTGGACCACTAGGGACTGGAGGTACGGGGGCATTGCGGAGATGAAGGGGGCATTGCGGAGATGAAGGGGGACAGTGTGGAGATGAAGGGGGACATTGTGGAAGGGGGACATTGCGGAGATGAAGGGGGCATTGCGGAGATGAAGGGGGACAGTGTGGAGATGAAGGGGGACATTGTGGAAGGGGGACATTGCGGAGATGAAGGGGGCATTGCGGAGATGAAGGGGGACAGTGTGGAGATGAAGGGGGACATTGTGGAAGGGGGACATTGCGGAGATGAAGGGGGCATTGCGGAGATGAAGGGGGACATTGCGGAGATGAAGGGGGACATTGTGGAGATGAAGGGGGCATTGACCAGGCACCCTCCCCTCATCAGAGCAGGGGGTGCCTGGTGTAATGCTCGTGTCGCCCCATTGAAGTCAATGGGGCTCGGGTGCTCGGCCGAGCACTCGAGCCTCCGGCGGTGCTCGGTCAGAGCACCCGAGCATCGGGGTGCTCGCTCAACACTAGTTGCAATGTGTTGCGTACCCCTATGGATCTCAAATGGTTAAACCAGAAATTTTATCAGATTAACATAGCTTCGCAAATGATAATTACATTAGCAATATGTACAGACGTAGTTTTATTTTCAAGAATAACTGCTGCATTAAAGACAAATAGAACCTTTTATGCAGGCAGGAACTGGCAGGAATCTTGCAGTAGGCGCTCTCTGTACCGCCCTGTCAGTCCTTTCCGCTGATTTAAGGCACAAAGGCATTCAACTCACCAATCACGGAGTTGAAGGGGATGGACAGCGAAGACACAGAGATGCCAGCTCTGCGCTGTCTGCATTGTTCCCCACTTAAAGGGATAGTAATATTTCATAATAAAAGCAGCTCTAATTAATCATCACAGTATTTGGACTTTGGAGAGTGTTATTTCAATTCTGTCAGAGTTGTAGTTCAGGAGTAATTCAATGACAAATTATCCTCCTCCAGCCCCTTTTACTGATATAACACTGTTCAGCCAGAGCAGAAGGGAGGTTCCCAGGTAGACTGCAGAGAGGGACAATCTTCAATTAAGATAAGGGAAAAACCTGAAAAGCTTGTCAAAGGGGGCAGGACTTTCATTGTTCTCATAGGAAGAAGATTGTCCCCTGCTGTTTTCTGTCTGGTCTATGGACTGCATTCCACATCTGAGAAGAGGTGGCTTACACTAGGTAAAAGGGGCGAGAGGGGAAACTTTGCTTGTGAATATCTCTTAAACCATAAAGGTTTGAGAGATAAGACTTATATAATTCTTCATGTTTTTTTAATGGCTACAAAATAAAATAAAGTTAAAATGAATTATTACTATCCCTTTAATACCTAAGGCCAAGAGAATGTAATGCAAACTAGCACCATTATGAAACTATGCTTTTTATTTTTTTTTACATGTATTTAAAAGTGTAGTTTCTCTTTAAGCATCTGGAACCCCGGTTTAAAATAACTTGGTTAGAGGATCACAGAAGACAAATTCTTTGGGAGAAAATCAAGTCTATTTCCTGCATCTTGGGGACACAATTCATTATGACATAAAAGAATTTTGACATTATCTGAATTCTTCCTCCGCTGAACTGTTTCAGTGCGAGAGGTATTCAAGACATTACGTTGCAATGCTTTGGATAACTCCCTGTCACTTAAAGGGATAGTAATGTCTTTTAAAAACCTAACAAAATATTGTAGCTATTAAAAATGTAAACTAAATTATCTAGGGTGACCACATTTCCATTCTGCCATTCCGGGACATGTGGTCACCCTAGTCCCTCGGCTGAAGCTCCCGCCGGCGCTGACCATCTTTCTGAGGCTTACACAGTAAGATTTCCTAGTGGGAACAGCCTCAGAAAGACTGTCAGTGCCGGCAGGAGCCTCAGCCACGGGTCTCACTTGCAGCACCAGCATACCTGCTCCATCCCAGCTGTCTCGCATGCACCAGTCCAGCCAGCCAATGTATTTTCTATATGGTCTTCATTGGCTGGCTCACGAAACAGCAGCTCCAATTAATCTTCATAGTATTTGGGCCATGGAGAGTGTTATTTCAATACAGTCAGAGTTGTAATTCAAGAGTAATTGAATGATAAAGTATCCCCCTCCTACCCCTTTTACCTAGTGTAAGCCCCTCCCCTCAGATGTGGAATCTGGTCACTTGACCAGACAGTTCACAGCAAGGGACAATCTTCTTGCCCCCCTTGATAGGTTTTTCCCTATGCTCACTGAAGATTGTCCCTCTCTGCGATCCATCCAGACAGTCTTGCTGCTCTGAGGTGAGCAGTGTTATATCAGTAAAAGGGAGGGAGGGGGTTACTTTATCATTCAATTACTCTTGAACTACAACTCTGACTGTATTGATATAACACTCTCCATGTCCCAAATACTATGAAGATTAATTGAAGTTGCTTTTATTGTGAACATTACTATTCCTTTAACAAAAGTAATGGATACCTCCATAGCACAGAACAATAATGACAATTATGACAGTTTGATTCAAAGCCAATAGGATGTTGATCCAGGGAAAAATCTGACTGCCTTTTGGAGTCAGGAAGGAATTGTTTTACCCAATGGGTGTTTAATTGGAAATGGTGTCAATGTTTTTTTTTTTTGTTTTTGTTTTTTTGCCTTCCACTGGATCAACAGGGGTGATATGGCATGGGCTGGACTTGATGGAGACATTTTTTTTTCAACTATGTTACTATGTAACAACCAAACCCTTCAACTCCTTGGATTGTACAGGGGTCTTCCCACACCTGAAAAGTGTCCTTCATTAGGAGATATTAGGGTCTAAGCCTCTCAAGTGTTCCTCTTTAGGATATATTAGAGTCTATGCCTCCCAAGTGTCCCTCTTTACGAGATATTAGGGTCCATACCTCCCAAGTGTCCCTTTTTAGGAGATTTTAGGGAACTATTCTTCCCAAATGTCCCTCTTCAGGAGGGACAGTCCCTCTTTGAGTCCCAAATCCCTCTTTCCCACCCGGTGTCCTCCTGTTTAGGAGATCAGACTGTGTGATGTGTATAAGCGTATTACATTGCTCCAGCAAGAACACTCACATTAATGTTTGCTTATATTTCGGTACATGTGTTTATAAATCAGTGTGTGTGTGTGTAAATAAAATACTCTGGTCTTGATCTGAATGATTTATTTACTTACACAAAGAGGGGTCCATAGGTCAAGAAATAACCTAAAAATTATAGGTAATGCCCCGCCCACATGTAACAATCCCTGCAACACCACCTGAAAGAAAAGTGTCCCTATTTGGCCATTTGGGAGTTTTGCCTTCACAATAATTTGCAGGCCTCTTAAGCATCCAGTGGGTTAATGTATCAACCTATCAGAATCCTAGTTTGTACTGGTAACTTAAAGTGAACATGTCACATATTTACATCCATATATGTGTATCAGGCGAGCAGCAAAAACTATATCTTGGCTACAAAAGAACGTGGATATTTTTGTTTGTATTTTTGTGAGGTTTTGGCTCATCCCCTGTTGGTGGTATTCCCTGAATTTAGGTGCTAGTTGTAATGAGGGAAGGTATAAATACCTGTCTTATTCCCCTCACAAAGGTTTGCTCACAGTTGATATAAGGTGGTATCACTGCTTTCTAATTGCATTATACTAAAGCCACGCTCACTTAGATTTAAAGGGATATTAATACTTCATTATTACTATCCCCCATGTTGTAGCCCTTAAAATTCTGAATTCAACTATACCAGCGGCATCTCTAAAACCTTTATGATTTGAGAGATACCCGCTTTCAAAGTTTCCTCTTTTTTCTTTCCCCTGACGTCAGCGTTCTAGCTGAGAGAAGGGGAATCTGGTCTCGGGACCGGCGGCGGCTCTGCAGCAGTGTTGAGATCTTGTTATAGAAACAGAAATACTTCACTAAAAAGGTCTTCCACATGTGCTTGCAAACCAAGCACTCATAGAAGACCTTTTTAGTGAATGATTTCTGTTTCTATAAAGGGATCTCAGAACTCCTGCAGAGCCGCCTCTTGCTCACTGAGAGGATTCCCTGGCTCTCAGCTAGAATGCTGATGTCAGGGGAAAGGCAAAAAGAGGGAACTTTGAAAGCGGATAGCTCTCAAACCATAAAGGTTTGTGAGATACCGCTGGTATCGTTGAATTCAGAATTTTTAGGGCTACAACATGTGGGATAGTAATAATGAAGTATTACTATCCCTTTAAGGTAGAAATTGCCTAATCTGGGGTGCCTTGATGGCAAACTTATCATGGTTTTGGCCAGAAAAATGTAACTAAACCCCACTGCTTATTATGTATAGTAGGTCATGGGTTATTTATTGTTAAAGGTTAGGATTTGACGCACAGACTTTTTGATTTGTTTACAACACTATAAGGCAAGTTTTGTTTGTTTGACAGAGAATTAAAATCTTATAATGTGGTGAGCGAACCGTTTTTCCTTTAAAAAAACATTACTGAGAAATTAACCTTTATTATTTTGGTGACACTTCTTGCTAATTCTTTGTGTGGTATGCTAATTAGTCCTGTTGAATACTTATTGCTCGCTGTGCTGTTTGAAATGACCCCAGTGTGTGGGCTTTGCCTAGAATCATTCATAGACGCTGAAAAGTACTCAGTAAAAGTAGACACTGAAAAATTCACTAAGAGAAGCGGCAAGGGTTTGCTTTGAAAGAACCCCTATTAGGTAAGGCACTTTAAAAGCAACAAAATCAAATAAAAAATAGACTCAGGATACAGTTTATTTGAAAACAATAAATCAGAAGATTAAGTAAGTAAAAAAATATACAAATACCTGAGGGTTTAGCAAATCCTGGAGAACATCATGAAATGGAAAAGTTTCATCATGAGTAAGAAACAGGTATGCAGTACTACAAAATTAACATCTCCCTAGGGTGCCAGTAATCCTTCTTATTGCAACAGCTCTCTATAACCCAAAAAATGGCATCATATTGAAATGTTGCCCTCTTTTTGTCGACCTTCAAAACAGAGCGTTAAAAATGTTGTCTGATTCAAACGGGTGACATCAGAATGTTGCACGAATCAAAATAGAGACATTCTGATGTTGCACTCTTAAAGGTCACCAAATAGAGGGTGACATTTAAAGGCATAGCAATGTTTCTCAAAAAAAGCAGCTCAGATAAATTTTCATAGTATTTGGGCCATGGAGAGTGTTATTTCAGTATTGTCAGAGTTGTAGTTCAATAGTAACTGAATGATAAAGTTTCCTCCTCCTGCCCCTTTTACTGATGTAACACTACTCACCTCAGAGCAGCAACAGGGCTGGCGCTACCATTAAGGCAGAACAGGCAGCTGCCTTAGGGCACCGCAACGGAGGGGCGCCGAAAAGGGGGAAGCTGGGATTTTTTTAATTTTTTTTTAATATATATATCTGTCGCGAGGGAGAGCTGATTTACACTACCAAGCGCTCCCGCGCGGTGTCTATGTGACACACCACAGAGAGACCCAGGCTCTGTAGTAATACAGAGAGCTGGGAGATGACATCATCTCCCAGCGCTCTGCATTACTGAGAGCAACGCGCGGGAGCTTCAGCTCTGTGCCGAAGGAGGCACAGAGCTCCCTTATGGCACACCGCTAGACTACCAGGGACTCAAGGTAGGGTATGAAGGGGGCATTGTGGAGATAAGGGGGCATTGTGGAGATGAAGGGAGCATTGTGGAAGGGGCAATGTGGAGATGGAGATGAAGGGAGCATTGTGGAGATGAAGGGAGCATTGTGGAAGGGGCATTGTGGAGATGAAGGGGCATTATGGAAGGGTCAATGTGGAGATGAAGGGGCATTATGGAAGGGTCAATGTGGAGATGAAGGGGGCATTGTGGAGATAAGGGGGCATTGTGGAAGGGGCAATGTGGAGATGAAGGGGAATTGTGGAGATAAAGGGGCATTGTGGAAGGGGCATTGTGGAGATGAGGGGGCAATGTGGAAGGGGCATTGTGGAGATAAGGGGGCATTGTGGAAGGGGCATTGTGGAGATAAGGGGACATTGTGGAGATCAAGGGGCAGCAAGACTCTCCGGATGGATAGCAGAGAGGGACAATCTTCAGTGATCGTAAGGAAAAAACCTGTCAAGGAGGGGCAGGGTTTTCCTTATGCTCACAGTAAGAAGATTGTCCCTTGCTGTGATCTGCCTGGTCAAGTGACCAGATTCCACATCTGAGGGGAGGTGGCTTACACTAGGTAAAAGGGGCGGGAGGGGGGATAATTTATCATTCAATTACTCTTGAACTACAACTCTGACAGTATTCAAATAACACTCTCCATGGCCCAAATACTATGAAGATTTATCGGAGCTGCTTTTTTTGAGAAACATTACTATCCCTTTAATAGGATTCCTCTACAGACTAAAGATGATGGATGACATAATTGTTCCAAGAATTTATAACAACAACAGACTGGACAAAATATAAAGCTGTGCCTCTTACATCTGTGCCTTAAACCTTTGAGTGCTAGAGAGGTCCGCAATGCATTGCAGACCCCTCTGGCACTCAAAGGGTTAAGATGTCCTCTTCCACTACTATATATGAGTAACTCACAGCCTCTTCACTTCCCCCATCCTTCCACCTGACTCTCAAAAAATGAGGTGCACAAATAGTGCGTATGATAAGCATAGTAATGGTAGTCCTACTGATTATTCCAGTATCCAGAATCTAAAGAAAAAGTGCAAAACAGCACATTCCATGAGTGAATACAGAAATATACAAACCAGAAAGTGTTAAAAGTAGATAAACTGCCAAACAAATCAGTGAGCAGCAAAATACATAAATAATAATGTGAATCCAATGTAGAAAATAGGGCGCGTAGCCTTGTGGGTTCATGGTAGAAGAGGGATGCATTGGGTATGGTCAGTCACCCACTCTAGCCCAACACATATCTTCACCTCCGTGCTTTGTCTGGCACTCAGAGGGTCAAATCTATATATTAAATAAGCATATCTGGGAACTTTCACCCTGAGATCTGTGATATTTTAACGCTTACAGCTCCCAATGACATACAGTGTAGGTGACATGTCTTTCCTTGCTCAGACTTAAAGAAGATCTATCACCCCTACACATATTGGTCTAAATAGTTTGTTTATGTAGTGACTAGATGTTATAATGTTTTCATTTTTTTAATTATAATCGCTATTTGGCTGAAATTAAAGGAATAAACACTGCCATGCGCCTTACTTCCGGACAGACTGCGGTTACCAGCTCTGTACCTCAGTCTGTCACTCTTCCTCAGCTCCGCCTTCCTCTATCCAGCCACCTCCAATGACGGAGGCTTCCTGCATGTAAGTTGGAATGGTCTCTGGCCAATGAGAGCGCTCCAGCTTACATGCAGAAAGTCTTCATCATTGGAGGAGAATGGATAGAGGGAGGGGAGCAGAGGAAGAGTGACGGACTGTGGGTATAGAGCTGGTAACCGCAGTCTGTCTGGAAGTAGGTTGCAGGGTAAAATGTATTTGATTAATTTCAGCAAAATAGGGATTTTATTAAAAAATTAAAATGTTACAACATCTAGTCGCTACATAAACTAACTATTTAGACCAACATGTATAGGGGTGATAGTTACATAGTAATTTAGGTTGAAAAAAGACTTGCGTCCATCCAGTCAAACCCATTTCCTATTCCTGTTTACCGTTGTTGATCCAAAAGAAAGCAAAAAAAACCTCAATTCAGCTATTTCAAATTCTTCTTTCAATGGGGGGAAGGGGGGGAATTCCTTCTTGATTCCAAATGGCAATCAGATTTCTTCTTGTATCAGCAAGCACTAACTATTAACCTCAATACTAACGTACATAGCCCTCTATGTTCTGCTCTTTTAAAAAAGTATCCAGGCCCTTTTTAAAGGCATCTAATGTATCCGATAGCACCCCCTCTTCAGGTAGTGAATTCCATACCTTTATTCCTTACTGTAAAGGATCCCTTCCGCTGTTAGCAGGTAACAATACATTCTCTTATGAAGGGAATATGACTCTTCACCCTGAGATTTGGGTCAAAAACCTGAGAGGTATGTAAATAAGGCACAGAGAAAATGGTGCAAATGAATACCATTTTTTTCGTCTGTACTACTGGGTAAGTGTAAGAAGACTTAAAGGGATAGTAATATTTCGTTTTATCTTTATTTTATTTTGTAGGCATTAAAAAAACATGAAGAACGAAATAAGTCTTATCTCTCAAACCTTTATGGTTTGAGAGATATTCACAAGCGAAGTTTCCCCTCCCACCCCTTTTACCTAGTGTAAGCCATCTCTTCTCAGATGTGGAATGCAGTCCATAGACCAGACAGATAACAGAAGGGGACAATCTTCTTCCTATGAGAACAATGAAAGCCCTGCCCCCCCCCCTTGGCAAGTTTTTCAGTTTTTTCCCTTATATTAATTGAAAATTGTCCCTCTCTGCAGTCTACCTGGGCACCTCTCTTCTGATCTGGCTGAACAGTGTTACATTAGTAAAAGGGGCGGGAGGGGGATACTTTGTCATTGAATTACTGTTGCACTACAATTCTGACAGAACTGATATAACACTCTCCAAAGTCCAAATACTATGATGATTAATTAGAGCTGCTTTTATTATGAAACATTACTATTCCTTTAACAACAGTGAAGTGTGTCTGTCAGTATGCACTAAACCGATCATACTCCGTATTGCACTTCCCATAGTGCATCAGCTGGTGTTCAAAACTAATGCTAGACTAATGTCAGATTTGTGAATTCACTCCAGTGAGTGTTATTAATGGTCCAGCTCATAAACGAATTAGCATAAAGTGCCACACTGTGCCAGCCACAAATAAAAATTATTTTTATTATAAACAAATGGATAGCACGACATATAGTCAGTTTTTAAAATTCTTCAAAATTTACTATTATTTTAACTTATTTATAAATTGCCAGCAGATTCTGCAGAGCTGCGCAATAGTTAAACGAGACAGCAGAGCACAATACGATGGGGTACAGTATATAAAGATATTTACAATAAATATCAAATGGCATTGGAAAAAGAATGGTAAGAGAGACCTGCTCACTAGAGATTACAATCTATAGAAATCAAAGGACTGATATAAAATGTTTAAGTGATTGGAGCTGCGTGAGCCGTTCAGATACACATTATGACACAATAGGGAGAGGAGTGTGACTAATGTATAAGGACCTGTGAGAGGAACATTTCGTTGGTAGCACCAATGAGTAGTGTTGAGCGAGCATGCTCGACCGATGCTCGGATCGGCTCGAGCATCGCTCTGCTCGGCACATGGCGGTACTCGTCGAGTACCGCCATGTGCTCGCCCGCCATGTTCGGGTGGCGGGGATCTGTGCCGAAGGAGGCACAGATCTGAAGACGCTCCGCTGGACCACCAGGGACTGGAGGTACGGGGGCATTGCGGAGATGAAGGGGGCATTGCGGAGATGAAGGGGGACAGTGTGGAGATGAAGGGGGACAGTGTGGAGATGAAGGGGGACATTGCGGAGATGAAGGGGGCATTGCGGAGATGAAGGAGGACAGTGTGGAGATGAAGGGGGACATTGTGGAAGGGGGACATTGCGGAGATGAAGGGGGCATTGCGGAGATGAAGGGGGCATTGCGGAGATGAAGGGGGACAGTGTGGAGATGAAGGGGGACAGTGTGGAGATGAAGGGGGACATTGCGGAGATGAAGGGGGCATTGCGGAGATGAAGGGGGACAGTGTGGAGATGAAGGGGGACATTGTGGAGATGAAGGGGGCATTGACCAGGCACCCTCCCCTCATCAGAGCAGGGGGTGCCTGGTGTAATGCTCGTGTCGCCCCATTGAAGTCAATGGGGCTCGGGTGCTCGGCCGAGCACTCGAGCCTCCGGCGGTGCTCGGTCAGAGCACCCGAGCACCCGAGCATCGGGGTGCTCGCTCAACACTACCAATGAGGAATTCTGGGAAGTGAAATTGTGTGTGTGTGTGATTGGGTTGCATTAGGGTAAGTAACAGGGTTTGTCCCAGTGGATATCCTATTACAATGGTGCCAATTACATGGCAACCCTCAAAAGGGCGACATGAAAAGGTTGTCTGCTTTAAAAGGGCAACATCAAAATGTCTCCCATGTAAATCTCTCCCTGTAAGTCACCCCACAGGATGGAGATTGAAAGATAAGTCATATCACACACACATATTGCTAATAGATACAGAGCATGTTGTTTGTTGGGAGAATGCTGCACCAGCATTGCTGTGCAATGTGCTGGTGTTCCGCTGCAGTTTCCCCTGTTTTGTTCTGCTTAGTGAGGGGTCTGTGACACTTACACATCAATGTGTATACAGAAGGAAAGAGGAAGTCATTAGGGATGTGTGTGTCAATCAGGCAAACGATCTACTCAAGGGACCTCAACCCGAAGCGTCAAGTTGTGATCTCTTGAGTGGATCATTTGCCCGATTGACACACATATCAGTAATTATTTCCTCTGTCTAGTTTCATCCTGCGGGGTGCACTGCGTGTGGCTGCTGACACCCCAGTCAAATGCAGACTTTCTTTTTGTTGGGGGAATACTGTACCTGCATTGTTGTGCAATGCACTGGAGTGCCACTGCAGTTTCCTCTGTGCTGTCTGTTCAGTGAGTACAGATAGGGAGACCTCATTGGAGTGCAATTGAAAGTTAGAAACGACGTTCATAAGTCACACTTTTGGGGCTAATGTCATTCAGAAGTCGCCTTTCGATGCCAGCAACATGACAAGAGCAACATTTTTAATTCACCTTTTTGACACTTGCCTTGCTCATGGCAACATTTTAATAGTAAACCATCCCAGGGTAGCTGTAAAGTTAGGGTGAAATGAAGTCCAGCCACAAAGGAGTATGGAGAGATAGGGGATCATGTTACAGCAAAGTGAAGCATAGCTAGCTAGCAGTTAGGAGGATGAGGTTATGAGAACAATGTTATGTTATCTGATAGGCTTCCCTGAAGACGTGGGTTCTGTGGGACCTTTTAAAAGTGACAGAGAGAGGATAAAAATAAGGAGAGACCTAACTTATCATTGGGCGATGGATAACCTAATGGATAACATTAGGTTACATGTACTGTGTGCCACCCCTCCCCTGTGCCACTATAAATATTAGTACTGTGTAATCTCTCGTAATTCTTAGGGGAAAGGAAGGTTTCCATGGAACACCATCTGAGAACTTCTGGTGTAAGCATTCTGGAATTGCCTGTTACGTTACTGCAGATATTAATGTATTAACACTGAGTATTACAATTAAAAAGTCTTCTGGTGTTCAGACTATTAACTTTTAACCTTATATGTATAACAAAAACACTGCAGTAATATTTTCTTTTAATCAGTTTTGCCTATATCAAAAGCTGGATTCTCTAAATGTTCAACACAAAGTCCCCATACAGACTTATCACAAAAAGTCAGTTTATTCCTTCTTCTTCCAAATTTGTATATTGCTCCCAATGTAACAGGGGTTCACTGTATCTTCAACAGCATCTATGCGAGTCTCTGCCCTTCAAAAACACCGGTGGAAGGTGTAATCAAACCGCAAACACAAAAAGAAAAGAAAGGGCGCAGACCCCCTTTAAAGAGTGCATCTGTTTACGTGTAAAGCCCTCTGCATTTGGTACTCACCAAACATAAAAGTAAATCACCTTGTGAGGAGTCAAATGACCACCTGTATTGGGTCTTCTCCTTATTGTTCCCACACACAATATACTCCAGCATATAGGAATATTCAATATATTTATTAATTAAAAATGTTTTAGTAAAATCACAAATAAATCTCCTGACGCATTTCTTATAACAAATGACAGGAAAAAGGCAGCACTCTCGATACTTGGATAAATGCCTGGGTGTCCGGATCAAACAAATGTATATACTAGGTAAATCAGCACTCAGGATTTTAATATGTGAAGAACAAAAAATGTTTATTAGATCGACGTTTCGATCCCTCCTGGGATCTTTATCAAGACAACCACCTCGTGCAAACATCCTCCATTTTGTATCCTACACCTGGTGATGACCTCTGACCCACCCTGAGGTCATGGGTGAATAAACCAACATTTAAAAGCAAAAAATAAAAATCATGAAGATAAAAACAATCTATGGAATGAAACAAAAGAGTACAGCCCCCCTGTATACAATGAAACAATGATGAACCTAAGATCGCATCAGTTCTATTTCGTATTGATAATTGTCCAAATACATTCACTTTCTGATGAGGAGCATACCATCAAAGACTGTCATCTTACCCCAAAATACATCTGTAACAGGGGGATTCAACTTGGAAATAAACCAAAAGAAATGCCCACAGATGAAATTATATATTGTTGATGAGATATCCTTGGTCACCCGGCACCCGAAATGGGTGTTACACTGGAGCATTGCAACACTTACAAAATGTGATATACAACAACAATGAAACGAGATGACCACTGGTATTCATCCTCAATTATCCTTTATACAGGAAATAAACATCAAAAAGTAATCGCTGATCCTAATTGCACGTTAGTCATAATTCAGATCGCATATAAATGAACTAATACACTTACTGCCATTGCTACATTGTTCTGCTGCCAGATTCAGGAGACATTGTTATTATGTATCACATGTAGTGATTAGGACTATATCTTAACACTATATGTATCCCCACATATTGGATGCTGTGAGGCTATACTTTCTACCCAAAGTTCCATACAGAGTCATGAGGAGATTAGTTATGCCCACAGTCAAATGTCATTAGGTACTCACTGTCCACTTCTTCTTTCTGATGTACGGTAGGTTTCCGATGTGACATAATTGGTCATGTGCTACATTGTACAGATCCTATTAGGAGTCAAAGGACCCAGATTGCACACCCGTCATGGACAAGTATGCTCATCAGGACCCGACTACAACTATATAGGAAAATACATACGCACCTCCTGGTAAGGGCTACAGAGTGAGGCCATCCATCATTGATGAATGTCCTATTACTCCTAAGCCCATCCGATGACAGATGCTCACCGTAAGAGCACTATGACTCATGAAAACACAAATCCCATAGCCTCCACCTTAAAGGTGGATTAGAGCCACGCTAGTGGGCACGATACCATACCATTCTTCCCAGTATGTGACCAGTACCTCTTAACGAGTGTCCGTACTTTGGATCCACCCTTCATATGAGCTCAATCATGCCACCATTCCCATAGCCTCCACTGAGTGGATTAGAGCTATGTATACAATGAAATGTCAATATTATCTACAATCATATCACCTCCATTAATTGGATTAGCAGTATGCATTATAACTTGATTTTACTTCATTATCCGCTTAGTCCAAATGGAAAGAGTCATCCAAACAGGGATTCACACTTATCCAAACTGTCAGCAAGTTAATCCTGCATAAAAAATGTTTCTTATTTATTCACAAAACTTCCTCACATAGATGGATTAATTCACATATCCTCCTCAGTTAAAAATATTGATATTATACATGTTTATATAACAAAAATCAATTCCCCATACTCTTAATTTCCTCCTGGATGATTAGTCATAAAATATGTAAATCCACCAAATGAAATAAATGGTATTGAGATCCAACAATTATTCATGGGGGATACCAAACAAATTTTTAGTTTTAGATAACATGCATAAGAAATATGGAGGATGTTTGCACGAGGTGGTTGTCTTGATAAAGATCCCAGGAGGGATCGAAACGTCGATCTAATAAACATTTTTTGTTTTGGCGCTAAGGTCCAGGAGATGTTAACCCTTTGAGTGCCAGAGGGGTACTCAACATACCCCTCTGGCACTCAAAGGGTTAAGAGGCCGGTCCTTCTCTACGTCCTGCTGCTGATGCAGTCATACACTGTAGAGACTGCCCGAAAGCACAGAATGCTCCCAGCACTGAACTCCCAGCATTCCATGCCCCCACCACAGAACTCCCAGCATTTTGTGATCCTAGCACAGAACTCCCAGCATTCGTGATCCTAGCACAGAACTCCCAGCATTCCGTACTCCCAGCATTCTGTGCTCCCTGCATTCCGAGCTCCCAGCATTCTATGTGTCTGAGCAGTCTCTACTGCGCATTACAGCTTCTGACAAACCTAGCGAATTATTATAAAGGATATATATATATATATATATATATATATATACGAAACACATCTGGAGTTTTATTTGTGATTTTAATTTAATTAATAAATATATTGAATATTCCTACATGCTGGAGTATATGGTGTGTGGGAACAATAAGGAGAAGACCCGATCCAGATGGTCATTTGACTCCTGACAAGCTGATTTACTTCTGCTTTAGATGAGCATGAAATACAGTGGGGCTTTACACACAAAACATATACAGATGCACTCTTAGAGGGGTCTGCGCCTTTTCTTTTCTTTTTGTGTTAACACTTTGACTGCCAGGGTAATGCTGCACACCCCTCTGGCACTCAAAATGTTAAGAGTAGTTTAATGTTTTGCTCCTAGTGAGTCCTAGTAACTTAACTGGAAAAAATATAAACACAAGTTTTAATGATTAACACACTGGGAGAGCATTTTGTGATCATTTGCCAAAGTTGTCTTGAATGAAAAATTGACTGCAACAGACTTGAGTGCCAGCTATGCAGTGATCTGATTGTGATACACTCTGAGGCTGATGTACTGAGTAGAACTGGAGTCATTCGGGGGGAAACAAACAGTACCTTAATTCTATGGCACTCAAATGGTTAAATAAGGCTTTTTAACTCCTTGGGGGTTATGCGCTAAGGCGTGATAAAGAGTTGATAAAGTGGAGATAACTTCTCCAGTGATATCACTTCTCTAGTTCCTATGTTATTCCATAGAGCCAATGCACTATCTCAAGTGGGAGAAATCTTAGTGCATTGTCTCCATAGGATAACATAGGAACTGGAGAAGTGATATCACTGGAGAAGTCATCTCTACGTTATCACCTCTTTATCACTCCTTAATGCATTAGCAAGAGGTTCTATATATTGCAAATCTATTTTTGCTAGGTACAAATCCATTTTATGCCAAATAAATTAATACAGTAATATGCATCATTTTGAAATCACTTTATGAAAATGGACATGTCACCCAATGGTAAGCTTACTTCATTTTGAAAATAATCTAAACTGCCTCTATGTTGCTTTCGTTTGTGATATATTAATCTTTATTTGATGGTGGCAAGGTGTGGCCCTATGGGTTAGATGTTCAAAAAGTGGTGGTAACTGAAATTGTCTGAAATCAAAACAAAAATTTCTTACGCCATGGTCCATCATTTTTTTCATCCAATTCCACTATCTCTGTCAAAGGGAAAAAGCAGCTGTAAAGTGAGTGTGGTTTTATCTACTGTCGTATAGTGAGGTATTTTCAGAAAAAAATATTCTTTTAACTGACATTTTTTTGTCTGATTAACGTCATTTTTTTCTGACAAAATAAACATGGTCTGAACTTGGAGAAGACCAATTAAATTGCTGTTAGGAGGAGTAAGAATCAGTACAACAGATTTAACTGGTAAAAAAGGTCTTTGTATAAATATTTGTGGCTTTAAAGTCAAGCAGTTTCTTTGTGTCTTGAAAATTTTCATTTCAAAGACAAACTCAAAGATATTTTTAACATCAGATTTTTTCAGGGAACTGTTCATCGAGATCTTCTTATCGTCATTTTTAGTCTTTATGACACATTTTCAAATGTGACAGATTTACGCCTGAAAATATTGTCCTTCTCTTACCACCAACTCATGATCCGACATTTTTTTCATTATGAAGACTTTTTGAACATCTCACCCTACATGTTAATTAGTTTATGTGCTGAGTCAATGTTACCACTCACTGTGGCATGAATTAATCTAGGCAGAGCCCACACACTTCAGACATTTCTAATTCCACAGCAACTTCTAAGTTTGGTCTAGAGCATAACTAATTAAGATATTGTGCAAGGCATTAGCATAAAGGGTCCACTATCATAATGTCGCACACTATTGTGTGACCAACTAAAGGGCATATTAAGCATGTCACCATGATGAAAAGGGCAACATGAGAATCTCTCCCGCATAAATAGGGTGAGATTTTCATGTTGCGGGCTTAAGTGTCACTCATTTGAGTACCTGCATACAATACAATACAGTGGCTAAATGGATCATTGTTTAATGCAGGAATGCAGGACCCACCATTGGTAAAGGGCGCAGGGCAATGCAGTTTCTCTTCTTGAGGACACCTCCTGCATTTTACCACTTTAGACATGCCGGAGGGTAGCAGATAGCTTCTTCTGTCTCATTGGGGCGCAGCTTGATACCAACACTAGGAGCCATGGTCTGAATGACAGGAGAAGCTGACAGCTGAATGTTTACTACTTCAATTCTAATTTATTCAGCATACAATACAATACAGTGGCTAAATGGATAATTGTTTAATGATCATTAATGCCTTAGCCACTGGAGGGAACAGCACTGTCTAGAAATAAATTAGAAGTGAAGTAGTGCTCATTCAGCTGTCGGCTTCTCCCGTCATTCAGACAGTGGTGCCTAGTGTGGTGTTAAGCTGCACCCCGGTAAGACAAGATAAGCTATCTGTTATCCTCTGGCATGTCTAAAGTGGTAAAATACAGGAGATGTCCTCAAGAAGAGAAACTGCATTGCCAAGATAGCCCTGCACCATTTACCACTGGTGGGTCCTGCATTAAATAATGATCCATTTAGCCACCGTATTGTATTGTATTCAGGAGCTCAAATGAGCGATACTTAAGCCACAACATGAGAATCTCACCCTTTTGATGTGGGCAAGATTCTCATGTTGCCCTTTTCATCATGGTGACATGGATAATGGACCATTTAGCTGGTTGCACAATAGTGTGCAACATTTTAAAAGGATGCCAGCATAAAATGCCCCATTGTGCCTCATACTGAAAGATTTTAGTTCCCTGTAAAATAAACTTACCTTAGGTTGACAGATCTACAGATCATTCCTCTAACTTCATAAGTGACTAAGAACAAAATTATGTTATTTGGATTGGTGACTGACAGAGTAGAAGGGTGTTCATTTTTCAGCCTGATCCTATGGGGAAATACAATCAGATAAATAAACAGGAAGGTCAGAACAGAAAATAAGGGAAGCAGGAGATAAGCCACATATCACTTTACAACTTTTGGCAACAACGGGAAGATAATGTGCTCTTCTTTTATTTATATGATCCTGGCAGTTACAAGTATATTGCGTATTAATCCCCCAACTAGCCTGTGGTAGAATATTTCAGATTGCTAGCAGGGAATTGTGGGGGAGGATGGCTCAATGTGTAGAGAGAATAGCTTCCTCTTCATGGATTGGGAAATTTGGTCTGAAAAAAACAAAAAACAAAGCTCTCTTTTAATTATAATATTGAGTAGTAATTATGGGTGAAGAGGGATATTTATTCTAGAGAGAACGTCTTCCTCTTGATGGAATAAATAACATTTAGTAATTATGGGGGAAGAGGGATGTTTATTGTAGAGAGAACATCTTCCTATTGATGGAATAAAAAAATGTATCTTCACAAGCACTGTTATTGATGAGAGAATATTTTCAAAGCACTGAAGGTGCAATTCAATGCAATTCTATAAGCTTACAGAGGTGCAGTTCTAAAGCAATCCAATTACACTATAGGGGTCCAAACAAAAAATCCAAATGCCAACTGATTTAAATGAGGGTTTTACACCGTTGAATGCTAGAGGGAGTTCTCCAAAGCATTGCTTCACAAAAAGAAATTCCTGTTCATAACAATGTGGCTTTGTTTTTGCCTGTTGAATGTCTCCAACACCTTACTATTTACTGGTGAACGGACAAGAACATTTAAGTGGCAGCTCTTAGGAATGAACGATAAGGACTGGTGGAAACTTGTGCCCCCAAAAAAGTGTCAGTTTTTTTACTTCTGATTGAATTCACGCGGCCAGTGTCATTTTTACTCTTTTTTTTCTGCTGTGACCTCCTACCTTGTTTCAGTTCACTAGAACCACACATATGAACCCCCAACCTTGTCCCATCGCACTACTAGCCATTAAAACCAATGCATACTGACCCCCAACCTTGTCCCACTACACTGGTAGCCATTGAACCATACACATACACAGAGACCCCCAGCCTTGTCCTACTTCACTGGTAGCCATAGAACCAGACATACTGACCCCCAGCCTTGTCCTACTTCACTGGCAGCCATAGAACCAGACATACTGACCCCCAGTTTTGTTCCACTACACTGGTAACCATACAGACCCAAAGACCTGTCACACTGCACTGGTAACACTAGAACCTCACATACTGATCTACCAGCCTTGTCCCACTGCATTGGTAGCCATAAAAATACACATACATACTGTCCCCCTTATCCCACTGCACTGGTAGTCATCGGTACCAGGGATGGGCAATGTGAAGCCCTCCAGCTGATGCCAGACTACTTCTCCCATGTTGCTAATCCTGCTGTGCACCCCCAGCCTTGTCCCACAGTAGACCTAGAACCACATGTCCTGGCACCCCCCCATAGAACCACACATATTGATCTCCAGCCTTTTTTCACTACACTGGTAGCCACAGAACCACACACACAGACCCCCAGCCTTGTCCTACACTGGTAACAAAATAACCACACATATTGACCCCCAGCCTTGTCCAACTACACTGGTAGCCATTGAACCACACATACTGACTCTCAGCCTTGTCCCACTGCACTGGTAATCACACAACCACGCTTACTGACCCCCAGCCTTGTCCTAATACACTGGCAGCCATTGAATCTCACATACTGATCTCCCAGCCTTCTCCCACTTCACTGATAATCACAGAACCTCACATACTGATCTCCCAGCCTTGTCCCAGTGCACTGATAATTACAGAACCTCACATACTGATCTCCCAGCCTTGTCCCACTGCACTGATAATCATAGAACCTCACATACTGATTTCCCAGCCTTGTCCCACTGCAGTGGTAGTCATAGAACCAGATATACTGACCCCCCACCCCCCATCTTGTCCCACTACATTGGTATAGCCAAGATCACACATACTGTGTCTAACCCCACTTCTCCCATTCTTGTTTGAAATTTCTTGGGTTTAGTGAAAAGGAGGGCTTTTAGAGGGTTTCTATATAATGGAATTCTGAATGATTTTCTATCAAAATTCCCATGGCAAAAAAAATCTGATTTTTCACACATCTGTCTTGAGTGATTCCCATGCATAATCTAAAGGAGGGACACTAGTTCAGTCATCAGCCCACAACATTCCTCTAGATTAGGGTTAGGCAACTAGATGCCTTTAAGCTGTTGAGAACTACAAAGCCCATTATCCCCAGCCAACCACTGAGTTTTAAATTCACATATATTAATTTTAGCCATTCCTTATTTAAAAGTATACTTTAAGAGAGATTTTGCTTATTTTTATATATTTTTTTGTCAGTTTATGCACATAAGTTAGCATTGGCTGGCACGACCTGGTGTGTCCGACACTAATTTCCCATTCTCTCTTCCAACTGTCACTTCCTACCAGGAAGTACTAGCTAATGAGCACAAACTGATTAATAAATAAAGCTACATATCTCAGACTATAAAGCGTTAAATAAAGAATGACTAACATAAAGGTAGATGATTTGAAAGTCCTTTGAAAATCATCCAAGTCAATATATAGTGTATATTCCACTTTAATCAAACTGTTCCCATCTGAGCAAACTTGGGTCCAAAATGCAGAATCTTTTTTATAAAACGCTATATGGGAGAACTTGAATCAATGACTAGAGCTCATTGTAGTAATCATGAGTAACAGCAGCATTTGTTCACCACAATAAAAAATAGTGGTTTCATAAAAATAAAGAAAAAAAAACAAAAAAAAAACAAAACAAAAGTTGCGAATGTGATAAAATAGTAACATAGTAACATAGTAAATTAGGTTGAATAAAGACAAAGTCCATCAAGTTCAACCTTTGCCTCGTACCCCAGTGACATGAGAATTGCATAGCTTTCCTGCTACTAAATAACTTAGTCATCATTTATCAGACCTTCCTGATCTGTCTACTAATAAACGGTATAACTTTGTATGTTCCCTTTTGAAAGAAATGTATCTAATCTTCTCTTAAATGTATCCATTGTATCTGCCATAACCACCTCCTTGGGCTAGGAATTCCACAATTTAACAGAACTCACTGTAAAAAAAACCCTTCCTCTGCTGAAGTTTAAACCTCCTTTCCTCTAATGTCAAGGGGTGACCCCTGGTCACCTGATCAGGCCTTGGAATAAATAGCTCACCGCAGAGATCCTTGTATTGACCTCTCATATACTTGTGCAATGTGATAAGGTCTCCTCTTAGTCATCTTTTCTCTAGAGTAAATAAACCAAGTTTGTCTAGTCGTTCCTCATAAGTCAACTTTTGAATGAAAAGTCTTTCAGCAGCGGGAGTACCCTAATTTTACTAAGCAGAAAATAAAAACAATTACTATTGTAAACTGGATTTTATGAAGGACAAATAAGTATGGGTGGTAGGCGTGGAAACATCAAGTCGGCGTGGCAATCAGCTGTCACAGCACCTCTTTGTATGAGACTCGATGGGTATTTTCAAACTCTTCCTAGAGAAAAATATAGCTTGAGGAGAGGAGCACAGCATTATGATTAATTCAGCAATGGGGAATATCCCATAAATTAAACATAATATGCTTTATACATAAAACATAATTTATAATCACTCACAATAGGAAAGAGGTTTCAGTTAATACAATGTATGAATAAATACTGCGGACTAGATTGCTAATGTACTTATGAGTCAGACCTATTAACACATATCCCATTTTATAGATAAATACAAGAGAAACCAGGAATACTATTACTGGATTCAGTGCACATACACATTTTAATAGTGTTTTTCAAATCAGCACTAAATGACAAAACAGCCAAAGAAAGAGATGCTTCCAGGGACTCATTATAAGATAATTACTGTAAGTGAATTTAGATTCCACTATCCAACACAATAACTGTATATGCAAAATGGTGTTTCATTGGTAGGGCCATGACTTTCAGCAATTTAACCACTTAAGGGCTTAAGGACCACGGAGCATCTTTTTTTTCACTATCTGATTCAGCCACGCGGGAAGACCTGAAATCCATGACGTACATGTCCGGCATGGGTCCTTTAAACACTTTTACCCATTACGTACATGTACGTCCTTGGTCTTTAAGGGGTTAAAGTGATAGTAATGTTTCACAAAAACAGCAGCTCCAATTAATCTTCATATTATTTGGGCCATGGAGACTGTTATTTCAATATTGTGAGCGTTATAGTTCAAGAGCAATTGAACGATAAAGTTTCCCTCTCCAACTCTTTTTACCTGGTGTAAGCCCCCACTCCTCAGATGTGGAATCCAGTCCATAGACCAGACAGATAACAGCAGGGGACAATCTTCTTACTGTGAGAACAATGAAAACGCTGCCCCCCTTGACAGGTTTTTCAGCTTTTTCCCTTATCTTAATTGAAGATTGTCCCTCTCTGCAGTCTACCTGGACACTCCCTGCTGCTCTAAGCTGAGCAGTGTTACATCAGTAGAAGGGGCAGGAAGGAGGATACTTTATCATTCAATTACTCTTGAACTGACAGAATTGAAATAACATTCTCCAAGGCCCAAATACGATGAAGATTAATTAGAGCTGCTTTTATTATGAAACATTACTATCCCCTTAACATTCAACACACTGCACTAATGCAAAGATATACAAACAAGAAGTAATGTTACACTGAATAGGTCCCAAGCAGGGTTGGATTTTCATCACAGGTTCCCCCAAGCAAGGCACTCAAGGTGCCCTTAGCTCCGCCCATGGCCAAACCCTTTTTTCTGACACAACCCCGCCAGCAAGCAAGCTTTAACTCCTTTGATATATATATATATATATATATATATATATATATATATAAAAAATATTATTTTTATTAATTTTTATTTTTTATTTTTTTTTAAATCTCTCACAACCTTTGGGATTTTTTTTTTTAGTTCATGTGCTTCCTAATTTGGACTGGGTGGTTGAGAGTGATGCAAGTATTGTGTGATTATAATAATTGCCCATTTTGTTGTTGGCTATCATTAAGTAAACAATAAGTAATCAAATAAGGCACCGGCAAAGAGTGCACTCTGACAGCAAGTATCAAGCAAGTATCAAGTTCAGTTTAGTTCAAACTGAGTGACAGAACCTTAGTGCATCCTTCCCCTGGAATCCTGCAGAAACAATGAAATCTACCTCCATGGACAAGATATTCATTACTAATTAAAGATTCATTTTGGAGAAAGATTCATACTTCCCATGCTGTTTTCTTCCCAACTTAAAGGGATAGTAATGTTTCATAATAAAAGCAGCTCTAATTAATCATCATATTATTTGCACTTTGGAGACTGTTATTTCAATTCTGTCAGAGTTGTAGTTCAAGAGTAATTCAATGATAAAGTATCCCCCTCCCGCCCCTTTTACTGATGTAACACTGCTCAGCCAGATCAGAAGGGAGGTGCCCAGGTAGACTGCAGAGAGGGACAACCTTCAATTAAGATAAGGGAAAAACCTGAAAAGCTTGTCAAGGGGGGCAGGGCTTTCATTGTTCTCATAGGAATAAGATTGTCCCCTGCTGTTATCTGTCTGGTCTATGGACTGTATTCCACATCTGAGAAGACATTGCTTACACTAGGTAAAAGGGGCGGGAGGGGAAACTTTGCTTGTGAATATCTCTCAAACCATAAAGGTTTGAGAGATAAGACTTATATCATTCTTCATGTTTTTTTAATGCATACAAAATAAAATAAAGATAAAACGAAGTATTACTATGCCTTTAAAGTAAGTGGTATCATATTAAAAGATGTTAATGTGACAGAGATACAGTATATATATCTCCAGAACATACATCAGAGGCTTTTTCTCATGACTGCTGCATTCATGTGGTTAATGACAACATTTGATGTGTCTCATTTTATTATTGTATATATCGCTTTCCATAATGCAGTGGGAGAATCTTACAAAAGAAGATGAAATAATCTTAACATTTAATAATAATCTTAACATTTGGGGTGTCTTCGTGAATACGTTTGGGCTACTGGTGATACATGTTTTCAGTGATTTATTTCATAGATTCCTATTGAAGTCTATGTACTGTAGAATGTCACATCTAGAACAAGCAATTACATATTTATCTCTAGTAGAATCCAGGCCTTAGTTCACAACATTTTTATGCTAATCACAGAAATAATTCTGTCAACAAAATCCTTTAAAGCTTTGGAAAACCACAACCTTGTCAGCAGCATTATAAACAGTGCAATATTAAAGGGGAACTATCACCTGAATTAATAATAATAATAATAATCCTTTATTTATATAGCGCACACAGATTACACAGCGCTTTACACTCATATTGGTTCCTGTCCCCATTGGGGCTCACAATCTAAATTCACCTATCAGTATGTTTTTTGGAGTGTGGGAGGAAACCAGAGTACCCGGAGGAAACCCACGCAAACACAGTGAGAACATACAGACTCATTGCAGATGTTGTCCTTGGTGGGATTTAAACCCAGGACCCCAGCGCTGCAAGGCAACAGTGCTAACCACTGAGCCACTGTGCTAATTTGCAATACATCTGTAATCCTTGTATTTTTTTTAAATATAATTTGGTATTAATCAAAATATCTGCTTTTAAAGTTCAGCCCATCACATCACTTCAGGACAGGCTGCCGGTATAGGACAGCCTGTCAATCTTCATCATCTCCCCTCCCCAAGTAGCTCCTCATTTCAACCTCCGCCGATAACGGAGTATTTCTCCATGTAACAGGCTGATGTTTAAAAACAAGTATCTTGGCGAATACCAAATTATATTTAAAAATACAAGGATTACAGGAGCATTGCAAATGAGCATTCAAATAAATCTAACTTTAACCCCTTAATGACCGGCCGCGCACATACGCAGCCGGCACTTAACGCCCGACAACATTTTTTCACATTACTTATAATGACTTCCGGGACGTACATGAATGTCCTCTGTCCATCTGGGACATCTGCTCGGGACGTACATGTAAGTCCTTGGGCGGTAAGGAGTTAAAGGGATAGTAATGTCTCTGTGCACTATAATATAATATTGTAGCTATTTGAAAAATAAAGTAACAGATGTAAATCCCATCTCTCAAATCTTTATGGTTTGAGAGATATACGAAGATACAGTTCTCCCCTCCTTTTCCCTTTCCCTGACGTGAGCTGTAAAGCTGACAACAGGAGATACTGGTAGCATGACCAGACGGCGGCTCTTCAGCAGAGCTGAAATAGCGCTATCTAAAAATAAATTCTTAATTGGAACAGTGTACAAAGTGTGCCTGATTTGCAAGCACACTTTGTAAACTGTTCCAATGAAGTATTTGTGTCTAGATTGCGCTATTTCAGCTCTGCTGAAGAGCCGCCGTCTGGTCATGCTACCAGAATCTCCTGTTGTCAGCTTTACAGCTCACGTCAGGGAAAGGGGAAGGAGGGAAGAACTTTATCTTCGTATATCTCTCAAACCATAAAGATTTGAGAGATGGGACTTACATCTGTTAGTTTATTTTTCAAATAGCTACAATATTATATTACTAGTTGAACAGCCCGTTACACGGGCCACAATGCCTCTGGCAGCTGGTCGCGGGGCAGTCATGCGCAGTAGAGACTGCCCGCGCCACTGCTGATACAGAGACGGACGCTCCTTCGGAACGCCAAGCTCTGTATCAGCCGCGGTGTGGGCAGTCTGTACTGGGCATGACTGCCGCACGCGCAGCAGTGTCTACTGCGCATGTCGGGCGTTACACACAACTTAGCGAATTATTATATAGGATAATGCACACAGACATTACTATCCCTTTAATTCATGTGGTAGTTCCCCTTTACTTACAGCTAAACATATAATAAAATATCATCATGGTGCAATTTGATTATCAATAATGTGAAACAAGTGATCTACATTTAAAACTTCCCACTAAAGAGTTCAAAATATACAAGTAAAAACTATTATGTAGTGCCAATAGATCTATTAGTTATACATATACTGTGATCATAAGATACACAATTTATTAAAGATAAAAACAGTATCATAAAAACCGTGGCCACATGTAAAAACAATTACATAGAAACTAAGGAAATCAACGAGGCTGGTCCTTAGTGTATATAAAGACAACATCAAAATGAATTAGCATTGCAAGCAATTTATGACTGCTTGTAAACAGATTTAATCAGTTAATTGAGAATATGAAATAAATGTAATTCCTTCCCCTGAAAAATCCTATCAAATGGTGATGTAAACCGCCAGAGGTAAACTTGATAAGAAATATATGGATGAAATAGATGAAATTAATAAATGTTGTCCCTTAAAATATCTGCTTTTTATGATGATGATGATATTTATGGATTCACTGAAATGATTAATGTGCAATGATCCAGTGTGACTACAGTAATGAAAGGTTAAAGGGATAGTAATTCTTTATTATTCCTATCCCCCATATTGTACATATTTGTAAAATAATTTAATAGCCCCCAGGTTCATCTCTCAAACCTTTATGGTTTGAGAGATAACCAAAAGCAAAGTTCCCCCCTCCCTGAAGTCAGCGTTGTGCTGACTGCAGGGATATCCGGTCTGACTTTCATCATGTGGCTCTGCAGCAGAGCTGCGATTGTGTTAGTGAAAAAGAATTATTTCACTGAAATGGTCTTCTACATGTGCTTGCAAACCAAGCACAAACCAAGCACATGTAGAAGACCGTTTCAGTGAAAGAATACTTTTTCACTAATGGGATCTCGGTTCAGCTGCAGAGCCGGAAGCCTGTCGTACGACAGACTTCCCCTGCAGTCAGCACAACACTGACTTCAGGGAAGGGGGAGGGAGGGGGGAACTTTGCCTTCCGTTATCTCTCAAACCATAAAGGTTTGAGAGATTAACCTGTGGGCTATTAAATTATTTTAAAAGTATGTACAATATGGGGGATAGTAATAATAAACTATTACTATCCCTTTAACGTCAAATGTGTCCAATGTGAGTAACAACTGTTCACTTTGTGAGCATGGAGGTGTCTTACTCGGCCTCATTCCTCCTGTTAGCATGAAGGTCCTCAGGAAAGATATTTATCTTTGCTTCTGAGATATAGGGCTTTAACCCTTTGAGTACCAGTGGGGTAGGCAATGTATTGCAAAGCAATGTGTTGCCTACCCCTCTGACACCCAAAGGGTTCTTTCTCTACTGAAAGAGGTGCAGTTCTAAGGCAAATCAACCGTATTAGAGGTTTGAAATGAAAATTCTGGAAATTCACATTTATTTAAAGCGGAACTATCATCAATCTTATATTGAGCCCCAAATCCTAATTATAATAGCGATATGCACATACCTACTTGTATTTTCAAGAATAATTGCGGCATTAGTAAGAAATAGAACCTTTTAGGCAGACAGACAGCAGCAGGGATCTTGCAGTAGGCTCTCTCTGTGCTTCCGCCATCAATCCCTTCCGATGCCTTAAGATAACCAGGCATTCAACTCACCAATCGTGGAGGAGAAGGGGACAGACAATGCAGACTCAGCGATTCCTTCTCTGCAAGATGTCTGAGCTGTTTCCTGCTGCCTATCTGCCTAAAAAGTTATATTTTTCACTAATGCTGCATTTATTCTTGAAAATACATGTATGTGTATGCATATCGCTATCATAATTAGGATTTGGGTCCCAGTATAAGGTTGATGATAGTTCCACTTTAAATGAGGCATTTAACCACTTGAATGGAAGAGAAGTCTCTAGTGTATTGCAAAGCCTCCCAAGCCTTGTTCCACTGTCCAAGTAAAATGTCCAACAGCTCAAACTTCTCAAACCAGGAGTCTATGCCTGTGTCCCAAGGTTTCAAATATTGTGTATTTCTTCAACTAATTACTGGATATATTGTACACATCTAAATACAAACATGACCAGAAAAAACTCACTACCTTAAAACAATACCCTGAATTAATAAAAACATCAAGCCTTGATTGTAATCCACATAAAATCAGAAATATCAAAAAATTCCTCTGTCATAAATTACTCCATATGGGAGAGACTTACAGTTGCAGAGCTGCAATCAATAGATGAATCCAAGTGGCATCCCACTGATCAACGCATTTCGCTGTTACCATGCTTACTCATGATCAGAAACCACCAGAGAAAGAGTAATTAATGGCAGAAGAATTTTAGGATGTTTCTGATTGTATGTGGATTACAATAAAGTCTTGATGTTTTTATTAATTTAATGGTTTTGTCATAAGATAGTGTGTTTTTTTCTGGTCATGTTTGTTCCACTGTCTACCCTTACTTACATTTGTTCTGTAGAACCAATCCCGTGTCTGGAATAATCCTTGAGGTTCCATGGAACACTGTTTGAGAACCATTGCTTTAACACTTTGAGTGCCATAGGTGTGTCCAACACATTGCTTCAAAATGAGCTGGACATACCTCTGGCACTCAGAGGTTAAAGGGCAACTATCACCAACACGGTTCCCACTTGACACGTCTGTTCCTCTAAGAGTACACCTGACATGGAGGCTGGGATGCATTTTGAGCCCAAGCAGATCAGATGAAGAGCCGAACGGGAGTCAGAGTAACCTCCCTGTGCTCTTATTATGATCTTGTGAGATACATTTTAGTGAATGTATGATGGATCTGCTAGTGCAGCCCCACTGGCTTTACTCATTATCCTAAGTTGCTGCACTTAAAGGGATAGTAATACTTAAAAACTACTAATCCTTATATTGCAGTCATGTTAAAAAGAAATGAATTGCCCCCAGTGTCATCTCTCAAACCTTTATGGTTTGAGAGATAATCACTCCTAAAGTTCTCCTCTCCCTCCCCTTTCCCCGAAGTCAACATTCTAGCTGATTGCAGGGGAAGCCTGTTGTACGACAGTCAGGCGTCTCTGCAGCAGAGCCGAGATCATGTTAATAAAATATCATTCTTTCACTGAAACGGTCTTCTACGTGTGCTTGGTTTGCAATTTTTAAGTATCACTATCCCTTTAAGGGCATGCAGTATATGTATATCAACACTGTAGTGCAAATGACAGACATGGTCCACCTGCGTACGGCTTTTATTCACCCAAGCCCCACACTCCAGCTCCATATCATGCCCCACTTACCTCTTGTTGGCACAAGGGAGGGATCCTGATGTACATAGCTTAGTAAATGGACATTAAGCCAGCATAGGGATTGAATGTCAACTCCAGAGCCTGTTATTATTCTAAATTGGGCTGGTACAGTCACCCCACTGAACTGTAAGGCTTCAAGTTTTGCAGCTTATTTGCAACTGTATCTTCCATAGACTGCTAGTAGAATAGGGTGAGATTTTACATGAATAAAAATTAATATTGTCGATAATGAAAAAAGTATTCGATCGGTGCAAGTCCTATCTCACAAACCTTTCTGGTTAGAAAGATATAATGTTTTAAAGTTCCCCCTCGCTCCCCCCATCCCTGACGTCAGCTGTAAGCGCAGCAGGAGATCCTGGTCCGGAGACCGGCAGGTGGCTCTTCAGCTGAGATTAAATTTAAAAATAAATACTTCATTGGAACAGTCTACAAAGTGTGCTTGCAAACCAAGCATTTTAAAAAGTTATATCTCTCAAACCATAAAGGTTTGAGAGATAGGACTTGCACCAATCGATTTCTTTTTGGATTATCTACAATATTACTTTTTATCCATGTAAGACATTTCTATCCCTTTAAGGGAAAAGAAGTGTTAAAATGGTTGTAAGATTGTCGCTGGTAGTTATAAAAGTATTAAGAACAGTTTAGGAGGACATAACGCTGTGTAGTAAGTTGTTTTTTAAAAAATGGAATAAGGAAGTTTGTAGAAATATCAGTATTTGCAACAATTTAACCCCATTCCGACAATGGACGTACATGTAGGTCCCGCAGAAACTGTCACTTAGTGACAGAGGACGTGCATGTACATCCAGGAAGTCATAGGAAGTAATGGGGAAAAAAGTTTGGAGGGCGTTAAGTGCCGGACCCGTGCACGCCCGGCCGGTCACTAAGGGGTTAAAGACAGAATTTTCAGCAAATATTTAACCCTTTTGAGTGCCAGAGGGGTACAGAATTAATTGCTTTGCAATGCATGTTGTACCCCTCTGGCACTGAAAGGTTTAAGACCAGGTCTGACCTGTTCTTATTTTTGTGGTCTCCACATTTATAAGAGTTAAAGTGTTAGTAATGTCCAAAAAAAAGTTTTTTTTTTTTTGCATTTAGAAGAGCTTAAAAAGTTGAGCTAAATGCAAAAAACTGTATTTCTCAAACCGCTATGGTTTAAGAGATTCAGGCGTTTAAAGTTTGATTTCTCCTACTGATCGCTGTAAAGCTGTCAGCAGGAGATCCGTGTCGGTCGACACACTGGCGCTTGAGAAGTGCTGTGATCTTGTTATTTACCACAAATCCCTTCATTGGAATGGTCTAAAACGTATGCCTGAACACCACATTTTTAGACCATTCCAATGAAAGGATTCCTTGTAAGTAACGAGATTTCGGCACTTCTCAAGCACCACCGTGTCGACCGACACAAATCTCCTGCTGACAGCTTTACAGAGATCAGTAGGAGAGATCAAACTTAAAACGCCCGTATCTCTTAAACCGTAGCAGTTTGAGAGATACATTTTTTTTGCATTTAGCTCAGCTTTTTAAGTTCTTCTAAATGCAAAAAATGTTTTTTTTGGACATTACTAACACTTTAAAGCCTTTTTTGTACCAGAGTTTTAACAACATATTTACCTGAACAGAGACAGGTTGGTGATCCCTGTATGCCTGCTTGTCAGACTACCATACCTGGGAACTTGACAGGCAGGGCTACCCGGAGGGCAGCCCTGCCAGGGCTGATCGTGGAGGGAAATGACGCAATTCGCGTCATAAAAGGGGCGGGGCTTAGGTGCGGGACAAAAAAAGGGCAAAATAGATGTTGAATGAGGGTAAGAGGGCGAGGAGTGTGAGGAACTGGGGAGGGGTGAAGAACAACCCAGAGATTGAGAGACTGCCCTGGAGACCCAGCAATTCACTGTGAAATCCGGAGTCTCCGGGGCAAAACCAGAGAGTTCCCATGTATGCAGACTACCTTATATCAGCTGTCTGACCACTACAACATGTGAGTATGTTTTCTACATCTTGACATCGCTGGGAACTCTCCGGTTTGGCCCCGGAGACTTCTGATTTGTCCCTGTATTACCGGGTCTCCGGGGAGGAGGCTGATTCTCCGGATGTGGGGAGTTTCTTCTGAAACTCTACCCACATCTGTTCCTTCCCCATCTGTTTCTTCCACTTCTCCTCCTTTTCTCCCATTTCTACTCCTTCCGCCAGCGTATTCTTTGCAGGTCTGTGAAGCCTCGACCCACTCTTGATCGAGCCACACCCCGTTTTTGATGCAAATCGCATCATATATCTCCCACAGTGGCACCAAAGGAGTCCCACTCAGGAGATCAAAATGAAAAGTTCCCAGGGATGCATCTTGACCATGAGATCTACTGATGTTATTACACTATTTGGCGCTTTCTTTTCTTTTTTTGGTGTATGTGGGATTCTTATGCCACTTGGGAGAGCGTTTTGAAGACAGCAGTCGCTTATAGCTCAACATTGATGTTGTGAAACTGTATCTGTGGGCCGTTATATATTCCTTAGCCACACAATTTGTTGGGAGTGACACATACCATCTTCAAACAAATATATTTTTGAGTACACACCCAAAGGGTGGTGGTGGTCTTAATTAATCTTAATTAATGCACACAGGGGTGCCCACTGTCATGGACGGATTTGTAATAAGGCAGAGTAGGCATCTGCCTACAGGCGCACATCACAGAGGGGCGTCTGTCATTGGGATCGTTTATTTAGTTTTTTGGCTTTTTTCTAATCTTATTTAGCCTTTTTTAATTAGCCTCGCCAGTCGCCCCCCACATGGTGAGGTCTGAGACCTGTAGCTGCTGAGCTCCCTCGTCGGCTCTTTAGTAATGCAAAGCGCTGGGAGATGACATCATGTCCCAGAGCTCTGCATTGCTGAAGAGAAGACCGCGTGGGAGCTCCAGCAGCTACAGCTCTGTGCAGATGGAGGCACAGACCTCTCCTCTCCAGGGAGTTACGAAATGGACACAGGAGGGGCAATGTGAGGGGCAATATGGAGATGATGTGGGTAATGTGAGGGGATATATGGAGATGATGGGGGCAATGTGAGGGGTAATATGGAGAAGATGGGGGCAATGTGAGGGGTTATGGAGATGATGGGGGCAATATGGAGCTGATGGGGGGCAATGTGGAGATGGCAAATCGGGGGAGGGGGGCACTTCAAATTTCTGTGCCTACAGGCTCCTGAGAAATAAATCCAGCCCTGCCCACTGTTATCTTCTCCCTTTCTTTTCCTTCCCATAAATGTAACTAGAACACATTATAAATACCAATGCTCATAATAAGGAATAAGCACATTTTAAGGATCTGTTCACAGAAATAATCAAGGACAATTTCTAACACAATTCTAGCAGTCTATGTAGCAGCTCACCCAACCAGCAAAGTAGGTGGCTTTGAGATACAAATGTCCAGTGTGTCTAGACCTCTGCTAGCGAATGAGGTCAGCTTTCTGCCCCTTCCCCCAAATGGCTGGCAGCCATTTTGGATATACAAAACACAACCCCAGGATTTTTGTCAAGTCAATTTCAATAGAAGTAAATATAACAAAACATGATTGTTTCCTTTTACGGTAATGTTGTTGACAAGGTATTGTAAAAACGGTTCAAAAGAACATCATTTTTCATAAAATTGTGTAAGGCATTAGACTCAATGTTATTAACCATTTTAGTGCTGTAGTGTTAGCCAAGGTATTGCGTTCCAATGCGTTGGATACTTCTCTGACAAATGATTTAGGTAAATTAGAAGAATGGACAAGAGTGTGGCACCTGCAGTTTAATGTTGATAAATGTAAAATAATGCACTTGGGACATAAAAATCCAAAGGGAAAATATACTATTAAGGGTACTGTACTGTCAGAGACAACAGAGGAAAGGGATTTGGGAGTAATTATTTCTAATGACTTAAAGGTAGGCAGGCAATGTAATAAAGCAGCAGGGAATGCAAGCAGGGTGCTGGGTTGTATAGATAGAGGTATTAGTAGCAGAAAAAGGGAAGTGGTCATGCTACTCTACAGATCTTTAGTTAGACCTCACCTAGAGTATTGTGTACAGTACTGGAGACCCCATCTCCAGAAGGATATAGATACTCTAGAGAGAATTCAGAGAAGGGCTACTAAAATGGTCACTGGTTTACAGGAAAAGAAATATCAGGATAAACTAAAGAATCTGAAAACGTATTGCTTGGAGGAGAGAAGAGAGAGAGGGGATATGATAGAAACATTCAAATACATGAAGGGATTCAACAAAGTGCAGGAGGGAAGCAGATTTCAAAGGAGTAAAAACGTTAGGACAAGAGGCCATAGTCTAAAAATAGAGGGACACAGGTTTAGAAGTAATGTAAGAAAGTTTTACTTCACTGAGAGGGTAGTAGATAAGTGGAATAGCCTACCAGCAGATGTGACAGAAGTTAATACAGTGACATAAGAAAACACCAAGGACCAAAAAAGGTTTGAGGTTTTTGCAGTAGGAAAATGGGTGACTAGATGGGCCGAAATGGTTCTTATCTGCCATCAAATTCTATGTTTCTATGTTTCTCTGGCACTCATGGGGTTAAAATGTAAACAAGCTACAGAGTTTGTATCGTGTTCCAATCACACAGTGAAATCTGTGCATATTAGCCCTTAACCTGCTGGGCTGCAAGAAAATTGCCTTCTGACAGAGCTCTAAGCACTAGATACAGAACTGAGCCTTGATCCTGACATCAAACAGTTGCTGCAGTGCAATTTTATTGTATTGCAATGCTAGCCTAAGGCTTTAGGCGTGATGTACATTATCATGTAGCCCACCAAAGGCATATCTTTCTGTTACAGAAGTCAATGGGAAGTTCTCCCTCTAATGGTTAGAACTCTGTGGTGCGCTGGAGAAAGAGCAGGATGTGCACTGATGTCCAGTGATGCATAGTGACCCCTCCCACATCGCTGCACTAGATCTGAGGACAAGTTCTCTGCTGCTCTCATCTCCGCAGTGTCGCTGAATGGCAGAAGGGAAATGTGGTCACACTAATGGTCATTTGACATGATAATGTTTGTCAGCAAAAATGTACGAAGATCCTAAAATAAATTTTATTGATGTCAGACATTTTGCAATATCAATTATTTGCATAAAACAAGTTTCCCATTCTATGAATTAACATACACACCTAAATGTCAGATATAACCAGTGTCTAGAAACTCTAAGTCTGATGTATTAACCCTTTGAGTGTCACAGGGGTACACAACGCGTTGCTTTGCGTACCCTTCTGGCACTCAAAGAGTTAAGAGGAATTGGAGCAATTTTGGAGTGGACCACCAGCACCACAAGAGACAAATAGAAAATGTGTATTCATACAATTAGGGATTTTAACTCATTAAATCCCAGCAAGCTCTACAACGGATTTTGAAATGATGCACTGGAGCCCTCGCTAGCACTCGGTGGGTTAAAAAAATCTATTTAAAACAATATGATTTTTGAACATTTGCAGTGTCCCCTATGGTGCAATTAGATTGCTCCATCATTTTTTCCAGGAGGGCAATGAACTAAGGTGCGATATAGGTGAGATAAACTTCCCAATGAGATGTATACTCCTACTCTTATGGAACCTATGTACTAAGAGGCTTCACAGAATGACAGGAAGTGTAGTGTTTAGTAAATCTACATCACACCTCTCTCCCTTGTTATTCTATGGAACCTGATTTTCAAGTTGGAGAGATCTTAGTGCAGAGGCTTCATGTAATAACTAGAGTTGAGCGAGCATGCTCGGCCGATGCTCGGATCGGCTCGAGCATCGCTCTGCTCGGCACATGGCGGTACTCGGCACAGGGACTGGAGGTAGGGGGCATTGCGGAGATGAAGGGGGACATTGTGGAGATGAAGGGGGACAGTGTGGAGATGAAGGGGGACAGTGTGGAAGGGGGACATTGCGGAGATGAAGGGGGACAGTGTGGAGATGAAGGGGGACAGTGTGGAAGGGGGACATTGCGGAGATGAAGGGGGACAGTGTGGAGATGAAGGGGGACAGTGTGGAAGGGGGACATTGCGGAGATGAAGGGGGACAGTGTGGAGATGAAGGGGGACAGTGTGGAAGGGGGACATTGCGGAGATGAAGGGGGACAGTGTGGAGATGAAGGGGGACAGTGTGGAAGGGGGACATTGCGGAGATGAAGGGGGACAGTGTGGAGATGAAGGGGGACAGTGTGGAAGGGGGACATTGCGGAGATGAAGGGGGACAGTGTGGAGATGAAGGGGGACAGTGTGGAAGGGGGACATTGCGGAGATGAAGGGGGACAGTGTGGAGATGAAGGGGGACAGTGTGGAAGGGGGACATTGCGGAGATGAAGGGGGCATTGCGGAGATGAAGGGGGGCATTGACCAGGCACCCTCCCCTCATCAGAGCAGGGGGTGCCTGGTGTAATGCTCGTGTCGCCCCATTGAAGTCAATGGGGCTCGGGTGCTCGGCCGAGCACTCGAGCCTCCGGCGGTGCTCGGTCAGAGCACCAGAGCACCCGAGCATCGGGGTGCTCGCTCAACATTAGTAATAACATATGGACTCTTAGTGTTATTATTTTTAATATTCTTTATTTATATAGTGCCAACTTATTCAACAGCGCTGTACAATAGGGAATAGACATACATGGATATTAAATAGTAAATCATATGTGAAGAACAGAAGGATGAGGGGTCCCTGCTGGTGAGAGCTTACAGTCTAGAGGAAGGTAGGTTGGACAGAGAAGGAGTAAGTGCTATTGGGTGTAAGTGCCTCCTGCCGCATGAACTGCCAGTCAGTGGGTGGGAGTGAGAAGTGCTGGTGAGTGCAGTGGCCCAGGGAAGGGGTGAATCTTGGTGATAGTATTTATGGAGGCAGTCGATAGGCTTCCCTGAAGAGGTGAGCTGAGGTGCAGCATGGGAGAAGTCCTGTAGACGGGAGTGGGAGGATGTGATAAGAGATGTGGAGAGCAGAAGGTCATGTGCAGAGCGAAGATGGCGAGAGGGAGTGTATTTGGAAATGAGAGATGAGATATAGGGGGGTGCAGTGTTAGTAAAGGGTCTATAAGATAGCACCAGAATTTTGAATTTAATTCTATATGCAAGTGGGAGCCGGTATAGGGATTGGCAGAGGGGGCTGGTATTAGAGAAGCGGTTTGTGTGCTAGATTAGTCGTGCAGCTGAGTTCATTATGGACTGTAGGGGGGTTAGTCAAGTGAGAGGAAGGCCAGTTACTAGTGAGTTACAGTAGTCAAGACGGGACAGGATGAGTGTATGGATTAGTATTTTAGTAGTGTCTTGGGTGAGGAAAGGATGGATTCTAGAGAGCTTTATGAAAAGGCTATTATAACAAAGCCCCTGCACAATAGTGCTTCTCTTCCTGTTATTCTATGGGTATCCTTTTGAAAGGTCTCACGCAGAACAGCGTGCAACTCCTCAATAAAAATATGACGTGACAATCCCGCAGTGCATGACAGCGCAAGATTGTTACGTCGCCTAGTCAATGGTCTCATTTACATACAGCCGGTGAATGTCATCAATCACCTTCCGTTTCAGCTTTCACAGTTTGGCTCTTTTTTGTTACCTTTGTGCCGGGACAGCCTCCTTCCGCAGCTTTATGATGAGGCTATTATAACAAAAACCCTACACAAATGCCTAATCATAACCCGCAGAATGACACACCGAAGGAAAGAGGCAGGATCTGCTCACATACTGATTGTGCAGGGGTTTTGTTATAATAGCCTCTTCACAAAGCTCCAGAAGGAGGCTGCCCCGGCACAAAGGTAACAAAAAGAAAGAGCCAAACTGTGAAAACTGAAATGGAAGGTGATTGAAGACATTCACCGACTGTATAACTATTAAACCCGTACATTGATTAGGTGACGTGAAAATCTTGATCTGTCATGCACTGCGAGATTGTCACGTTGCTATTTTTATCCAGGCGACATGGTAAATGGTCGCATCCTCTTCTGCGTGCAAGCATTCAAAAGTGAACCATTCTATGAAGTGTACTTTTCAAGTTATACATTATTGGTGCACATGCGTTCACCAATGACAGTCTTCTGTTATGTATTCCTCCCTATGGGGTGGAGTTTATGCAGTAAATAGATAGCACACGGAGAACTTGAAATTGCTTGCCAGTCTTTTCCTGAAGAGGTTTGTTGCCTCGAAACGCGTAGAGAGTTATTAGCAATTTATTGGGATTTTTAACGTTTTATCAATAAACATAGTCTTCATCAAAACAGAACTGTTCCTGTTTTGGTTTTTCCATGAGTGTGGTTACAAGGCAGGCCGGGCAATAGTACCCTGCATGTTATTCCAGCTTGGGTGCTGCTAGTCGGATTTGTTATATTTATGTGAGTATATTATTTATTACTGTATTTTGAGGATATTGTTTCCTATGCTATATGGTCTGCACCTCTGTCTGTGAACATTCTCTATGTTTTGTGAAGTATTTTGGTGTTTTCTTACATATTTCTTTGGAGTACAGCATCTGGTTCTGATGAGGTCATTGTGAATCCCCCATATGCCTATTTGACCACTGAATAGCGGTATCACATTTGTATGTATGGTGGTGCTATGGTGGACGTCCCTTAGAATCTGTGAAAGTACACTAGGAGCTTCCATCTTTGTTTTTCTTCTTCTTTTTTTTGTTTTCTTCAAGTTGATGAGAAGTTAGTTCATCTGCTTCATACAACATAGGCGCATGGATAGTTTTTCCACTCTGTAGCAACCTTTTACCGTGGTTGTAACTAGGGCTGACTGGGCATTGGGATGAAATCTGAGGCTGCTCTTCCTCTTGATGACCTGGTGCAAGTTTAAATAAGACACAGACACAGCCCCAAGGTGCAATTCCCTACTGGAGAATCTCAGAATGTGTTCATGTGACTGTGAAAGAGTGAAAAAGCACTTTGTTTGCAGCTTCAGCAATCTGCTTCATCATGACCCGCATGCTTATAGTTATCTCTTTCATTGTTAGGGGGGTGAGAAGTACATTGTTTTGCAGTGCTTTGGATACCTCTCCAAAACTCAATAGGTTAAATAAACATAGTAACATGGTAAATTAGGTTGAATAAAGACACAAGTCCATCATGTTCAACCTTCTCCTCATACCTCAGTAATTTTATAGCTTTCCTGCTACCAAATAAGTTAGTCTTTATCAGACCTTCCTGATCTGCCTACTAATAAACAGTATAACTCTGTATGTTCCCTTTGGAAAGAAATGTATCTAATCTTCTCTTGAATGTATCCATTGTATCTGCCATAACCACCTCCTTGGGCAAAGAATTCCACAATATAACACACCTTACTGTAAAAAACCCCTTCCTCTGCTGAAGTCTAAACCTCCTTTCCTCTAATTTCAAGGGGAGATCAGGCCTTGGAATAAATAGCTCACCGCAGAGATCCTTGTATTGACCTCTCATATATTTGTACAATGTGATAACGTTTCCTCTTAGTCGTCTTTTCTCTAGAGTAAATAAACCAAGTTTGTCTAGTCGTTCCTCATACGTCAAGTCCTCCATTCCCTTAATTAATTTTGTTGCTTTTCGCGGTACCCTCTCTAGTTCTAGTATATCAGTCTCACTGATGTTATTCTTATCTTATTGAATGGCAGTGGCTGCCAGCCAAGAGAGGAAACTGGCCTGATTTAACCCTTTAAATGTCACTCAAAGGGTTAAAGTAGAACTTTCACCTTCTGTAAAGTCGCCCTCCAATAATTAAGCATTTGGCAACTAGCTTCATAATAGTTCTGTTACCTCTCAGAAGTACCCAGTTCTGAAGTAATCCTTATTATTCAGAGGCCCGGAAGACAGGCATCAGCGCAGTCATCTTGTCTTAGAGACACCTGAGTGTCTTTGCTGTCTGCCCCGTCTCCTCTAGGAGGCACTGCACTGTTCCAAGGGACCGACAGCACAGGCACGCAGACGGCACTAATCTGGCCATCAGTCTCCAAAGATTAAGTATTACTTTAGAATCAGGCACTTCTGAGATCTAATAGAACTATATGAATATAGTCGCCATATCCTTAATTAATGGAGGGTGACTTCATAGAAAGTGAAAGTTATGCTTTAAGGAGGAATTGGCATGCCCTTCCTTGTATGCTGGACGTTGTCATAACTGCACCTGTTTCACCACCTGTAGTTACAGTCCCTGTTAATAACTGTGGTGCAATTAAGCTTGTATTACTCAGTGTACTTTCCAGTAAAATGTGTGCAATCCGAGGACTACCAGCTGCTGTTGTACTACAATAACCATCATCCTCAGCTGACCAGTGATGAGAATTTTAGTCCAACAACCTATCACTGTTCTGGTGTTTAGATATCCTGCATGAATAGTGTTTTACTTTTATTTAAAGGAATCGGTAACATTTTATTTTGATTTTACATAAACTGCAAATGCATAACAGGTAGAGTCCAACTGCCTGTCAATTTTACTTATTTATTTATTTGTCCTTTACCTGTTTTATTTAACTTTTATGTCCTTGGCAATGAGCTACCCGGTTTGCAGACAGCTTTCTGCCAGAGAACAAAAAATGCAGACACAACGTAACAAAAAAAAAGCTACAATACAAACAAGCAAGCGCACAAAGTATTAACCCCTTAAGGACTTCATGACATACTATGACCGTCATGGTCCTTATACCCTTAAAGGGATAGTAATGTTTCATAATAAAAGCAGCTCTAATTAATCATCATAGTATTTGGACTTTGGAGAGTGTTATTTCAATACTGTTAGAGTTGTAGTTCAAGAGTAATTCAATGATAAAGTATCCCCCTCCCGCCCTTTTACTGATGTAACACTGTTCAGCCAGATCAGAAGGGAGGTGCCCAGGTAGATTGCAGAGAGTGACAATCTTCAATTAAGATAAGGGAAAAACCTGAAAAACTTGTCAAGGGGGGCAGGGTTTTCATTGTTCTCACAGGAAGAAGATTGTCCCCTTCTGTTATCTGTCTGGTCTATGGACTGGAATCCACATCTGAGAAGAGATGGCTTACACTAGGTAAAAGGGGCAGGAGGGGAAATTTTGCTTGTGAATATCTCTCAAACCATAAAGGTTTGAGAGATAAGATATATCATTCTTCAATTTTTTTTTAATACCTACAACATAAAATAAAGTTAAAACGAAGTATTACTATCCTTTTAAGGACCGATGACGGTCATAGTACATCACATAGTTTTTACTTACAGCGCTCCACCAGGAAAGCTGTAAGTAAAAATAGGGCCTAAAATTGACCACTCCAAGACTGGAGCGATCTCACTTAGGCCCTGAAGCGGTGCGCAGATACACACAACAGCTCACGTGTACCGACACGTTGATGAGGATCAAAGCGGTCATTATGGGACATAAACGGCCCAGGACCGCTGGTCCTTAAGGGGTTAAGTTCTGCAGGGTAGTGTAACGTATTACAATACACAGGCATTCATTGCTGCAGGGAGACAGTAACATTGTATCGCATCTGACAGAGCATTCAGTGATGCAGAGATATGGTAACATTATCTTACATTACATTACACAGAGCATTCAGTGATGCAGAGAGATGGTAACATTATCTTACATTACATTACACAGAGCATTCAGTGCTGCAGAGAGATGGTAACATTATCTTACATTACATTACACAGAGCATTCAGTGCTGCAGAGACAGTGTGACATTATACAACATCGACTAGCCAAAAAGATGTGAGAGGCTCTGAGCACAAACTAAAGCAAAGATGCCTGTACTCTGGCTAGTCACAGCTCAAGAGCATCACATTTTAGCTCTCTAGTGCCATTACAGAGGAGAAATCTTCACATACACATTAGACTAATCCCACCCATAAAGGAGGTCCAGTACCAAAATGATGAGTAAGTCCTCTCTGCACAGAAAAAACAGCTAACTCCAGAAGTCCATTTCAGCCTTATTTTGGGCCTCATCAGTGAGCTGCAGCTGGCTTCCCTAGGCGCTGAGAGCAAGGGATCCACATCTGGATTACCCTTTACACTTAGGGAGAGACCCTGAGTGTTTCTCAGAAACAAGCCAAAAAGATGTGAGAGGCTCTGAGCACGAACAAAAGCAAACAGGCAACTTTGCATTTGTTTGTGCTCAGAGCCTCTCACATCCTTTTGGCTTGTTCCTGTGAAACACTTAGGGTCTCTCCCCAAGTGTAAAGGGTAATCCAGATGTGGACCCCTTGCTCGCAGTGCCTAGGGAAGCCAGCTGCACCTCACTGATGAGGCCTAAAATAAGGCTGAAACATATGTCTGGGGTTAGCTGTTTTTTTTTCTGTGCAGAGGGTACTTGCCTGTCATTTTAGTACTGGACCGCCCTTATGGGTGGGATTAGTCTAATATGTATGTGAAGATTTCTCCTCTGTAATGGCACTAGAGAGCTAAAATGTGATTCTCTTGAGCTGTGATTAGCCAGAGTACAGGCATCTTTGCTTTTGTTCGTACTCAGAGCCTCTCACATCTTTTGGCTTGTTTCTGAGAAATACACAGGGTCTTTCCCTAAGTGTAAAGGGTAATCCAGACATGGACCCCTTGCTCTCAGTGCCTAGGGAAGCCAGCTGCACCTCACTGATGAGACCCAAATAAGGCTGAAACATATATCTGGGGTTAGCTGGTTTTTCCAGGCAGAGGGGCCTTGTCCATCTTTTTGGTACTGGACCTCCTTTATAAGTGGGATTAGTCTAATATGTATGTGGAAATTTCTCCTCTGTAATGGCACTAGAGAGCTAAAATGTGATGCTCTTGAGCAGTGACTAGCCAGAGAACAGGCAACTTTGCTTTTGTTCTTGCTTGGAGCCTCTCACATCCTTTTGGCCTATTATATAACATCGCACAGAACATTCAGTGCAGCAGTGAGAGTGTGTAATATCGTATGATATTACATAGAGCATTCAGTGCTGCAGTGAAACTGAAACATTGTATCGCATAACACAGAACATTCTGGGGGATATTCACTAAGTGATGATAAAGAGGTGATAATTTCTATGTTATTCTATGGAGCCTAGGCAGTAAGATTTCTTTAGCACTGGAGATTTTAGTGCATAGGCTCCACAGAATAACATAGTAACTGGAGAAGTGATATCACTGGAGAAGTCATCTCCACTTTATCCCCACTTTATCACACCTTAGTGAATTTCCCCCTCTGTGTGGCAGGGAGACTGGAATTGTATTATATCGCACAGAGCACTCAATGCTACATGGAAATTGCAACATTGTATTACATCACACAGTGCATTCTGTGCTGTAGGGAGGTTGCAACACTGTATTATATCACACAATGCACTTAGTGCTTCAGTGAGACAGAGACATTATATTACATCACAAAGAGAATTCACTGCTGACTGGAGAGTGTAACATTGTATTACATCACACAGAACATTCAGTGCTGCAGAGAAAGTATAACGTATTACATCACACAGAGCATTCAGTGATGTAGAGAAAACTGTAACATTGCATTGCATCACACAGAGCATTCAGTGCTGTAGAGAGAGAATGTAACATTGTATTACATTACATACAGCATTCAGTGCTGCAGGAAAAGTGTAGTAATGTATTATGTCATGCACAACATTCAGTTCTGCAGGAAGAGTGCAACATTGTATCACAACACACAGAGCAGTCAGTGCTGCAGAGAGACTGTAACATTGTATTACATCATATGGAGCATTCAATGCAGCAGGGAGACTATAACATTGTATAACATCACACAGGTTATTTGTTGCTGCAGACAGAGTGTAACATTGTATTAAATCACACAGAGCATTCAGTGTTGTAGAGAGAGACTGTAACATTGTATTATATCACATAGATCATTCAGTGCTACATAGAGACTAATAATGTATCACATCACACAGAGCATTCAGTGCTGCAGAGAGACTGTAACATTCTATCACATCACACAGAACATTCAGTGCTGCAGTGAGACTGTAACATAGTATTACATAACACAGAGCATTCAGTGCTGCAGAGACAGTGTAACATAGTAACTGTTGACAAGGCTGACCAATGATATGTGTCTATCAAGTCCAGCCAAAGCCAAAACACCCCTGTTGATCCAGAAGAAGGAAAAGAAAAAAAAAAAAATGATGCCATTTCCAGTTTAGCCCCAAGTGGGTAAAAGAATTCCTTCCTGACTCCAAAGGGCAGTCAGTTCCCTGGATCAACACCCTATCTGCGCTGAAGCCACCTGTCATAATTATCAGTATTATTCTGTGCTAGATAGGTATCTATTGCATTGCTGCAGGGAGACTGGAACATTGTATAACATCACACAGAAAATTCAGTGCAGCAGTGAGAGTGTATCATTGTATTACATCACACGGCATTCAGTTCTGCAGTGAGAGTGTAACATTGTATTACATCACACGGCATTCAGTTCTGCAGGGAGAGTATAACATTGTATTACATCACACAGAGCATTCAGTGTAGAAGGTAGACTGTAACATTGTATTACATCACACAGAGCATTTGGTACTGTAGAGAGACTGTAACATTGTATTACATCACACAGAGCATTCAGTGTAGAAGGTAGACTGTAACATTGTATTACATCACACAGAGCATTTGGTACTGTAGAGAGACTGTAACATAGCATTAAATCACAAAGAGCATTCGGTGCTGCACACAATGTGCAACATTGAATCAAAGGGATAGTAATACTTCATGTTATCTTTATTTTATTTTGTAGGCATTAAAAAACATGAAGAACAAAATAAATCTTATCTCTCAGACCTTTATGGTTTGAGAGATATTACCAAGCAAAGTTTCCCCTCCTGCCCCTTTTACCTAGTGTAAGCCATCTCTTCTCAGATGTGGAATCTGGTTCTCTTCCTATGAGAACAAACAAAGCCCTTCCCCCCTTGACAAGCTTTTCAGCTTTTTCCCTTATCTTAATTAAAGATTGTTCCTCTCTGCAGTCTCCCTGGGAACCTCCCTTCTGATCTGGCTGAACAGTGTTACATCAGTAAAAGGGGCGGAAGGGGGGTACTTTGTCATTGAATTACTCCTGAACTACAACTCTGACAGATTTGAAATAACACTCTCCAAGGTCCAAATACTATGATGATTAATTGGAGCTGCTTTTATTATGAAACATTACTATCCCTTTAAATCACACAGAGCATTCAGTACTGTTGATACAGATTGTAACATTCTATTACATCACATAGATCATTCAGAGCTACATAGAGACTATCAATGTATTACATCACACACAGGATTCAGTTCTGCAGGAAGAGTGTAACACTGCATTACATCACACAGAGCATTCAGTGCTGCAGGGAGACTGTAACATCGTATTACATCACACAGACCATTTAGTGCTGTGGGGAGACTGTAATATTATATTACATCACACAGCATTCAGTTCTGCAGGGACAGTGTAACATTGTATTACATCACACAGGAGATTCAGTGCTACCGAGATAGTGTAACACTGTATTACATCACACAGCTTTCAGTGCTGCAGAGATAGTGTAACAATGTATTAAATTCTGCTTTGGTCATCTCCTGACCAGAAAATGCTCTCAAGATGAGATCCAAGTAACTCACTGTCAGGGATATGGAAGTGTAAAAAATAGGTGAAGATAAATAATAATAATAAAAGTATAAACAATTTGACTGCATATATTATGTACTTGCAGACTATGCAAAGACAAAATAAAGGTTTACTATTCCTTTAAACTGACCTGTTTTACAACTCTGTCTCTTCCAATATACTTCAGGTACAGAAGGAAATTCTACCCTCTTTTCTTCTGGTTTGAAAAGAAAATATTCATGAGTGGAATCTGTCACCACACTAAAGCCGATGATGTCACTGTGTGTGAAAATAATACACAAAGGGCCATACGTGAAATGAAAAAGGGACAATTCCTCTAATAAACTGCAGCGTATGGGACAAATAAAACTCCCATTTATTCATAATGGAGCTTTAACCCATGGAATGCTAGAGAGGTTGCACAATGTGTTGGAGAAATCTCTAGCATTAAAGGGGTTAACAGACCCATTTAAATCATCCGGGTTTTTTCACTTGAGAGTGTATTTTGCCTTAATCACATCATAGATTATGGATGGGCAACATGAGGCCCTCCAGCTGCTACCAAACTACAATTCCTATCATGAATGATGGGAGTTGAAGAATGGCAGCAGCTAGAGGGCCTCATGTTGCCCATCACTGCCTTAGAATACACCCCTGGAGTAATTCTGGAGCAAACCAACTGCACCATAGGGGACAAATACATATTCTCTACAATCTCCTTCATTTAAGTGCAACCTTTAACCCCTTGAAGGCTTGTAAGGTCTCAAACATCTTTCAAAGAAATGCATTAGATGGGTTAACCCTTTGAGTGCCAGAGGGGTACGGAACGCGTTGCTCTGCAATGCGTTCCGCACCCCTCTTGCTCTCAAAGGGTTAAAACTTCCTTTTAAATAAAGTGAATTTAAGAAAAAAAAAATGTCTTTCCCTATGATGTAGTTGTTTGGCCCTAGACTTTCTCCATTTCTCCTTCATATATCAGCCCCTTTGGGATAAATGTATAAAATTCACCAGTGCACCTCCACTGGCATTAGCCTCTAATGCCAGTGCCTGCACATCAGGACATGAATTACAACCCATCACTGCTAGCAGTTTAATGCCAGGAAGACCCGTAGCGGATGCAGGGTGATGGTGTACACTCACGCCATCCTATCTGCACCATCAATGGTGAATCATTATGCCTGGGAACTATTGGAGACTTCTTGTTCCCTAATCTCTGGGTAGAGGGAGTGATTCTCCAGGTAAGTGAATTCCATGGTAATCCCGCCCACTCCATGTCTCATTCAAACTCTTTTCAGGGCAAATCACACCTTAACGCCACCCATTCCTGTTAAGCTCCACCCACATTATGGTATTTAATGAGTCATTTGGACACACCACCCCTCAGCTTCACTTGTTACTGCGTAGGCTGCAAACGTTAAGGTTCCCAAGTATATCTATAGCTGTGAGAGAGGCCTGGAGGAACGGGACACCCTGATACACAGATTAGCCCATTCAACTCCCCTTGGTACAAGTGACATCAAAAAGAGGAATTCTAGCACTTTTAAATTGGCATGGAATCTTCATCGTACATTCCTCCTATAACGTCTGGCAAAAGTAATTTTATGCATGACCTTTTGTTTCCACAAAATGTATCTTCATGTGCAAAAGGACTGGTCACAGACTCTCAACAAGGAACAAGCCTGCCATAGAATTCAGTAGGCTCTATAGGAATAGTGCCGTGACTTGTAGCCAGGGTCCTAACTTAAAAGGATAGCAATGTTTCACAATAAAAGCAGCTCCAATTAGTCCTCATAGTATTTGGGCCATGGAGAGTGTTATTTCAGTACTGTCAGAGTTGTAGTTCAAGAGTAATTGAATGATAAGTTTTCCCCCTACCGCCCCTTTTACTGATGTAACACTGCTCACCTCAGAGCAGCAGGGTGGTGGATCACAGAGAGGGACAATCTTCAGTTAGCATAAGGGAAAAACCTGCCAAGGGTGACAGGGTTTTCATTGTTCTCACAGTAAGAAGTGTCCCTTGCTGTGAGCTGTCTGGTCTGTGAACCAGATTCCACATCTGAGGGGAGGTGGCTTACACTAGGAAAAAAGGGGTGGGAGGGGGATAATTTATCGTTCAATTACTCTTGAACTACAACTCTGACAGTATTGATATAACACTCTCCATGGCCCAAGTACTATGAAGATTAATTGGAACTGCTGTTTTTGTGAAATATTATTATCTCTTTAAAGGGATAGTAATATTTCGTTTTAACTTTATGTTATTTTGTAGGCATTAAAAAAACATGAAGAATGATATAAGTCTTATCTCTCAAACCTTTATGGTTTAAGAGATATTCACAAGCAAAGTTTCCCCTCCCGCCCCTTTTACCTAGTGAAAGCCATCTCTTCTCAGATGGGAATCTGGTTGTAAGACCAGACAGATAACAGCAGGGGACATTCTTCTTCCCGTCAGAACAATGAAAGCCCTTCCCCCTTGACAAGTTTTTCAGCTTTTTCCCTTATCTTAATTGAAGATTGTCCCTCTCTGCAATCTACCTGGGCACCTCCCTTCTGATCTGGCTGACCAGGGAGGGGGTACTTTGCTTGTGAATATCTCTTAAACCATAAAGGTTTGAGAGATAAGACTTATATCGTTCTTCATGTTTTTTTAATGCCTACAAAATAAAATAAAGATAAAACGAAGTATTACTATCCCTTTAATGGTAATCCAGCCAAGTGCCAGGCAATTGCTCTCTGAGCAAGAGATACAGCCAACGCTATATACATGTTTTAGTCTTGTTGGGTCTTATCAGTGAGCTGTAGCTGATCTCTGTAAGCACTGTGAGCAAGGGGTCCACGGCTGGTTTCCCCTGTTACCCATCAACCCCAAGCATAAATTGCATATGCAAAAGAACTGGCCAGAGACTCTCAACTAGGAATGACCCTGCCATATAATTGAGCATCTCTGACCAATACCTTGCATATGCAAATTATCCTGGCACTGTGTGGCTGGACTGCCATTATGATAGGAGCTGTATGATGTGCTTTAGAATATTTTCTCTCTGTGTAAGTCACTAGTAAGCTAAGAGATTTGCACTCTGGGCAGGACCCAATTCCTACAGAGCCTGCTCAGTTCTATAATAGGCTCATTCCTGATTCAGCATCTCTGACCATTACTTTGCATATGCAAATTACCCTTGGGAATGGTTAACCTTAGTGTAATAGGGAATCCAGATATGGACCTCTTGCTCACAGTGCCTAGAGAGATCAGCTGCACCTCACTGATGAGGCCTAACAAGGCTGAAACGTACATCTATGGGTGGCTCCTTTTCTTGTTCAGAGAAGAATTGCCTGACACTTTCTGGCTGGACTTTTATTTTGACAGGATCAGTACCATGTGATTTAGGATATTCCCTCTCTGAAAGGCACTAGTGAGCAAAAGAGACTGCACTCTGGTTATTACACCATTCCTATATGTAATGGATCCCACGCCGTTACTGGAGCCATTGACTGGGCATAAAACTTATCAGCCATTGACCTAAGAGACTGGGGACATTTTAAACTATGGGACACCCTTCGGGGACTGGTTGCACAATCCCTCCATGCCTGGTTATAATCTAAGAGACTGTTAAACAAGGGACAAGGAACTGTGGACATTTCTGTCATGCCTAAAACAACGCCGGTCTAGGTGTATGGATTGCCAGACCAGTGTCGCAAGCTATGTAGAACTTTGGAATGTTATATTGGCGGACAGCTATGCCAAAAGGACTAAAAATCATAGCCTGCTTTCAGGGGACTGGGCCGTTAGGGGTTAAGTATTTGAGTTTGGCCAAGGATGCTGCAAATGTATATTGCAGTCCCTCAAGCCTTTTGTTTCATTGTTCACCCTCACCCAAGCTCTGTGTGTATTGTAGCCACTCCAGTCATTGTAGGTTTGTGCACTGTATTGAGACCCCATGTGGTGTGCTAACCTAATCACTTTTAGCCCTTTGTATTGTGTTGTACCATTTGTTGCTAGCCTTTTGTGTAGTAATGCAATCATGTCTGTCTTAGTGTAATTCCTGGGACCTTCTGTGGTTGGTCCTTTGTCTTGTATATTGTGATTATATTATCCCTGTGAGTCACCTATTGTATCCTGCTTGCCCATGTATTTCAATGTGGTTCTGGTATATAAATATGTGTGGTTTGCATAATTAATGAAGCTGAGTTACTCTGAGTGAACAAGGAGTTCTGGAGTCTTGTATTGCTTATGGTCTAAAGTGTCCACTCTGATACCCATCTGTGTCAAGTATCCTAAAACGTCAACCACCTGCTGCCAGCTTCCTGAGACCCGACTTCGTATGCTGTCAGGTGGCGACGTGGACTCCGTCTTCTCCTTCCTGTGTTTCCAGTGACTATTCGACTCGAGCTTACAACGTGTTCGAATCCGCTTGACATCTTGTTCCAGCAACACTTTTCCAGTTATCCTTTGACCGGTAGTAGATGCCTCACTCTCTACTGCCCGGAGTTCCAGCCTGCGACTCGTCAATGAGACCGGAGTCTCGTTGAACCCTCCTCGACTTGCATCCTTCGACGCGGAGTCGACGGCATCGGGGATTCGACTACTCTGTGAGTCGACAGCAAGTCTGCCCATTTGCTCGACTGGTGCATCTGATGGCGCCAGTCCGGCGTCGAGAGGGAGAAACCCGGGAACAACGGCAGAAGGAGACACGTTCCCTTCTTGCTTCTGTTACACTATAGAGCCTGCCCATTTCTATGGCAGACTTGTTCCTAGATGAACATCTCTGACCAGTTACTTTACGAAATGTATCATTCAGCAAAATCACTTTAACCGTATGGATGAGCAATGTATTGTGATCCAAAGAGGTGGAGATACATCCATTAAAGGGATACCAATGCCTATCATAAAGTTGAGCTCCGAGTCTTCTATATTGGTTTTATAACATGCTGCACCAAGTTTAATAACTTACTGTTCTGTAGTTCAAAATATACTGAAGCTTAAATGATCCCCCTTCTGGCCACCTCCCACTGAATCTGGAATCCGGTCCTTGGATTGGACAGATGCAGAGAGAGACAAACTTCAGTCCTTGACGAAGGAGGGCAGGATTTTCCTTTTGCTTACTGAAGATTGTCCCTCGCTGCTCTCCATCCAGACCACACTTACAGGAAGTGTGACTCTGCTAGAAGGGGGATCATTTAAAGGGATAGTAATGTTTCATAATAAAAGCAGCTCTAATTAATCATCATAGTATGTGGACTTTGGAGAGTGTTATTTCAATTCTGTCAGAGTTGAAGAGCAATTCAATGACAAAGTATCCCCCTCCCGCCCCTTTTACTGATGTAACACTGCTCAGCCAGATCAGAAGGGAGTTGCCCAGGTAGACTGCAGAGAGGGATAATCTTCAATTAAGATAAGGGAAAAACCAGAAAAACTTGTCAAGGGGGGCAAGGCTTTCATTGTTCTCACAGGAAGAAGATTGTCCCCTTCTGCTATCTGTCTGGTCTATGGACTGGATTCCACATCTGAGAAGAAATAGCTTACACTAGGTAAAAGGGGCGGGAGGGGAGACTTTGCTTGTGAATATCTCTCAAACCATAAAGGTTTGAGAGATAAGACATATTGTTCTTCATGTTTTTTTTAATGCCTACAAAATAAAATAAAGATAAAATGAAGTATTACTATCCCTTTAAGCTTCAATATATTTTAAACTACAGAACAGTGAGCTATATAAATAAACATATTCATTCAAGTTATTAAACTTAGCGTAGCATGTTATAAAACCAACATAAAAGATTTGGAGCTCAACTTTATTATAGACTATCCCTTCAAGATTTGATCTCTCCCCTATGGTGCAGTTGGAGGACTCCAGAAGTGTTTTTTTTTATTTGTTTTATGCATAAATCCAGAAATTCTTTGAAGTCCTGTGTATCATCCCAAGAGTAAAAATAATATATTTTATGGTTGTGCTAATTTAGTGTCATGTATCATGTTTCCTAGGAGAAGAAAAGGACTGTTATTTAAAGTGACTTTTCTTTGTCATTTATTTGTGTTTTTTTATTGTTGAGCAGGGTGTGAAACTACACAGCTGGAAAGGTTAGATTCCAAGTGTGCTACTGATCACAAAGTTCAGACTAAAAAAAGCACAAAGGAAGGCAAAAAAGTAGACTTTGATGGAATATTCATGGCTGTGTTTACACTTGTAAAGTATTTAAAGCGGAACATTCAAATAAAAAAAGTTTTTACTAGCTGTTTAACCATGTAAGTAATGTTAGGAAACTTTTTTTAATGTACTTTTTAAGATCTTTAATCTCCAAGTTGTGTGCTTCCGCATACTACAGCACGGTGTATCTGTGGCACAGCTCTCAGGACTATTTAATTCTCCTCCCATCTCCCTCCCAACTGCCCCAGGGAGCGCAGTCACGATTCCCTTCAATGTGCTGTGAACGGCTGCTATCATTATATCAGGCTCCGGTTAACATTATAGTGATGTTGCAACCTCATTATAATGCTAACCGGAGATTGATATAACAATAACAGCCGTTCACAGCATACTGAAGGTAATCGTGAACGCACTTCCTGGGGCAGCTGGGAGGGAGGTGAATGAAATAGTGCGGGGGAGGCCTGAGAGCTGTGCCGCAGATCCACAGTAACGTATTATGCGGAAGTGCACAACTTGGAGATTAAAGATCTAAAAAAGTACATTAAAAAAAAAGCATTTTTCGTAATACTAATTACTTGGTTAAACAGCTGGTAAAAACTTTATATGATGTGAATTTGCATTGAGAAGCAATGCACTGCACACCTCTGGCGCTCAGATGGTTAACCCTTTGAGTGCCAGAGGGGTACGCAATGCATTGCAAGGCCAATTGTTATGTTTTACTAACTCTGCTAATATAAGAGGAGTTTTTATAAATATAAAAAATGCCCAGGGTTGCACTCTACAATCCCAAAAACAGCTCCTGTCAGCAGTTCTAGAGTCAGAAAACTGACTGTATTAGCTGGAATACAATCCAGAACTCTCAGACACAAATGTTGCAGGTTATGTGCAAATCTTCCATAGACCGTCGGTGCTGAGCTTGGAATACATCAGTCTTATAGTTCAATCTCTTCTCTCAGAACAACAAGGAGGTCTCGGAAGGGGTGGGGGAGATCTGTCCTGCTCCCTCATTGGTTCATCAGGACTCACAGTGCACATCTGGCTTCATCAACAGGTCTGTTCCCTGGAGATACAGCATTATTCACCTGCTTGTTGCTTGGTCTAACAAGACAGTCAGGATGGATTTACCAATAGGCAGAGAAGGCAACTGCCTAAAGCTCCAGATTTTGAGGGGTGGTGCCTCAGCTGTGCTGACCACACCCACATTCTTAATTGTGGGTGTGGTCACAACAATCTCAATGTCCCTGCTCCAGTTTTACACCCGTTTACAAGCTGTTATTCAATCCCTTAAAGGGACAGTAATATTGCAAAATAAAAGCAGCTCCAATTAATCTTCATAGTATTTGGGCCATGGAGAGTGTTATTTCAATACTGTCAGAGTTGTAGTTCAAGAGTAATTGAATGATAAAGTGTCCCCCCTCCCGCCCCTTTTACCTAGTGTAAGCCGCCTCCCCTCAGATGTGGAATCTGGTCTCTTGACCGGACAACTCACACCAAGGGACAATCTTCTTACCGTGATTATAAGGAAAACCCTGCCCCCCCCCCCCCCGACAGGTTTTTCAGGTTTTCCCTTATTCTCACTGAAGATTGTCCCTCTCTGCGATCCATCCCGACAGTCTTGCTGCTCTGAAGTGAGCAGTGTTACATCAGTAAAAGGGGTGGGAGGGGGATAATTTATCATTCAATTACTCTTGTACTACAACTCTGACAGTATTGAAATAACACTCTCCATGGCCCAAATACTATGAAGATTAATTGGAGCTGCTTTCATTTTGAAACATTACTGTCCCTTTAAATTTTAGAGAGATCTCAAATACATTGCTTCACAACCAAGCATCCAAGGAGTTAAAGATTTTTTATTGTTTTGCTTTGCTAGCTATAGACAAACAATATTTTCTGATCCAGGAAATCATAGATAGGTCAGAGGATTGAGCCATGTGAGGAATGGGGTGTGGTCATGGTCAGATCTAAGGGCACTTACAGTGCCTTGCCTAGGAGCACCTGGGATATAAATCAAGCCTTGATGAGTGGAAGCACCATATCTATGCACATTCTCCTAAAAATTGGATGTGTTGCACTCTATGTGCATAAGAAATTTACAGAAACCAGGGCCTTCCTCCTCAACTGTAATCCCCCCTTATACAGATGACTTCAGTGATGTGGCCAGGTGTGAATGAGTGTGTGAGTGTTAATGAATGTGTGTATGCACAATGATGCATAGGTGCATTCATTGTGATGTCATCATAGGAACATTAGGGAGGAGATGCACTGGAGGTCGATGCTGTGACAATATGATTTTGTCGAGGTGTGGAAAGCACTCCGTCTTTCAATGTAGACATACGTCGCCATTTGAACTATAATTTAGGTATGCAAGGGGAGGGGAGGAGAAAGTCCCCATTAGTATACAGCATTGTCGTACTGCTGTCAATGTGGACGGGATGTCTACCATTACAAATAATCAGACAATTCTGAAGTCAGAGAGCATTCACTCTGCTTTTCCACATGGTCAATAGGGGAGTGGAGAGGATTCATTCAGCACCACTAAAAGCATCATTCCTTTAAGTGTTGCACTTGCACGTCCCTGTGGCACTAAAAGGGTTTGAAAACTACACCAACCAGTAGACTATCATCCCCTCAGCACTGTGTAATTTCTCATAGTCATTAGTGTTGAGCGAGCACCCCGATGCTCGGGTGCTCGGGTGCTCTGACCGAGCACCCCCTGAGGCTCGAGTGCTCGGCCGAGCACCCGAGCCCCATTGAAATGAATGGGGCGACACCAGGCACCCCCTGCTCTGATGAGGGGAGGGTGCCTGGTCAATGCCCCCTTCATCTCCGCTATGCCCCCTTCATCTCCGAATGCCCCCTTCATCTCCGCAATGTCCCCCTTCATCTCCGAATTGCCCGTCTTCCACAATGTGCCCCTTCATCTCCGCTATGCCCCTCTTCCACAATGTGCCCCTTCATCTCCGCTATGCCCCTCTTCCACAATGTCCCCCTTCATCTCCTCTATGCCATAGAGGAGATGAAGGGGGACATTGTGGAAGAGGGGCATAGCGGAGATGAAGGGGCACATTGTGGAAGAGGGGCATAGCGGAGATGAAGGGGCACATTGTGGAAGACGGGCATAGCGGAGATGAAGGGGGACATTGTGGAAGAGGGGCATAGAGTCTATGCCCCTCTTCCACAATGTCCCCCTTCATCTCCGCAATGCCCCCTTCATCTCCGCAATGCCCCCGTACCTCCAGTCCCTGGTGGTCCAGCGGAGCTTCTTCGGATCTGTGCCTCTTCCGGCACAGATCCCCGCCACCCGAACATGGCGGGAGAGCACATGGCGGTACTCGACGAGTACCGCCATGTGCCGAGCAGAGCGATGCTCGAGCCGATCCGAGCATCGGCCGAGCACGCTCGCTCATCACTAATAGTCATATCTGTAGTGCACTCCCATTATGAAACAAAATGAAATTTTACCCTTTGGCTGGCAGAAATGTCATCTCTACAATTTAATTATTAGTTGTGTTATAGGAGAATGGATCAAGTGATTCTGGAGTAACTTTATGATAATTTTAGGCACACTTAGAGCTACCACCACCTTACACCAAGTGTATAAGTGTCCTGCAAGAATGAATAGACAATTAGCCTCACTCTGTCAGAGACTCATTTTCATACCTGATAACTCTTTGTTATGGAGTCACTGGAGGGGAATCATGAGGTGCCGGTGGAAGGACATAAATTATGAGATTTGCGACACAAATTTGTGGGGCTTAATCATGGGGGAGGCTTAACAGGCTGTCTAATAAAGTGGGCAGGATGTGGGTGTGAAGTGGACAAAACAGGGTGGGAAAAGAGAAGAGGTATGAAGCGAGAGGAACAGAGTGGTAAGGAGGAGAAGTGGGAGGAATGTGCAAGGAACAGGATGGGGAGGAGAAGAATTGGGTGGCAAGTGCGAGGAACAGGGTAGGAAAGAGAAAAAGTGGGAAGGAAGTGGGAGAAACAGGGTGGGAAGGAGGAGAAGTGGGAAAGAAGTTGGAGGAACAGGGTGGGAAGGAGAAGAAGTGGGGGAGTTTCATATGAACTCCCCACCACCAGAGAATCAGCCTCCAGGTCTAAATCAGTACCAGGATTGACTGGAGCTACTTCTATTTCCCAGAGCAAATTACCAACATTTAAGGAACAATAGGATACTATCAATGTTGTAGAAGTAATAGCACAATTACAATGGCACTGCTGAATATGGTATCTCCAAATAGTAAAGAAATATCAAGTGGCATATCACTCACCGCTAACTGGTATATAATCGCGGTGCAGGTTCTCAGGATTCCAAACCCTTTAATGAAGATCCAAATATACAGACAAAAACTGCACTCCAGCCTAGTATATAAAACCAGTTCTGACTTTATTACAAAATATCAAAGTTGAACGTTACACATACCGCTCCTGTCTCGCACATTTTGCACCTGGGTGCTTAATCATAGACTCATGACTATGATTAAGCACCCAGGTGTGAAACGCGTGAGACAGGAGCGGTATGTGTAACGTTCAACTTTGATATTTTGTAATAAAGTCAGAACTGGTTTTATATACTACGCTGGAGTGTGGTTTTTGTCTGTATATTTGGTACTATCAATGTTGTGACAGCGTTGCTTGTCATATTTTTTAGGTATTATTTGTGATTGAAAAGCATGTGTATACTACAGTCTAAAAGGGGATCTGTGGCTACCAGTGGGCAAGGGAACAAGGCTGGGGGACAGGCACCATCCATGAGTATTTGTGGCTACCAGCTGTCCCTCAGTTCCCTTGCCCACTGGTAGTCATAGATCCCCACGTACACTGCTTAGAACCCAGACCCCTGTTCCCCATTTGAACACATCTAATCACTGGCTGGATAACATAGATATCAGCAAATTGTGTATGTAATTCTCCCATGTTATCCATCTCTCTCCTCTTGTGTGTACTCCAACTGCTATCTAGCTACAGAAGCAGCTCAGTATGGACAGAACATAACATTCACATTTACTATCAACACCTCTTAGTTCAAAATTCCCCGTGTGAGTGTCTTTCCTTTACACAATGCAAATACAGGCTGCTTTCTCAGACATGTCCCTGTATTACTATTCGTTGGTTTAAAAAAGACCTAGACGTATATATATTTTCTAAAATGGGTAAGCTGCTGCACTCCAATATAGACAGAAGACGAACTCCCGGGACCGTCATAAAAACAATAGAAACATGCACAGAAGGAGATTCAGACCACCCTGCTTCAGAATAAAAGTCTTCATTACAAATAATACATCAAACAGTCACATTTGAGGGATTCCATCGGGCTATGAATTCCAAGCCAGTGGAATCACTCACATATGAGTCTGATACATTATTTGTAATGAAGATTGTTATTCTGAAGCCGGGTGGACTGAATCTCCTTCTGTGCATGTTTCTATTGTTTTTATGAAAGTTCCGGGAGTACTTCTTCTGTCTATATTGGAGTGCAGAATCTTACCCATTTTAGAAAATATATATATATGTCTAGGTCAAGGTGCCAAAATAATAAATTCAGAAAGTTCTTTAAAGGGATTGTAATACTTTATTATTACTATCCCTCATATTGTAGGTATTTGGAAAATAAATAAATAGCCCCAGGTTGATCTCTCAGACCTTTATGGATTAAGAGATAACCGAAGGCAAAGTTCCCTCGCCCTCCCCCTTCTCTGAAGTCAGCGTTGTACTGACTGCAGCGATATCCGGTCTTATTTTCATCAGGCGGCTCTGCAGCAGATCCACGATCGCTTTAGTGAAAAATAATTATTTCACTGAAACGGTCTTCTACATGTGCTTGCAAACCAGTCACACATAGAAGACCATTTCAGTGAAATAATTATTTTTCACTAACAGGATCTCGGCTCTGCTGCAGAGCCGCAAGCCTGTCGTACAACAGACTTCCCCTGCAGTCAGTACAATGCTGAGGGAGGGGGGAACTTTGCCTTCGGTTATCTCTCACACCATAAAGGTTTGAGAGATGAACCTGGGAGCTATTAAATTATTTTCCAAATACCTACAATATGAGGGATAGTAATAATAAAGTATTACTATCCCTTTAAAGAACTTTATGAATTTATTATTTTGGCGCCTTGACCTAGACATATATCTACATTCTAAAATGGGGGGGGGGCTATTACATTATTTTACAAATAATAATGGGGGATAGTAATAATAAAGTATTACTATCCCTTTATCATCAATTAACAGCTCAGCCCACTGCAGTGACACCTTTGAAGCTGTATTTATATGTGATTGGCTCAGTGAAGTCTGGGGAGCATTTAATCTACAGGGGGTGGTTTATATACATATATTACTTGCCCTCCATTATACAGATATTTTCTTGGATGGGCCTGTGCCCCTCTTTTTCTTCTTTTTTGTTGTAGTTATCTTACCCATTTTGCACACTGAATGAGGGCGGTGAGGTTCCCCCATACGCCTATTTGACCACTGTGTAGCGGTAATAGAATTATGAGTTTGGTGGTGTATTGGTGGAGGACCCTATGACTTTGTGATAATACACTTGGAGCTCCCCTCCTTTTCTCTACAAATATGATGATCCATTTCTTATATCAAAGGTTATTATCTATATCAGATACAATTTAACACTATAAGCACCAGATTGGTGCACACTGCATTGCTTCACACATTATTGTGCAAATGTCTGGTTCTCAAAGGGTTAATATTCAGAAAAAAAACTGAAAAGGACACCCCCACTCACTTTACTACTGCCAGAAAATCCTAATGATCCCATATGAATTTTGACATGAAGCAAGCAGTTCATGAGCTTGCAGAAGATGATCGCTTGCTGGGAGCTGAGTTTGAGGTCCAATGATCTTACTAGAAACTGTCATGTCTGCCTCTATGAATATGACATGCTGGCACGGCCGGATTTATAATTAGGCAGAATAGACATCCGCCTACAGGCGCACCCAACAGTGGGGCACCAGTCACTGGGATCATCTGAGCATGTGTGTGATGGGATTTTTTTTTTTTTTATTCGCCTCCCCACCGGCGCCATGAACACAGGTCTTTGCTTCCTCCTTCGGCACAGACCTGTAGCTGCTGTGTAGTGTTGAGCGAGCACCCCGATGCTCGGGTGCTCGGGTGCTCTAACCGAGCACCCCCTGAGGCTCGAGTGCTCGGCCGAGCACCCGAGCCCCATTCAAATGAATGGGGCGACACGAGCATTACACCAGGCACCCCCTGCTCTGATGAGGGGAGGGTGCCTGGTCAATGCCCCCCTTCATCTCCGCTATGCCCCCTTCATCTCTGAATGCCCCCTTCATCTCCGCAATGTCCCCCTTCATCTCCGCTATGCCCCTCTTCCACAATGTCCCCCTTCATCTCCGCTATGCCCCTCTTCCACAATGTCCCCCTTCATCTCCGCTATGCCCCTCTTCCACAATGTCCCCCTTCATCTCCTCTATGGCATAGAGGAGATGAAGGGGGACATTGTGGAAGAGGGGCATAGCGGAGATGAAGGGGGACATTGTGGAAGAGGGGCATAGCGGAGATGAAGGGGGACATTGTGGAAGAGGGGCATAGCGGAGATGAAGGGGGACATTGTGGAAGAGGGGCATAGAGTCTATGCCCCTCTTCCACAATGTCCCCCTTCATCTCCGCAATGCCCCCTTCATCTCCGCAATGCCCCCGTACCTCCAGTCCCTGGTGGTCCAGCGGAGCGTCTTCAGATCTGTGCCTCTTCCGGCACAGATCCCCGCCACCCGAACATGTCGGGCGAGCACATGGCGGTACTCGACGAGTACCGCCATGTGCCGAGCAGAGCGATGCTCGAGCCGATCCGAGCATCGGCCGAGCATGCTCGCTCAACACTACTGCTGTGCTCTCCCAGCTCTTTAGTAATACAGAGCGCTGGGAAATGACATCATCTCCCAGCGCTCTGCATTACTGAAGACAGCGTGGGAGCTCCAGCAGCTACAGGTCTGTGCCAAAGTAGGAGGCACAGAGCTCTCTTGCCGCTGGACCACCAGGGAAGAGGTAGGAAACGGACACTGGGGCAATGTGAGGGTAATATGGAGATGATGGGGGCAATGTGAGGGCAATATTGAGCTGATAGGGGGCAATATGGAGCTGATGGAGGGCAATGTGGAGTTGATGGGGGTAATGTGGATCTGGTGGGGGACAATGTGAGGGCAATATGGAGCTGATGGGGGCAATGTGGAGCTCATGGGGACAATGTGAGGGCAATATTGAGCTGATGGGGGGCAATATGGAGCTGATGGAGGGCAATGTGGAGTTGATGGGGGTAATGTGGATCTGGTGGGGGACAATGTGAGGGCAATATGGAGCTGATGGGGGCAATGTGGAGCTGATGGGGGGCAATGTGATGATGATGGGGGTAATGTGAGGGCAATATGGAAATGATGGGGGGCAACGTGGAGATAAGGAACATTGTGTAGGTGTCCAGTGGAGATGGCCCTGGGGGGGGGGGGGGGGGGGCGCTTCAGATTTCTGTGCCTACAGGCTCCGGAGATGTAAATCCGGCCCTGCATGCCGGACTGACGAAAGATATCATCTGTGGGAGAAATAAACAAGCGCAAAATTCATAAGAGACATTAGTATTTTGTAAGATAATTGAGGGGGTTTTCATTTCTGTCTAAAGAAAAAAGTTTTGTGGGTAAAATCATACAGATGGTCTTTTATCAAGAAGAAAAAATATAAATAAAGATACAGTGTAGATTTAGAAAAATAATAAAAAAGTTAATAACATAGCCTTATCGAAGAAGATTGGTATCGCCATAGTCATTTCACAGATATTCATTTCTGCTTTCGCCTGCACAAAGGGCCATTGTTTTTCATGATTTCTTTATTAATGTGTTGATATTCTGTGAGCAGCACAACGTGAAAGTAAATGGGATTTTCACTGTAACATCTACACTGGGAAGGATCCAGAAAATCCTGCTGTGCTAAGATCAGCTGGAGTAATTTCATCTGGACCTGTGTTTCTCAACCAGGCTACCATGGCCCTTAGGTGTGCTGCGGACATCCACTTAGGGTTCCCCTTTTTTCCATAAAGCCTTTGAGAAAAATTTTAATGTTGAGTTTAAAGAGATAGTAATGTTTCACAAAAAAAGCAGCTCCAATTAATTTTCATAGTATTTGGGCCATGGAGAGTATTTCATTACTGTCAGAGTTGTAGTTCAAGAGTAATTGAATGATAAAGTATCCCCTCCCACCCCTTTTACCTAGTGTAAGTCACCTCCCTTCAGATGTGGAATCTGGTCTCTTGACTGTACAGGTCACAGCAAGGGACAATCTTCTTATTGTGAGCATAAGGAAAACCCTGCCCCCCTTGACAGGTTTTTCCTTATGCTCACTGAAGATTATCCCTCTCTGTGATCCATCTGGACAGTCTTGCTGCTCTGAGGAGAGCAGTGTTACATCAGTAAAAGGGGCGGGAGAGGGATACTTTATCATTCAATTACTCTTGAACTACAACTCTCACAATATTGAAATAACACTCTCCATGGCCCAAATATTATTCAGAGCTGCTTTTTTTGTGAAGCATTACTATGCCTTTAAGAACCACAGAGCTTTTGTGTACCCCTCTGGCACTCAAAAGGTTAAATAATTTTGAGAAACTATGGAAGCTTAAAGGAATAGTTATGTTTCACAAAACAGCAGCTCCAATTAATCTTCATAGCATTTGGGCCTTGGAGAGTATTATTTCAATACTGTCAGAGTTGTAGTCCAAGAGTAATTGAATGATAAAGTTTCCCCCTCCCGTCCCTTTTACTGATGTAACACTGCTCACCTCAGAGCAGCAAGGCTGTCTGTATGGATCACAGAGAGGGACATTCTTCAGTGATCATAAGCAAAAACCTGAAAAAGCTGTCAAGGGGGGCAGGGTTTTCCTTATGATCACAGTAAGAAGATTGTCCCTTGTTGCGACCTGTCCGGTCAAGAGGCCAGATTCCACATCTGAGGTGAGCAGTGTTATATCAGTAAAAGGGGTGGGAGGGGGATACTTTATCATTCAATTACTCTTGAACTATAACTCTGAAATAACACTTTCTATGGCTCAGGTACTATGAAGATTAATTGGAACTGCTTTTATTGTGAAATATTAAAATCCCTTTAAGATGTATATTTATTGAATATATTTTTCACATTACATTTGCGTTTGTTATTCTAATGATGAGACCTAAGAATAAACATGTATTAATGTATTATCCTCTTCAATAAGCCCTTTGCAAATGTCATATCCATTTGAGGGGTGTTCCAAGAATGGTAGAATACGTGTTGGGGACCATAGGAGGGAATTAAATATCCACACAATTCTAATTAATTTGAAAGGTGGTTTTAACCCCTTGAATGCTAAATAGGTTTTCAACACATTGCATTATAATGTTTTGGAGTCCTCTTTATCATTCAATGGGTTAAAATCCTCAGTTCAGTCAGTAGAAATGTTTGTGCCCTCCCTGGTGAAGTTAGTGTATGCCAGGATTATCACACATGGGTACCTTCTTGTCCCAAGCCTCCAGAGCAGGGCTGCCCAGTACAAACCAAAATCCAGGGCCCCCTTCCCTGCTCCTCCTCCAACCCCATCCCTGTTTTGCCCCCATCTCCGCTTTCTACACATGCCCTTGACCTGCCACACTGCAGAGTTCCCATCCCAGCCAACTGAATTACAGTCCTCCTTCCCCTTCTGCCCAGCAAAACCCTCAACATGCATGTAGTATACAAATGCACTGGACCGGGCCCAGCCAGGGGTCAAATGTCCCAAGGGCCAGCCCTTTTCTCTCATGGAGGCCTAGCAGTGATTGGCTTCCCTGCTTGGCAAGGCCCTTCTACATGGGTACTGCCATCTGGGGGTGGGAGTGTCTAAATCATGCAATATGTGTCATAAAGTGGGTGAGGTTTGATTGGGGTGTTTGGGACTGGAAAGGCGGTAGGCGGGGTTATCCATCCAATGTCCACAGTATGGGAAAAACAGGGTGGGCAGTGACAGGGACTGGCAGTGAACTGGGCAGAGTTACAAGGGAACGCACTGAGCCCTGAGACACAGCCCCCAGAGACCTGGCAATTATATATATATATACATAGCCTGATGAATAAGGCCCTAATCAACTTGCAAGGGGCTGTGCTCTGCAGTGTAGGAATGGTTCTTATCAGCTATTTTGCACAAATCATCTATGTACGTTATTTACTGCACAGCAGTTCCCATAAGCACCAACTGCCCTGCAGGATAGGATATGCAGAAGGGGAACCACTGTACCTTACTTCCTCTTTAAAGAGGTTGTAATATTTTTATGATGGCTTTCACTATAATCCACATAATGCTTTTTGATCATAAACTCATATATACATTTTGACATACAAAAAAAGACATATAGTTCTGTAGCCATAAGAATCTCAGTCAATAAATATAGTCCACAGTCCAGTCACTACTTATCCTCACTCCTAAAGCCAAGCTGCATTGACTTGGTATTGCATAAACCAAAGACAAAGACAAAGAAAGCCAACAATGAAAATGGTTTTAAGTGCATAGTTTTACAGTTTTAATACATTTAACAATATAAACAAAAACAAAAAACAACCCTTTGAGTGTCAGAGGGGTGCCAACAAACACCACTGTCACTCAATGGATTAAGGTTACAACATGCTTCAGTTTGGAAGCTACTCACAGAGCAGAAATTGCTCAAGCAGTCATCCAACTAGGAGCAATATGAAACAGGTCCCTTGGCATCCTGCATGCTTTTCCCTAAGTGACTCCCACCAGTGATGTCATCTGGAAGGCTGTCCTTCAGCCACCACGTACCAAGCCTCAGTCTGGTACCACTCACTGATTGGCACAGTAAGCACTGTTGATTACAGAGTCTTCCCACAGAGGAATGATGACATGCACTGGGTGGCTTCAACTCTTCTCAGATCAAGTGTCTGATTAATGCTTTGGGTACCCCTCTGGCACTCAAAGGGTAAACCCTAATCTGAAGCCCTTGATTCAAGTATGGGTATTTGAAAACTTCAGTAAAAGCTTCCTATGTGTTGTGTTAGCTAAAAGACCAGAAAATGTGCAGTTAAGGAGATATTCATAATTGATACAGTATGCTAATATATGCTAATTGTGGCATATGTGTGGTACCAGTCTCATTTCATATGATAATTGTGCTTTTCAGTTTTGGTCCATATGATAATGAAGCCGTTCAGTGATATTTGATATTCTAATTAATGTTTTCAGTGAATTCTCATATGCTAATGAGCCATGTGATAATTTCCTAAACTATACTTCTGCTGGACTCTTGATTAACATGACATAGGCAGTTTTGAATGAAGTTTTCAAATACGTAAAAATAATAATAATAATAATAATCATAAAAAAAAATTCAAACTGATAGGTTCACTTTAAATGCCTGTAATGCTTACTTAATATAAAAACTTAACCCCTTCATGACCCTTGACGGTCATAGTGCGTCATGGGTCGATCTAACTGAACGACCCATGACGTACTATGACCGTCATGGAGTTCCAGGCTCCCCCACGGCTGCATGCCGTTCGGGGAGTCCGGAACCGGAAAAATAAAAAAAAAATGCTCGACGGTCCTTAACTCAAGTCGCCGCGCCGATCGGCTGGTCGTTAAGGGGTTAAAAAAATATTTGTTCTATAATATATTGGTACCATTTAAAACTAAATTAAGTACTAATGAGGTAGCTGATAAATCAGATAAAACAATTCAGCTGCTATATGCACAAAGGAATAGTGGTGCAGTTTTCAGGCAAATAAAAATTACAGTTTGGCTTATATCATTTTTTTCAGCTCCTTCAATGCTTGGAGAAAACATTCTAAGATTCATCTTTAACCTATCTATAAATGTAACTAAAGTACAGCATTATATTTTACAATTATGTCTGTCCTTCGCCTGAGAATTTACAAGGACATCACACTTGTCACTCAAAGTAAACTTCCACGCGAGGGCATCGATACTATTAGCCAAGCCAAAACCTGCATTACAGTAAAAAGAAGCAACGTGTATTTTGCAAATGTGTTTTACCCGTTTTCTGTTGTGGAACCATGGTAAAACCAAAGCCGGCGTAGGCCGCACACACGTCACCATACTAACAAAAATGGAGCTGTCTGCTTCTATCCAACAATGCCTTAAACTACCTCCTAAAAAACGAGATAAACTTCAAAGGTCAAGGAAATAGGCATATGTTTGATGACAGAAAGGTCAAGTAAAAGGAGCAGTAAACTTTTTTTATGAAAAAAATATATATTGTAAGGATTTTCCTATTGAGTAAAATAAGGGTACTCCCACTGCCGAGAGATTTATATTTACAAAGTTATTACAGTTTAAACCCATGTTCTTTTACATTAGCAGTGCCCTCTAGTGGTCAAATTCTAATTAGATTTCCTGTTAGATTCTAATGGAGAGGAAAGTCAGAAAAGTCAGAGACATACAGTTCTCCATAGAATGTGATAGAAACTGCCTGTCACTTCCTGTCAGTTAGAACTATCAGGAAATAAACACAGTAAATTCACTTCCTGTCAGTTAGAACTATCAGGAAGTAAACACAGTAAATTCACTTCATGATTATAAATTTTGAATAAAACACCTGACAGCGATGGGAGCGATCTTGTTTTATTCAGCAGGAAATGCTCTATAAAATGTGTTTTCATAAAAAAAGTTTACTGCTCCTTTAAGCTTAAATGGCCTAGATTCACTAACGATCGATGCTGTGGCAATCTGATTTTGTTGATGTATACAAGGAGGGCAGTGTTTGTCGACTAAAATTGGAGAAAAAAGAATGTTGAAAGGGAGCAGTATATGTCAAAATAAAAATGGAGAAAGTTAGTATGTTGAATGGGAGCACTATATTTAGAATTACGAAAGGGGGGGTTAATATGTCGAAGGGGGGCACTGTATGTCAGATTTCCAGGGGAGGACTGGCCTGGGGGGCAGGGGGGTACTTGCCCCCTGGGCCAGTCATATGTCTGGACCAGTGGGCCACTGCTTCACACAGTCTCCCACTTGTTGCGGTAAGTAGAACTACACTATTGATACCACAGAGCTTACAACTGAAATGGAGCTACACAAGAGATAAACAGAGCAACAATCCAAATGGAGCTACAATACCCATTTCCCTTGTAAGCTCTGTGGTATAGCTAGTGTACACACATTTCAACAGTAAGCTCCCCATTTACATTGTAAGGTACGCGTGGTGGGCTGGAAGAGTGGGGTTGAACGATAGTAGAAATAGGTTTGATTGTATTTGCCTCCCAGGCCACAAGTTGCCAGCCCTCTGCTGCAGATTTCTAACATGTTATATAGTATGGGAAACAACACCATTGTTTGTTAGCCTCATATGTACTGCCTGACATCGCCAGCCTTCTTCCCTTGACCACTGATAACCACAGCTCCCCATGTACACTGTCTGACCCTCTCCAGCCTTTTCCACTTGCCCACTGCTATCCACAAATCCCCATGACCACTGTTTGGGCAAGGGAAGAAGGCTTGGGGTGTCAGGCAGTGCATATGGGGTTAACACACATAAATCTGACATACAGTGCCCCCCTTTGACATATTAACTCCCCCTTAGTAGTGATGAGCGAGCACCCCAATGCTCGGGTGTTCGGGTGCTCTGACCGAGCACCCCCTGAGGCTCGAGTGCTCGGCCGAGCACCCGAGCCCCATTGAAGTCAATGGGAGGACTCGAGCATTACACCAGGCACCCCCTGCTCTGATGAGGGGAGGGTGCCTGGTCCATAGGAAAAGGGCAGAAAAGGATGGAAACACCACAGAAATGGTTCAGGGACAGCATAGGGAGGATGTCTGGATGCATCTTGGACTCCAACATCACTGCTGGGAACGATCTTTCGCCCGTAGTACGCCATTTTTACAGACTGACCGTAAAACACACAAAAAGGAAAATAAAAACGACTTTAGGCGAAAAATTGTTACCAAACAATATTTGCTGTATATTTACTTGTATATCATCTGCAAATTCTCCCAAAAATTTCCTTGATTTTCTGAAGTGAGGCCATGATTAAGAGGGAAACGTGCGCACAGGCAAATTCTCCCAAAAATTTCCTTGATTTTCTGAACTGAGGCCATGATTAAGAGGGAAACGTGCGCAGAGGCAAATTCTCCCAGATATTTCCTTGATTTTATTGAACTGAGGCCATGATTAAGAGGGAAACGTGCGCTCAGCTGACCATCTAAAACATTATGGGTGAGGGTCTGCTGCAGAGCTGACCATCCTAAACATTATATGCGAAGGCCCGCTAGTGAGCTGACGCTATAAAACATTATATGCGAAGGCCCGCTAGTGAGCTGACGCTATAAAACATTATATGAGAGGGCCCGCTAGAGAGCTGACCCAATAAAACATTATATGAGAAGGCCCGCTGGTGAGCTGACCTATATAAAAATTGTCAAACAGGGCCCGCTGGTGAGCTGGCCCTATATAAAAATTATATCACAGGGCCCGCTGGTGAGCTGGCCCTATATAAAAATTATAGCACAGGGCATATGGAAGAGGAGGAGGAGGATGAGAAGATTAAGAGTCAACCATATACCCGTTTTTTGGGTGGGAGGGGTGAATGGGAATACAGAGTATTCACATCATTATAAATAACATATATAAAGTGAGTTTATGTTCCCCCGGGGCTTTCCTCCAGTGGAGTGGAGAAGTCAGGGGAAATCCAGGCCTTGTTCATTTTTATAAGTGTCAACCTATCAGCATTGTCGGTGGAAAGGCGGATACGCTTATCTGTTATGATGCCACCAGCAGCACTAAATACCCGCTCAGACAGAACGCTGGCGGCAGGGCAGGCCAGCACCTCCAAGGCGTAGAGTGCCAGTTCATACCACGTGTCCAGCTTGGACACCCAGTAGTTGTAAGGCACAGAGGGATCATTGAGGACGCTGACACGGTCTGCTACGTACTCCTTCACCATCTTCCAAAACTTTTCCCTCCTTGTGACACTAGGCTGCGCATCAGGGTGAGGGTGCTGGCGGGGTGTCATGAAGGTGTCCCACGCCTTGGAGAGTGTTGCCCTGCCTTTCTCGGAACTGCTGTGTGCTCCCCTTTTCTCCCCTTCTCGGTTGGCCAAGGTAGCACGTACTCTGCCGCCAGCGTTGTCAGATGGAAAATTTTGCAGCAATTTTTCAACAAGAACCTTCTGGTATTGCACCATTTTGCTTGTCCTCTCCACCGGAGGAATGAGAGATGAGAAATTCTCTTTGTAGCGGGGGTCCAGAAGGGTGAACACCCAGTAATCCGTGTTGTTTAAAATGCGTATAAAGCGTGGGTCACGGGAAAGGCAGCCTAACATAAAGTCAGCCATGTGTGCCAGAGTACCAACAGTCAAGATTTCGCTGTCCTCACCAGGAGGATGACTCTCAATCTCCTCATCCTCTTCCTCCTCTTCTGCCCACCCACGCTGAAGAGATGGAACTAAAGTTCCATGGCTACCCTCTGTAGCGGAGGCAACCGTGTCTTCCTCCTCCTCCTCCTCCTCCTCCTCCGCCTCCTCCAATTGTCGCTGAGAAGACGAAGTGAGGGTGCTCTGGCTATCACCTTGTGTAAGCTCTTCCTCCCCCATTTCCACCTCTTCCACATGCAAAGCGTCGGTTTTAATTGTGAGCAGCGAGCGTTTCAGTAGACACAGAAGTGGGATGGTTACACTGATAATAGCGTTATCGCCGCTCACCATCTGTGTCGATTCCTCAAAATTGCGTAAAACCTCGCAGAGGTCTGACATCCATTCCCACTCCTCACTTCTGATTACAGGAAGTTGAACGGAGAGGCGACGACCGTGTAACAGCTGGTACTCCACTACTGCCCTCTGCTGCTCACAAAGCCGGGCCAACATGTGGAAGGTGGAGTTCCAGCGCGTGCTCACGTCACACAGCAGCCGGTGAGCTGGCAATTGTAAGCGCTGTTGCAGCTTCAACAGGCCGGCCGAAGCTGTAGATGACTTACGGAAATGTGCACACACGCGGCGCACCTTGGTCAAGAGATCATGCACATTGGGGTAGGTTTTTAGAAATCGCTGCACCACTAAATTAAATACATGTGCTAGGCATGGTACGTGTGTGAGCTTGCCGAGCTCCAAAGCCGCCACCAAGTTACGCCCATTATCACACACAACCATGCCTGGTTGCAGGTTGAGTGGCGAGAGCCACTGCTCGGTCTGGTGACTAATCCCCTGCAACAGCTCTGAGGCCATGTGCTGTTTGTCCCCAAGGCAGATCAGCTTCAGCACGGCCTGTTGACGCTTCCCCACTGCAGTGCTACACTGCTTCCAGCTACTGGCTGATGGGGGAGTGGCGCTGCGTGTAGAGAATTCGGAGGTGGAAACGGAGGAGGAGGAGCCAATAACGTAGGTGCTGGTGGAAACCCTGATGGAGGTAGGGCCCGCAATCCTCGGCGTGGGTAGCACCCGTGCCATCCCAGGGTCCGAGTCGCTCCCAGCCTCCACGACATTCACCCAGTGTGCCGTCAGGGAAATGTAGCGTCCCTGGCCACAAGCACTTGTCCATGTGTCAGTCGTTAAGTGGACCTTCCCAGTAACTGCGTTGGTCAGGGCACGGGTGATGTTACGGGACACATGGTGGTGTAATGCGGGGATGGCACACCGGGAAAAGTAGTGGCGGCTGGGGACCGCGTACCGAGGGACAGCTGCTGCCATCAGGCTGCGGAAGGACTCAGTGTCCACAAGCCTAAATGGCAGCATTTCGATGGCCAGTAATTTTGAAAGGTGTGAGGTTAGTGCTATGGCCTGTGGGTGGGTGGCTGGGTACTTTCTCTTGCGCTCAAATGCCTGGGGTAACGACATTTGGACGCTGTGCTGGGACAGGGAAGTGGATGTGGTCGCTGATGGTGCTTCAGATGGTACAGGTGCAGGGCGGGAGGTATGCGGGCCTGCGCCTTCGACAGGCGATTGGCCGGCACCGAAATCAGGGGAAGAGGAGGCAGTGGTGTGGCCTGCAGACACAGATGGGCGATCCAGGCGTTCCTCCCACTTACTACGGTGCTTGGATGCCATGTGTCGGATCATGCTGGTGGTGGTGAGGTTTCTAGTGTTCATGCCTCGGCTCATTCTGGTGTGGCACAGGTTGCAAACTACAATTCTTTTGTCGTCCGCACTTTCCTTAAAAAAACGCCATACCGCGGAACACCTACCCTTTGGCAAGGTAGATTTACGCAAGGGGGTGCTCCGTGGAACATTTGCGGGCCGGTTTGGTGCGGTCCGCCTTCTTTCTGTAGCCACACCACTGCCTCTTCCAGCCTGTTGCGGTGCTGCAGATGGCTCACCCTCAGGACTGCTGACATCGCTCGGCTCTACACCTTCCCAGGTGGGGTCAGTCACCTCATCGTCCACCAAGTCCTCCTCCACTTCCTCACTCTGATCATCCTCCTCAAGTCTTGATCCCACCACATACTCAGTCATTGACAACTGTATAACATTCTCCTCAACAAGGTCTTGAGACGGAAATAGTGGTTGATTTAATGGCAACTGTGTCTCATCATCATCATCATCATCCACTACTTCCTTTGACCTTAAATGCCGTTCACATCTGTCATCTTCTTGTGATTGGGTAGCCTCTAGAGGTTGTGAATCAGGGCACAAGATGTCATGTTCCTCTGCAAGCGTGCTTGGAGAGAGGGTCAAATGAAGGATTGGTGATGAGACGAGCTCCTCACTATATCCCAGTGTGGGATCACTTCTTTGACCAGACCGTGTATGGTGGGAGGAAGGATGATCAGAGTGAGGATTATGTTGACCAGACTTTTGGCTACTGAGAGTGGACTTGGTGGAAGACAGGGTGGTGCTTAACCGACTGGAAGCAGTATCAGCTGTCATCCAACCGACCACCTGTTCGCAGTGGTCGGACCTCGAGAGTGATGTCCTGCGACGCCCTGTAAAATTACACATGAAGCTAGGTATGGTGGATGTCTTTCTTTCTTGTGCTCTGGCACCAGGCACAGTTTCTCCGCGTCCTGACCCGCGCCCTGAACTTTCAGGATCACGTCCACTTCCCCGTCCCTTTTTACCCGCCTTCTTCATCTTACACAGAATATGTGACTTTAATATTTGAGTTTGAAAACTTAACAGTATTTCTTCCTATTCTGCAACTGTGCAGAGTACACAGAATAGGCTGCTAAACGGCGGTGAAACACACTGAATGGAATATGTGACTTTAATATTTGAGTTTGAAAACTTAACAGTATTTCTTCCTATTCTGCAACTCTGCAGAGTACACAGAATAGGCTGCTAAACTGCGGTGACACACACTGAATGGAATAAGTGACTTTAATATTTGAGTTTGAAAACTTAACAGTATTTCTTCCTATTCTGCAACTGTGCAGAGTACACAGAATAGGCTGCTAAACTGCGGTGACACACACAGAATGGAATATGTGACTTTAATATTTGAGTTTGAAAACTTAACAGTATTTCTTCCTATTCTGCAACTCTGCAGAGTACACAGAATAGGCTGCTAAACTGCGGTGACACACACTGAATGGAATAAGTGACTTTAATATTTGAGTTTGAAAACTTAACAGTATTTCTTCCTATTCTGCAACTGTGCAGAGTACACAGAATAGGCTGCTAAACTGCGGTGACACACACAGAATGGAATATGTGACTTTAATATTTGAGTTTGAAAACTTAACAGTATTTCTTCCTATTCTGCAACTCTGCAGAGTACACAGAATAGGCTGCTAAACGGCGGTGACACACACTGAATGGAATATGTGACTTTAATATTTGAGTTTGAAAACTTAACAGTATTTCTTCCTATTCTGCAACTGTGCAGAGTACACAGAATAGGCTGCTAAACGGCGGTGAAACACACTGAATGGAATATGTGACTTTAATATTTGAGTTTGAAAACTTAACAGTATTTCTTCCTATTCTGCAACTGTGCAGAGTACACAGAATAGGCTGCTAAACTGCGGTGACACACACTGAATGGAATAAGTGACTTTAATATTTGAGTTTGAAAACTTAACAGTATTTCTTCCTATTCTGCAACTGTGCAGAGTACACAGAATAGGCTGCTAAACTGCGGTGACACACACTGAATGGAATAAGTGACTTTAATATTTGAGTTTGAAAACTTAACAGTATTTCTTCCTATTCTGCAACTGTGCAGAGTACACAGAATAGGCTGCTAAACGGCGGTGATACACACTGAATGGAATAAGTGACTTTAATATTTGAGTTTGAAAACTTAACAGTATTTCTTCCTATTCTGCAACTGTGCAGAGTACACAGAATAGGCTGCTAAACGGCGGTGATACACACTGAATGGAATATGTGACTTTGATATTTGAGTTTGAAAACTTAACACTATTTCTTACTATTCTGCAACTCTGCAGAGTACACAGAATAGGCTGCTAAACGGCGGTGACACACACTGAATGGAATATGTGACTTTAATATTTGAGTTTGAAAACTTAACAGTATTTCTTCCTATTTTGCAACTGTGCAGAGTACACAGAATAGGCTGCTAAACGGCGGTGAAACACACTGAATGGAATATGTGACTTTAATATTTGAGTTTGAAAACTTAACACTATTTCTTACTATTCTGCAACTCTGCAGAGTACACAGAATAGGCTGCTAAACGGCGGTGATACACACTGAATGGAATATGTGACTTTGATATTTGAGTTTGAAGACTTAACAGTATTTCTTCCTATTCTGCAACTGTGCAGAGTACACAGAATAGGCTGCTAAACGGCGGTGACACACACTGAATGGAATATGTGACTTTAATATTTGAGTTTGAAAACTTAACAGTATTTCTTCCTATTCTGCAACTGTGCAGAGTACACAGAATAGGCTGCTAAACGGCGGTGATACACACTGAATGGAATATGTGACTTTGATATTTGAGTTTGAAAACTTAACACTATTTCTTACTATTCTGCAACTCTGCAGAGTACACAGAATATGCTGCTAAACTGCGGCGAAGCACACTGAATGGAATATGTGACTTTGATATTTTACAGTTTGAAGACTTAACAGTATTTCTTCCTATTCTGCAACTCTGCACAGTACACAGAATGTGCTGCTAAACTGCGGCGACGCACACTGAATGGAATATGTGACTTTGATATTTTAGTTTGAAGACTTAACAGAATGTGCTCTAATCTGCAACTTTGCACACTAAACAGAATGTGCTCTAATCTGCAACTTTGCACACTAAACAGAATGTGCTCTAATCTGCAACTTTGCACACTAAACAGAATGTGCTCTAATCTGCAACTGTGCACACTAAACAGAATGTGCTCTAATCTGCAACTTTTCACACTAAACAGAATATTTTTTTTTTTTTTTTTTTTGTTTTTTTCCCCCCACACAAAATAACCTGCTGCCCCCACACACAGTAGTCCTAAAAAGGACTTTTGGTTCTTTTTTTTCACAATTTTTGTTTTTTTCCTCCCTACACTGCCTTTCCCTTCCTATCCTCAGCTCTCCCTGGCTCAGACTGAGCCGAACTCGATGGTCAGGTGCTATACAGCACCCGACCACGGGTTCTGGCCAGCCAATCAGTGTAATGCCAGCAGCCAACATGGCTGCTGGCATTACACCGATGTTAGAGCCTCCCTGCATGTTTATTGGTTGCGCAGCAGCCGCAAAACGTGCGGGGAGGAGACCCGAACATGGCGGGCGAGCACATGCGGTACTCGTACGAGTACCGCCATGTGCCGAGCAGAGCGATGCTCGAGCCGATCCGAGCATCGGCCGAGCATGCTCGCTCAACACTACCCCTTAGTAAATCGACATATAGAGCTCCCTTTCGACATACTAACTTTCTCCATTTTTATTTCGACATTAAGTGATCCCATTCGATATTCTTCTTTCTCCAGTTTTATTTGACATACACAGACCACCTTGTATATGAAATGTAGAAGTGTTTCGAATACATCAACAAAATAATTTTGCCACAGCATCGACCTTTAGTGAATCTAGGCCATCTAACTCTTAACTTGAGACTTCTCCATTTGTTTTGTCCTTAAAGAGCATGCTTGAATGTATTCAATTATATTCTATGAAATTAAAAAAAGTACAGGCAATTTGACTGTACATAGTATGCTCTTGAAGAATATGAACGTTAAGCTACAGGGTTACTATCCCTTTAAAATCAGTTTCCTGTCCAGATCTGAACGTAGGTAGGGAAAGTGCTACATCAATTTGCTACTACTTACAAGGCGGGACATCTGGAAGTGTCGGTGTCTTTCCACCTCTACTAGGAATGTGTATAAGACTAACTGTCCTCCCCAGTGGAATTTCTGCTGAAAGAAAGCATTTCTCCTTTCCACGTAAGTTCCCACAGGAAAAAAAAACCAAGGAGAAAATTACTTACAAATAATTAAGCCCATTGATTTAAAAGGGCAAAACCTTCCAGAGCTAGGTTCCCATTTCATGCTTCACCATTCCCTTACCTTATTTTGATGCTTCTGTGTGTTTCATGTTCCATGGCACATCACACAAGAACCCATAAGTCATCATATATGTATGAATGCTGACAATCACATCTTAGATCAGCACACTGTTGAGGCTGATAGAAAGGGCTGACTAGCTCTTTTATATCCACAGTGGACTGTCCACTGATCATCACATTCATGTAAACAGAAGATTCTGCTGCACTCTACAAGCCACTCCATTTGTCTTGCGAGCCCTCTGTTTACATGATTCAGCTGATCAGCACACAGACCACTGTGAACCTCATACAGCTGATCAGCCAGTTCATATATAGACAGAACTGGCAGATTAGCTTTTAAATGTAACAGTTGCTTTGCTTGTTCTCAGTATCTGTAAAAGGTATGTGAAGAAGGGCAGGGGATTTGTTATGTGCCACAGATAAATGCATTACACATCCCTGTTGTATGCAAAGAGTTAAAAGAGGGCTGTAGTGCTGTTGGTGCTGAAGTGTGAGCGCATCCTTTTCACTTCCCCACTTGCCCTCCCTAAACACCTCCAGCATTATTCCAATCATCTATGCTAATGAATAAAGTGTCTCCCCATACCATTGCATAGATCATTCTTAAAAGGGAACTATCACCCCAAATAAAGTCTCCCTCCAACAATTACCCTCTAGCGATAAGCTTAACAATAGTACTATTAGCCACTATAATTACAGCATTATTGAGAAATCCTATTTCTGCAGAGACTGACTGCCAAGCAGCAGTGCTTTAGAGGAATCTGCACGCCTGCACAGTCAGTCCCTTCTGGTACCTAAAGGTACCATGCAGCGCCTCTTAGAGGAGACCGACTGCGCAGGCGCACAGACTTCTATAAGCAAAGATGCCTGTGCTGTTGCTCGGCCATCAGTCTCCACACAATTAGGATTTCTCAGTAACACAGTGATTATGCTGGCTAATAGTACTATTGTTAAGCTTCTCCCTAGATGGCTAATTGTTGGGGGGATACTTTATTTGGGGTGATAGTTCATATGGCATTGTGTGCCATATTTTCCATGGCAAAGTGATTGCTGCACATCACCATTGCAACCCTTAGTGCATCCCCCCAGGACCGATTGAAGATTTTATCTCTTGAACAAAGTCACAAGGATAAAATTCATAGGGCCATTAGGATTTTCCAGCCATAGTAAGGTAATTGTGTTTTACTTCTCCTTTTACGTGGAGAAGTGGCCTTAGAATTTTTCCAGGACCTGGCAGGTTCTACGTAGTCCCCTGATAGAAAGATCTCTAATTCATATGCTGTGTGGTATTGACCATGTGTTCTGAATACTCCATCCATACACGAAACCTTAAGAGACATTTGGGTTGTCAAATGCCAGACTGTTTTGCTGTCCCGGATTGCTGACTGCTTGATGTACAAACTGCAGTTGGCAGCAAAAGCTTTCTTTTATTCTTGTGTCTGCTAGCCAAGTGTGAGATGAGAATATCAATTGTTATTTGACTTCTCTTTATATATTAGTGCCAGCGATGGTACAAAAAGAAATGAGAGACAAAGCAAATCAATATAATAATAAAAAAAATCAGAGTAAGCAGACCCTACGACATTTGGTGGGAGAGCTGCAGCATCTTCCCTAAGCAGCAGCAATGAAAGTCACATTCCCTGCACAGCGCACCCCACCTAAACTAGCTCCGCTACTCCCTGCAACAGTACGTTGGACAAACCAACAGATCAGGTCTAAACCCCTTTTGGATGCCGGAGGGGTGTGCAAATTCTGGTACTCAAAGGGTTAAAGAAATACTGACAAATCATAATAATATTCCCCCATTTACCTTAACCCTTTGAGTGCCAGAGGGGTACGCAAAGCATTGCTTTGAATTGCGCTGCATACCCCACTGGCACTCAAAGGTTTAATCCTTTAACCTATTAACGCCCGGAGGTCCTGGGGTAGGCTTGCCCTTAAGGACAGTATAGACCTCATTCTGAGAGCCAGCACACATGACTGATCACGTGTACCGGCTCTCTGGAAAACAGGCTGAAATTGACCTCTCCAGTCTTTGAGCAGTCAGTTTCCTCTAGTGATCCCGCAGGAGCGATGTGATCACAAAAGCCATGACGTACCAGGACCGTCACCGGTCCTTAGGGGATTAAAGCCCAGAGAGGATCACAGTGCATTGTGAAAGTACATTGCATGTCTCTCTGGTTCTTAAAGGGATAGTAATACCTCAATTAAACATTAGCTTTGAGTATTATTTACATTTTTTATCACGATGTGCTATATATATTGTTACTTATATATTTTTAGTTCAAACACTATTCAGGATGAAAGGATCCACCTCATACCCCTTTCCCTGCATCACGCTGCCTCTCTGTCTGTTCCAGATGGAGAGCGGGGAGGGACAATTTTCAGTAAGCAAAAGGAAAATCCTTCCCTCCTTTGTCAAGGAGGTCAGGGTTTTCCTTATACTTACAACACAAAAGAAAGAGCGTGATCCACCTCTAATTGCAGTATTGTGAACAACTGAGAAATCCCACCAGTGGTAGTGTACTCACTAGAGACTAAGGCTATGTCCTGCTTCCAAGGAATTCAGTAAGCACTGGTTTTGCCCCACGCTGGCAAGCTGTCTGCTTTCGTCTGGTGTTTTCCGTTTGTATAATCACCACAAACCCTTCACCTGCTGGATATATTCAGAAGTATAAATGTAATATATAAAACATAAATACATAAGAAACCCTACGCTTTTGTGATAGAACCATCATTTTGTCAGGGGTCAAACATTTGTGATGTAAAAGAGATGCTTTTTATACCATAAAACATATTAAACATTGTAACTTTCTGTCCGATTCGTTCTGGAGACAGGCAGATATTCTCAGGAATCAACTAATAGAGAGAGGCTGTCAAGATTTCTGTTGTAATGGGAACCCTGGAGCTCTGGAAAAGCAGAAGTAAGAGTGTCCAGAAAGATTATATAAAACCAGATCTTTGAACTCAGAAAACAAATAGATTTATTTTGATAGATGCTACCACGAAGTACATGGTATTTAACCCACTGAGTGCCAGAGAGGTATCCAACACCTTGCATTGCAAAGCAATGAGTTTGATACTCCTCTAGCACTCAAATGTTAAAGTGTGTATAACTTCAGATCATATTTTGCTGTGTTCCTTTAAAGTTGTGATAGCCTTTTTTTAATGAAAAATATGTTTTAATGCTGAGTAATACAAGGATGCATCCAGACAGTCTTGCTGCTCTGAGGTGAGCAGTGTTACATCAGTAAAAGGGGTAGGAGGGGGGATACTTTATCATTCAATTACTCTTGAACTACAACTCTGATAGTATTGAAATAACACTCTCCATGGCCCAAATACTATGAAGATTAATTGGAGCTGATTTTTTGGTGAAACATTACTATCACTTTAAAAAATCTCCCTGCTATGGATGTATCCTTGTATTACTCAGCATGAAAACACATTTTTCATTAAAAAAGGCTATCACACCTTTAAAGGAACACAGCAAAATATGAGATTTTTAAAGTAATAGTAATGTTTCACAAAAAAGCAGCTCAAATTCATAGTATTTGGGCCATGCAGAGTGTTATTTCAATACTGTCAAAGTTGTAGGTCAAGGGTAACTGAATGATAAAATATCCCCCTCCCCCCTTTTACTGATGTAACACTGCTCACCTCAGAGCAGCAAGACTGTCCAGATGGATCACAGAGAGGGACAATCTTCAGTGAGCATAAGGAAAAACCTGTCAAAGGGGGCAGGGTTTTCCTTATGCTCACAGTAAGAAGATTGTCCCTTGCTGTGATCTGTCTGGTCAAGAGACCAGATTCCATATCTGAGGGGAGGTGGCTTACACTAGGTAAAGAGGTGGGAGGGGGATACTTTATCATTTAATTACTCTTGAACTACAACTCTGACAGTATTGAAATAAGACTCTCCATGGCCCAAATACTATGAAGATTAATCAGAACTGCTTTTTTGTGAAACATTACTATCCTTTAAAGTGAAACTATCATGGCAATGTAAGTCACCCCCAATTAATTGTTAGTATCCATGGAATAATGAAAATAGGCTAATAAGGTTTGTTGTGTCGGCATCACTTGAAGTCATAACTTTCGTATCGGACCTACATGGATGGGAGAGTGTCTCCATCTTGGCGTAGTGGGATCTGTGCACCTGTGCTGTCAGTGTCTGTCTCTGTCACTCACAGGGATTTGCTAATGGGGGGGGTGGAACTGTAACCGTGCGTTAAAGCACAGGGACAGAAATCGCAGGTGCACAAATCCCATTAAGGCAAGATGGCCGCACTCTCCTGTTCATGTAGGTCCGATACGAAGTTATGATTTCAAATGATGCCGACACTTAACAAACTTTATTAGCCTGTTTTCATTATTCAACGGATACTAACAAGAAATTGGGATGTGACTTTTATTGACATGTTATTACAGCCCTGGATTTACCTCTTCTCAGTCGCATGGAGCTCTGTTACTCAAAATCAGAATGACCCCTATGAAGCAGGGTGACCACATGTCCCAGAATGCCTGGGACTGTCCCTTATTGGGGGTCTGTGTCCAGCGTCCCGGGTCACCCCCACCAGGACAACAAAGAGTTCCGGAATGGAGCAACACACACCAGTTCAGCCAGCCAATGAAATGTATTTGCTATATGGTCCTCATTGGTTGGCTGAACCAGCCAATGAGGACCATATAGCAAATACATTTCATTGTCTGGCTGGACTGGTGCATGCGAGACAGCTGGGATGGAGCAGGTATGCTGGTGCTGCAAGTGAGACCTGCGGATGAGGCTCCTGCCGGCGCTGACCATCTTTCTGAGGCTGACACAGGGTGACCACATGTCCTGGAATGGCAGAACTGAAATGTGGTGACCCTACTATGAAGAAATCTTTTTGGGATTGTTTTCGAAAATAAATCCTTATTTAATAAAGAGATAAAATTAGCACCTGCATTTGAATCCAGCCCCTCAATCCTGAAAATATTTCTTTGTAGGAGTTATTATGACTGAGAAGAGATGAAACCTGGCCAGATTAGCTGTAATAACTTTAAAGCAGAAATATCATGTCAATATCAGTCACACCCCAATTCCTTGTTAGTAGTATCAGTGGAATAATGAAAACAGGCTAATAAAGTTTGTTAAGTGTCGGCATCATTTGAAATCATAACTTTGTATCGGACCTACATGAACAGGAGAGTGCGGCCATCTTGCCTAAGTGGGATTCGTGCTCCTGCGATGTCTGTCCCTGTGTCTTACCGCACGGTTACAATTCAACTCCACCATTAGCAAATCCCTCATGTTCACAGAGGCAGACATAATTATTTTTGTAGGGCTTCAGGACCCTTAAAATCCTCCAAATAACATTTGCTTTGAAAGCTGTCCATGGGAGGAGTTTGATATCCTAGAGTCCTGAAAGCAAAGAATCATGTCCGCCTCCTTGCATCTGATATCCACTACTAATGAATAGGGATGAGCAAAAATTTCCGCCTCAAACTGAAATTGGCAAAAAATGGCACTTTCTGCTTGGCGAAAAATTTCCTGTGAAAAGTGCCGATTTTCTGCTTTTTTCCGCTTTTTTCTCCTAACTCATTCCTTTGAAATCAATGGGAACATAGAAGTTACACACGACACATAGCAAATATTATTTTATTTCCCAAAGGCATAGTATAAAAGGGGCATTAGGGTGCCTGTGTTGGTGGGGTGTGGGGAAAGAATCAGTTGAACTGGGGATTATTTTTGGGGGGTTGTTTACTGGGATTGGGGGGCAGTTAATAAAAAATAAATCCTAAATAAAATAAAAAACATAAGACATGGTATAAAGGGGTCTGAGGAGGGTGCTTGTGTTGGTGAATGAATGAATCATTTGAACAGGGAATTTGTTTTGAGGAGGTTCTTGACTGCTACTGGGGGGACAGTTAATAAAAAAAAATTAAATAAGAAATTTGTATGTAAAGTGATAGAGACAGGAACCCCCTGACATAAGCTGCCACTGGGGTGGATTGATACTCGACTTGATAGAGTGTTTTGTAGATGATGATTTGTTTGATTTGTTGTTAGAGGCCTTTGTAGGACTTAGATTTATTAGAGGCCCAAGCCCTGAAGAAACATTGATTTGTAGGACTTAAGCTTGTTAGAAACAAACCCCCCAATAAATTGTTTATCTTTTTTGTAGGACTAGTTTTTTTTATTTATTTTTTTTTTCCCCAAAACACAAGCACTGAGAAAAAATAAAAATGCCCTACTGGCCTAATGCCAGCAGGTCATGTTGGCCAGTGTCCACTGTCAAATGTCCTCCTGAGTTGCAACTGCTGTTCTTACTGCTGCTGCTGAGTTGTATAAGCAGCAGGATGATTAGGCAGCTGAAGGGGAAGGGGATCAACAATAGCAGTAACATGGAAGATGGATGATAAAGGTTCCATTTGCCACGACTGGCTCCAGTGATGCGCCTGAGGCAATAGCAGAAGAATAAGTAGCCGCCAGTATTTGTGGAGAAAAGAACAAGTTGGCCATTAAATCTTCTCCACCTGCCCCTCCTCCAAAATCATCATGGGTGTGTTGTTAATAGAATATATTTTTCCCTTGAGAGCAGGAACAGCGGGTCTCATCAGCAACTGCAATGTGCACAGTGTGTGTGGTAAATAACATCTGGGAGCACTACTGTATCCAGACACCATGACACCCAAAACCAAGTACTGCCGCTGTCACAATAACCCTTTTCCAGACCTGCTAAGGACACATGACAACTTGCTGACAGTTTAATAGTAATGATGAACCCTCCCTGCCACCATCTTAGCATATTCTGCAGGATGGAATCTCTTCAGATGACACATGATGCACTGATTGCGATTCTCCTCCACCACACTGCCATGTGTGGTCAGTGTACCACACAGTGTGCAATGGGTGGACACAAACTGCCACATCCTAACATCTACAGAGTGGCTATCATTTGGCGGGGGAGGTAATGAACAAGGTGGATTGGCAGGAGATGTAGTTACTCTAGAAGGTGATGGCGAGCTAGTTGTTTCACTCATCCTGGAACTTCCAGTCTCTGCCTGGGTTGTTCTATTCCTCCTCCTCTTTGATCTCCTCCTCTCCTCTTGTTGCCTTTCTGGAGAGTCAGGGACAGCAAAAGCAGTGCTTGATTTCTGTGGTGGGTGTTTGTCTTTAAAGGGATAGTAATACTTCATTTTAACTTTATTTTATTTTGTAGGCATTAAAAAAACATGAAGAATGATATAAGTCTTATCTCTGAAACCTTTATGGTTTAAGAGATATTCACAAACAAAGTATCCCCCCCCCTGTTCAACCAGATAAGAAGGGAGATGCCCAGGTAGACTGCAGAGAGGGACAATCTTCAATTAAGATAATGGAAAAAGCTGAAAAACTTTTCAAGGGGGAAGGGCTTTCATTGTTTTCATACAAAGAAAATTGTCCCCTTCTGTTATCTGTACTGTCATACAACCAGACTCACATCTGAGAAGAGATGGCTTACACTAGGAAAAAGGGGCGGGGAGGGGAACTTTGCTTGTGAATATCTCATAAACCATAAAGGTTTGAGAGATAAGACTTATATCATTCTTCATGTTTTTTTAATGCCTACAAAATAAAATAAAGTTAAAACGAAGTGTTACTATCCCTTTAACATGTTTGACGTAAATGTCATGGTGTCTGTGTTTCATGTGTGATATCAGGGCGCTTGTGCCAAGGTGTGTTCCCTCCTTTCCTCTTTTCACTGTCACAAATTGTACACAGTGCCGTTGCTGATGACTACACTGTGCCTGTCCCAACAGAAAAATAGTCCCTGCTGTTGCTGCTACTGCCTCAGATTCAGCACTGCAAATAGGAGCAGGAGTATTGCTACTGCTGGCAAGTGGAACCTGTCCTAGTCCCACATCACTTGTTGACCCCATTTCCACTGTGTCCACGGTGGTCTGTGGCACACTAACAATCCACCACTTTGCTGCCTGACCTGGATTCCACTCTTCTATTCGCCAAAAAAAATACAAAATACACTTGGTGGTCTGGCGACTAGTGCAGGACAAAACTTTTGAATAAAACACCTTTCATCAGTGGGAGTTCGCTTGTTTTACTCAGGGTGATAAACCCTACAACATATATATTTGTTTACATTTTAAGTATTACTATCCCTTTAAAAGATAAAAATAAACCAGTAGAATTTGGTCAATTTTCATTTGTACTATTGTCTAGAAATCTGAGTTGTATTCTGAGTCTATATCAGTGGTTCTCAACCTGTGCTCTCAGTGGCTATTAACAGGCCAGGATTTTAGAATTTCCTTTTAAGCGCACAGGTGAGTTAATCAGTACGACTGAGCCTCTGATCAACACACTTGTCTTCTAGCAGGGAAATTCCTAAGTCCTGACCTGTTAGTGGCCACTGAGGGCATGGGCTGAGAACCTCTGGTCTATATGGTACTGAGTCTATGCTTCGGTCGCCCCCAGAAACATCCAGGGGGAGATTCACTAAGAGGCGATAAAATGGAGATGACTTCTCCAGTGATATCACTTCTTCAGTTCCTATGTTACTCTATAGAACCTATGCACTAAGATCTACAAAATGGAAGACATTTTAGTGCATGGGCTCCATAAAATAACATAGGAACTGAAGAAGTGATAAACTGGAAACGTAATTTCTACTTTATCACCTCTATCAACGCTTAGTAACCCCCCCCCCCGTCTTCACAATGAAGGTTAAAGAATGGAGCTCCTCTCAAAATCATATCAGCAGAAACTATGTATTAATAATATGTCTATGGACATTAGCAATACAACAGTTCTAATAAATAGTTGTCATTAAAATAAAATTTAAAAAAATGAAAGAAAAAAAAACAGAATCTCTGATTTAGATTCAAAAAGTTCTCAGGTATGATGTAATCGAGCCACACAGTAATACAAAATAATTCAATATAAAACATGTAAAAGCATATTGACCCCCTTAACGACCAGCAGTCCGGGGCATTGACTTTCTATTAAGGACCACTTTGATCGTTGTCGGGTCGCCAGCACACGTGAGAGATGGAGTGTACCGGTGCTCCGAACCGGGGTTGTGAGAGAGACTGCTTCGGTCTTGGATCGATCAATTTCAGACCGCATTGGCGCTTACAGTGCACCAGCAGCACAAAGTATGTAATGTGGCATGACTCTTATCTCAGAGCGTGACTTTGAAAAATATATCTTATCTTATTGATATATTGTTAATGAAAGCTGGATTCAGTCTTGGCTGTTAGGCAGATAACAACCAATAGTTCAATGTCGACTCTTTACAGATAAAAAATTCAGTTGTTATGTGATGCCATTTTTCTTTAGCTTAAAGGAGCCGTAAACTTTTTTTTATGAAAAAATATATATTGTAGGGATTTTCCTATTGAGTAAAATAAGGGTACTCCCACTGCCGAGAGATTTATATTTCCAGAGTTATTACAGTTTAAACCCATGTTTTTTTACATTAGCAGTGCCCTCTAGTGGTCGAATTCTAATTAGATTTCCTGTTAGATTCTAATGGAGAGGAAAGTCAGAGACATACAGTTCTCCACAGAATGTGATAGAAACTGCTGAGTCACTTCCTGTCAGTTAGAACTATCAGGAAGTAAACACAGTATATTCCCTTTCTGGTTATTTAAACTGTTATAATTTTTGAATAAAACAGCTGACAGCGATGGGAGTGACCTTATTTTATTCAGCAGGAAATGCTCTGTAAAATATGTGTTTACATAAAAAAAAGTTTACTGCTCCTTTAACCGCTTGGATGCTATAGAGGTCTCCAATTCATTGCTTTGCAATGCATTTGAGACCTCCCTAGCATCCAAGGTATTAACCCTTTGAGTGCCTGAGGGTTACTCATCCCCAAGAGTTACTAAAAACAGCCCCGGCTCCCCCGGGAAAATTTCTGTGGATCCAAGGAGCATCCAAGGCGTTAACAAACACAGCCCCAAGAGTTAACCCTTTGAGTGCAAGAGGGGTGCGCAATGCATTGCTTGCAATGCGTTCCATACCCTTCTGGCCCTCAAAGTGTTAATAAGCACAGCCCTCCCCCTCACCCCGGGAAAATTTCTGTGGATGCCCTTGGCCCCAGCAATGATTCAAAATTCACAGCTAAAGCAGTGACCTTGCTTTTGTATTCTAAATAAATCAACTACACAGAACGAGTCTCATAAGTGCAGCCATCAAGACTGGTAATCATTTACAGGAGGAGTTTATTAAATGTGCTAACCTGTATCTGTTTTCAAGTAGAGGTCAAAGCTGGAGTCTTCTAAAGATTTAATAAAACAAGTATATTTTCATATCAGAAAGATTGTTCTTACTCTATTTTGCTCCTTTTAACCCTTTTAGTGTCAGAAGCAATGAGCTGGAGATCAGTGTCTAGTGTCCAAGGGGTTAAATAATAGCCTGAAAAGGAGTATATAGCTGGTGAAAGGACAGTGAGACTGTTCTGGACACACCCACAATTCAGAATGTGGGTGTGTTCAGGATAGCTGAGCCACCCCTCAATATTTTTAGCTCTAGAGAGTTGCCTACACTGCCTCTTGGGAAATCCGGTCCTAACTGGAACTGATTGTTCTAAACCTGCTCCTGCCTAAAGCCAATATACTAAGCTACATACAGGAAAAATGATTCCCATAATGCCGGTAGCTCCAAGGAAAGGGCAGGGGACAATGTATCTTCCTTTCATAGAATCCATTTTCTGTGCACCATGTATTATATTATCTACTAAGCATAACTCAGACAAAATGCATACCTCCCAAGTGTCCCTCCTCTTATAGACCCAAATCCCTCTGGTCCTCTTTCCCACCCTGATGTCCCTCTTTTTAGAAGATCAGACTGTGTGGTGTGTGTAAGTGTATCACATAGATCTACAGCAATTAAACTCACATTAGTTTTTGTTTAAAGGGATAGTAATGTTTCAAAATAAAAGAAGCTGCAATGAATCTTCATGGTATTTGGGCCATGGAGAGTGTTATATCAATACCGTCAGATTTGTAGTTCAAGAGTAATTGAATGATAAAGTATCCCCCACCCTCCCCTTTTACTGATGTAACACTGTTCACCACAGAAAGAAAGGTGGTGTCCATATGGATCGCAGAGAGGGACAATCTCCAATTAGCATAAGGGAAAAAAACCTGTCAAGGGGTCTGGGTTTTCCTTATGATCACAGTAAGAAGATTGTCCCTTGCTGTGAGCTGTCTGGTCCCAGGATCAGATTCCACATCTGAGGTGAGCAGTGTTACATCAGTAAAAGGGGGGGATACTTTATCATTCAATTACACTTGAACTACAACTCTGACATTATTGAAATAACTCTCTCCATGGCCCAAATACTATGAAGATGAATTGCTGCTTTTATTTTGAAATATTACTATCCATTTAAACGTCAGTGTATGTGTTTCTAAATGAGTCTGTGTAAATAAAATACTTTGGTCTTGTTATAAGTTATTAGGTTACACAAGGAGGTGTCAATAGGTGAAGAAATAGACTAAAAATACTCGGTAATGCCTCGCCCACCAACCGCTCCCCCCAGCAAACCCCCTAAAACACAAATGTCTCTCTTTGGCAATTTCAAATGTTGGGAGGTATAAAAATGGCATAACTTTGGAGTTTGCTAGCATTAAAGCCTTAACAAAGGTGCAAAGTGTGCACCCATATGTACTACAGCGATCATATGCTACATGCAGTGAAGGCTAACACCAATGCAGCTGATGGATTCATATATTGCATATCAATAAAACTGTCTATGTGTCTTGTTAGCCAATGATGTCTTTTCAGAGGTGTTTCATATTCTAATTTCATATGCTAATTAAGCAACATGCTGCACCAGGAAACTTTCGCTTTCACTTCCCTGCAAATAAAAGTATGCCTATTTCCTAAACTATACATCTGCTGGACTTTTGCTTAACATGACACACACAAACACACACAGGCAGTTTTGAATGAAGATTTAAAATAGGTGAAACCAGGAATCAAGGTGACAGGTCCACTTTAACCCTTTGTGCTCCAGAGGGTTGTGCATTGGACATCCCTCCGGCACTCAAAGGGTTAATCCTTTGACTTCCAGGGGTGTGTTCAATGCATTGCTCAGTAGTGTGCTGGCCACTCCTCTGGTACACAAAGGGTTAAAAAAACAAACAAACAAAAAAAAAACAGTTAGTGTCAGGTAAGGCATATCTATCATTTAATTAATAAATAATTCAGTACTGGCAGTAACAAGTTGTCTAATGATGTCTTACAGGAATGCCTCACTGCACCAAGTGTACACCAACACAACTACACGGTCTACAAGTTCAGATATAGGTGGCAAAAGCGGATATTACAGGTATCTGTTCGAGTCCGTCTGCTGTTTATGTGAAATATGTACTTGTTTTCCATTATATGTCTCTCTGTTCATCCCTTAGCCCAGAAAGAATTAAAAATTGAAACTTTATGAATAATAGACAACCGCTGGCTTGTCTCAGTAACAGGAAGGTGATGCACCAGTTAGAGATTTTTATTCACTTTTCTTAATGGTAAGACTGGCAAAAGGAACAGCTCATAGAACAAGGAAAATCTACTGTATGCTTAACGGTTCCAGTGCCAGAGAGCTACTCAACACATTGCTTTACAGTGCTTTGGATACCACTCTGTCACTTCAAGGATTAAAGGAGCTGTACAATTTTTCATGAAAAAATATATTGTAATTATTTTCCTGATAAGTTAACAAAGGGATACACCAACTGATGGGAATAGTTCTTTCATAACTTATCACAGCTCAAACGTTTGTTTTTAATTTAACCCCTTAAGGACCATTGATGGCACGTCCTGGCACGTCACGTACTTTTAACTACAGGACCGCGGTGAGTAATACTGGGGACTGAATTTGTTCGCTCCAAGACCGGAGCGATCTCTTTCAGTCCCCCGTTCGGCGTGCCGCCCCACGTGATCAGTCACGTGGGACGGCACGTCAAAGTTTCCTATCTGGTCCTTAAAGGACCACACACCCGGGACCGTTGGTGCTTTTCTGTTATGTTTACAAGGTGTTGCTGTTCCTATCACTTACTGTAGAGTCAAGCTCTCTCATAGACACGCCTTTTGGACACTAGTTGGCATTGTTACTTGAAAAATAAACGTCAATTACTTAAAAAATAAACGTTAAACAAAACAAAAAAATGTTTGAGGCATAATAACTCCCCAGCAGGAAAATCATAATAGCATATTTTTTCATAAAAAAGTTTAGAACTAATATAAATATATAATATTTCAATGTTCAATGATTTACTAGTTACTCATTGCTACTCTCATGTCTGTGAATAGCAGCATTACAAACCTACAACCCAACATGTATAGAATCATCTGCTATCTCTCTGGAGCTCATAGTACTAGGTAAGGCAGGAGATTGTAGAGCAAAAGTGATACCTTTATTGCCTGAGTTGCTCTAGGATGCAATATTTCTTCACACATATTTATAATGAAGGATGAATAAAAAATACATGACAGGTTATACACTCATGCAAATTGGTTTTACATTTAAAGGGATAGTAATGTTTCACAATAAAAGAAGCTTCAACTAATCTTCATAGTATTTAGGCCATGGAGAGTGTTATATCAATACCGTCAGAGTTGTAGTTCAACAGTAATTGAATGATAAAGTATCCCCCTCCCATCCCTTTTACTGAGAAGCAAGACTGTCTGGATAGATCGCAGAGAGGGAAAATCTTCAGTGATCATAAGGATAAACTTGAAAGGTAAAAGGGGCGGGAGGGGGAAACGTTATCATTCAATTACTCTTGAACTACAACTCTGACAGTATTGAAATAATACTCTACATGGCCCAAATACTATGAAGATTAATTGGAGCTACTTTTTTTGTGAAACATTACTATCCCTTTAAATTCCACTGAAAGTGAATTCCTTACATCACTATTGTCTTGCATAAATCATCCCCCAGTCTCCAGTAGAGCCATCACTTTGTAGCTAGCATATCATTTATTATCCTTCTGCCTAGTAAAAGAGTGTGTAGAGATGCAGAGAAAGATTGCTGTCTATGGAATGCATGGGTTAACCCAGAGGGTGCAACCCATGTACCACACACTAGTTAAGAGGAAGATAAGCCCCAAAGTGGGACCTGGTAATTCTAGCGGTGTGAGAAGCATCAATTAACTAGTAAATGATTGAGCAAGCACATATATACATGCCAGTGGGGAAGCACTCATGTTTAGATTTTGCTAATATGCCTGGGTGCTTAGTGCAGCAGCAAATAATGTAGTGTCCAAGGAGAAGAAAGCACACGCAGGTCTTAGACAGTTATACAAAGATAAATAATTTTATTGTGTCAACGTTTCGGATGTCTACTTGGCACCCTTCATCAGAACAAGATACAAGCAACAAAGTGATTGATTATATACCTTCAAACAGTGTTTTGCCGCCCATAACTAGCATCAAGTGTCTCTAATAGTGATGAGCGAGCATGCTCGGCCGAAGCTCGGTTCGGCTCGAGCATCGCTCTGCTCGGCACATGGCGGTACTCGTACGAGTACCGCATGTGCTCGCCCGCCATGTTCGGGTCTCCTCCCCGCACGTTTCGCGGCTGCTGCGCAGCCAATAAACGTGCGGGGAGGCTCTGACATCAGTGTAATGCCAGCAGCCATGTTGGCTGCTGGCATTACACTGATTGGCTGGCCAGAACCCGTGATCAGCGGGTTCGGCTCAGTCTTAGCCAGGGAGAGATGAGGATAGGAAGGGAAAGTCAGTGTAGGGAGAAGAAAAGTGTTGGAACAACATATAAAGACCCAAAAGTCCTTTTTAGGACTGTTGTGTGTGGGGGCAGCAGTTATATTTTGTTTGGGGGGGCACAGATTTAAAAAAAAAACGTCACATATTCCGTTCACTGTGCCTAGCCGCAGATTAGCAGCACATTCTGTTTAGTGTGCAAAGTTGCAGATTAGCAGCACATTCTGTTTAGTGTGCAAAGTTGTAGATTAGCAGCACATTCTGTTTAGTGTGCAAAGTTGCAGATTAGCAGCACATTCTGTTTAGTGTGCAAAGTTGCAGATTAGCAGCACATTCTGTTTAGTGTGGAAAGTGTAAAAAATAAACGTCACATATTCCGTTCACTGTGCCTAGCCGCAGATTAGCAGCACATTCTGTTTAGTGTGCAAAGTTGCAGATTAGCAGCACATTCTGTTTAGTGTGCAAAGTTGCAGATTAGCAGCACATTCTGTTTAGTGTGCAAAGTTGCAGATTAGCAGCACATTCTGTTTAGTGTGCAAAGTGTAAAAAATAAACGTCACATATTCCGTTCACTGTGCCTAGCCGCAGATTAGCAGCACATTCTGTTTAGTGTGAAAGCTGCAGATTAGCAGCACATTCTGTTTAGTGTGGAAAGTGTAAAAAATAAACGTCACATATTCCTTTCACTGTGCCTAGCCGCAGATTAGCAGCACATTCTGTTTAGTGTGCAAAGTTGCAGATTAGCAGCACATTCTGTTTAGTGTGGAAAGTGTAAAAAATAAACGTCACATATTCCTTTCACTGTGCCTAGCCGCAGATTAGCAGCACATTCTGTTTAGTGTGCAAAGTTGCAGATTAGCAGCACATTCTGTTTAGTGTGCAAAGTTGTAGATTAGCAGCACATTCTGTTTAGTGTGCAAAGTTGCAGATTAGCAGCACATTCTGTTTAGTGTGCAAAGTTGCAGATTAGCAGCACATTCTGTTTAGTGTGGAAAGTGTAAAAAATAAACGTCACATATTCCGTTCACTGTGCCTAGCCGCAGATTAGCAGCACATTCTGTTTAGTGTGCAAAGTTGCAGATTAGCAGCACATTCTGTTTAGTGTGCAAAGTTGCAGATTAGCAGCACATTCTGTTTAGTGTGCAAAGTTGCAGATTAGCAGCACATTCTGTTTAGTGTGCAAAGTGTAAAAAATAAACGTCACATATTCCGTTCACTGTGCCTAGCCGCAGATTAGCAGCACATTCTGTTTAGTGTGCAAAGTTGTAGATTAGCAGCACATTCTGTTTAGTGTGGAAAGTGTAAAAAATAAACGTCACATATTCCTTTCACTGTGCCTAGCCGCAGATTAGCAGCACATTCTGTTTAGTGTGCAAAGTTGCAGATTAGCAGCACATTCTGTTTAGTGTGGAAAGTGTAAAAAATAAACGTCACATATTCCTTTCACTGTGCCTAGCCGCAGATTAGCAGCACATTCTGTTTAGTGTGCAAAGTTGCAGATTAGCAGCACATTCTGTTTAGTGTGCAAAGTTGCAGATTAGCAGCACATTCTGTTTAGTGTGCAAAGTGTAAAAAATAAACGTCACATATTCGGTTCACTGTGCCTAGCCGCAGATTAGCAGCACATTCTGTTTAGTGTACAAAGTTGCAGATTAGCAGCACATTCTGTTTAGTGTGCAAAGTGTAAAAAATAAACGTCACATATTCCGTTCACTGTGCCTAGCCGCAGATTAGCAGCACATTCTGTTTAGTGTGCAAAGTTGCAGATTAGCAGCACATTCTGTTTAGTGTGCAAAGTTGCAGATTAGCAACACATATTCCGTGTAATATGAAGAAGGCGGGTAAAAAGGGACGGGGAAGTGGACGTGATCCTGATAGTTCAGGGCGCGGGTCAGGACGCATAGAAACTGTGCCTGGTGCCAGAGCACAAGAAAGAAAGACATCCACCATACCTAGCTTCATGTCTCAGTTTACAGGGCGTCGCAGGACATCACTCTCGAGGTCAGACCACTGCGAACAGGTGGTCAGTTGGATTTCAGGTGATACTGCTTCCAGTCGGTTAAGCACCACCCTGTCTTCCACCAAGTCCACTCTCAGTAGCCAAGAGTCTGGTCAACATAATCCTCACCCTGATCATCCTTCCTCCCACCATAGAGGGTCTGGCCAAAGAAGTGATCCCACACTGGGATATAGTGAGGAGCTCGTCTCATCACCAATCCTTCATTTGAACCTCTCTCCAAGCACGCTTGCAGAGGAACATGAAATCTTGTGCCCTGGTTCACAACCTCTAGAGGGTACCCAATCACAAGAAGATGACAGAGGGGAACGGCATTTAAGGTCAAAGGAAGTGGATGATGATGATGAGACACAGTTGCCATCAAATCAACCACTATTACTGTCTCAAGACCTTGATGAGGAGGATGATACACAGTTGTCAATGACTGAGTATGTGGTGGGATCAAGAAATGAGGAGGATGATCAGAGTGAGGAAGTGGAGGAGGACTTGGTGGACGATGAGGTGACTGACCCCACCTGGGAAGGTGGAGAGCCGAGCGATGACAGCAGTCCTGAGGGTGAGCCATCTGCAGCACCGCAACAGGCTGGAAGAGGCAGTGGTGTGGCTAAAGAAAGAAGGCGGACCGCACCAAACCGGCCCGCAAATGTTCCACGGAGCACCCCCTTGCGTAAATCTCCCTTGCCAAGGGCTAGGTGTTCCGCGGTATGGCGTTTTTTTAAGGAAAGTGCGGACGACAAAAGAATTGTAGTTTGCAACCTGTGCCACACCAGAATGAGCCGAGGCATGAACACTAGCAACCTCACCACCACCAGCATGATCCGACACATGGCATCCAAGCACCGTAATAAGTGGGAGGAACGCCCGGATCGCCAATCTGTGTCTGCAGGCCACACCACTGCCTCCTCTTCCCCTGTTTTCGGTGCCGGCCAATCGCCTGTCGAAGGCGCAGGCCCGCATACCTCCCGCCCTGCACCTGTACCATCTGAAGCACCATCAGCGACCACATCCACTTCCCTGTCCCAGCGCAGCGTCCAAATGTCGTTACCCCAGGCATTTGAGCACAAGCGAAAATACCCAGCCACCCACCCACAGGCCATAGCACTAACCTCACACCTTTCCAAATTACTGGCCATCGAAATGCTGCCATTTAGGCTTGTGGAGACTGAGTCCTTCCGCAGCCTGATGGCAGCAGCTGTCCCTCGGTACGCAGTCCCCAGCCGCCACTACTTTTCCCGGTGTGCCGTACCCGCCTTACACCACCATGTGTCCCGTAACATCACCCGTGCCCTGACCAACGCAGTTACTGGGAAGGTCCACTTAACGACTGACACATGGACAAGTGCTTGTGGCCAGGGACGCTACATTTCCCTGACGGCACACTGGGTGAATGTCGTGGAGGCTGGGAGAGACTCGGACCCTGGGATGGCACAGGTGCTACCCACGCCGAGGATTGCGGGCCCTACCTCCATCAGGGTTTCCGCCAGCACCTACGTTATTGGCTCCTCCTCCTCCGTTTCCACCTCCGAATTCTCTGCGCGCAGCGCCACTCACCCATCAGCCGGTAGCTGGAAGCAGTGTAGCACTGCAGTGGGGAAGCGTCAACAGGCCGTGCTGAAGCTGATCTGCCTTGGGGACAAACAGCACACGGCCTCAGAGCTGTTGCAGGGGATTAGTCACCAGACCGAGCAGTGGCTCTCGCCACTCAACCTGCAACCAGGCATGGTTGTGTGTGATAATGGGCGTAACTTGGTGGCGGCTTTGGAGCTCGGCAAGCTCACACACGTACCATGCCTAGCGCATGTATTTAATTTAGTGGTTCAGCGATTTCTAAAAACCTACCCCAATTTGCATGATCTCTTGACCAAGGTGCGCCGCGTGTGTGCACATTTCCGTAAGTCATCAACAGCTTCAGCCGGCCTGTTGAAGCTGCAGCAGCGCTTACAATTGCCAGCTCACCGGCTGCTGTGTGACGTGAGCACGCGCTGGAACTCCACCTTCCACATGTTGGCCCGGCTTTGTGAGCAGCAGAGGGCAGTAGTGGAGTACCAGCTGTTAAACGGTCGTCGCCTCTCCGTTCAACTTCCTCTAATCAGAAGTGAGGAGTGGGAATGGATGTCAGACCTCTGTGAGGTTTTACGCAATTTTGAGGAATCGACACAGATGGTGAGCGGCGATAACGCTATTATCAGTGTAACCATCCCACTTCTGTGTCTACTGAAACGCTCGCTGCTCACAATTAAAACCGATGCTTTGCATGTGGAAGAGGTGGAAATGCGGGAGGAAGAGCTTACACAAGGTGATAGCCAGAGCACCCTCACTTCGTCTTCTCAGCGACAATTGGAGGAGGCGGAGGAGGAGGAGGAGGAGGAAGACACGGTTGCCTCCGCTACAGAGGGCAGCCATGGAACTTTAGTTCCATCTCTTCAGCGTGGGTGGGCAGAAGAGGAGGAAGAGGATGAGGAGATTGAGAGTCATCCTCCTGGTGAGGACAGCGAAATCTTGCCTGTTGGTACTCTGGCACACATGGCTGACTTTATGTTAGGCTGCCTTTCCCGTGACCCACGCGTTATACGCATTTTAGACAACACGGATTACTGGGTGTTCACCCTTCTGGACCCCCGCTACAAAGAGAATTTCTCACCTCTCATTCCTCCGGTGGAGAGGACAAGCAAAATGGTGCAATACCAGAAGGTTCTTGTCGAAAAATTACTCCAAAATTTTCCATCTGACAACGCTGGCGGCAGAGTACGTGCTACCTTGGCCAACCGAGAAGGGGAGAAAAGGGGAGCACACAGCAGTTCCGACAAAGGCAGGGCAACACTCTCCAAGGCGTGGGACACCTTCATGACACCCCGCCAGCACCCTCACCCTGATGCGCAGCCTAGTGTCACAAGGAGGGAAAAGTTTTGGAAGATGGTGAAGGAGTACGTAGCAGACCGTGTCAGCGTCCTCAATGATCCCTCTGTGCCTTACAACTACTGGGTGTCCAAGCTGGACACGTGGTATGAACTGGCACTCTACGCCTTGGAGGTGCTGGCCTGCCCTGCCGCCAGCGTTCTGTCTGAGCGGGTATTTAGTGCTGCTGGTGGCATCATAACAGATAAGCGTATCCGCCTTTCCACCGAAAATGCTGATAGGTTGACACTTATAAAAATGAACAAGGCCTGGATTTCCCCTGACTTCTCCACTCCACTGGAGGAAAGCCCCGGGTGAACATAAAGTCACTTTAGATATGTTATTTACAATGATGGGAATACTCTGTATTCCCATTCACCCCTTCCACCCAAAAAACGGGTATATGGTTGACTCTCTTCCATATACCCTGTGATATAATTTTTATATAGGGCCAGCTCACCAGCGGGCCCTGTGATATAATTTTTATATAGGGTCAGCTCACCAGCGGGCCTTCTCATATAATGTTTTATTGGGTCAGCTCTCTAGCGGGCCCTCTCATATAATGTTTTATAGCGTCAGCTCACTAGCGGGCCTTCGCATATAATGTTTAGGATGGTCAGCTCCGCAGCAGACCCTCACCCATAATGTTTTAGATGGTCGGCTCAGCGCACGTTTCCCTCTTAATCATGGCCCCAGTTCAGAAAAATCGAGGAAATTTTTTGCAGAATTTGCCTCTGCGCACATTTCCCTCTTAATCATGGCCCCAGTTCAGAAAAATCGAGGCAATTTTTTGCAGAATTTGCCTCTGCGCACGTTTCCCTCTTAATCATGGCCCCAGTTCAGAAAAATCGAGGAAATTTTTTGCAGAATTTGCCTCTGCGCACGTTTCCCTCTTAATCATGGCCCCAGTTCCGAAAAATCGAGGACATTTTTTGTAGAATTTGCAGATGGTATACAAGTAAATATACAGCAAATACTGTTTGGTAACAATTTTTCGCCTAAAGTCGTTTTTATATACCTTTTTGTGTGTTTTACGGTCAGTCTGTAAAAATGGTGTACTACGGGCGAAACATCGTTCCCAGCAGCGACGTTGGAGTCCAAGATGCATCCAGACATCCTCCCTATGCTGTCCCTGAACCATTTCTGTGGTGTTTCCATCATTTTCTGCTCTTTTCCTATGGACCAGGCACCCTCCCCTCATCAGAGCAGGGGGTGCCTGGTGTAATGCTCGAGTCCTCCCATTGACTTCAATGGGGCTCGGGTGCTCGGCCGAGCACTCGAGCCTCCGGGGGTGCTCGGCCAGAGCACCCGAACACCCGAGCATTGGGGTGCTCGATCATCACTAGTCTCTAATTAAACAATTAACATAAGTGAAGCCATGTTTGCAACTCATTGCTCCACGCTAGCAGCTGCCATCCAAGAGCTCAGAAAAATGGTATTCCACATTCACAATTTCCAAGGCTTCTAAGAAACAACAATGAAACAACTACAGCGATTAAACAGTTGGAAGACATGAAGGACAACTTCAGCAAGTGAGGTTATGACAAGACTACCTTAACAACTCAACTGGCAAGCGCACTACAGCATCAGCAACTTGATATCTTCAATATACAAGACAAAGGAGAAGATAACTGTTTGGCTTTTGTGATGGACTATACACCTAAACAGCTTGCAAAAAACATCCGCCAACAATGGACACTTATTTCTACTGATCCCACATTACCCGTTGCTGAAAATCCACCACCACTCATTGGGTATCGCAAAGGAAAAACGCTAAGAGACATGTTGATGCAACCTGACAGGTTACCAATAGCTACCACTACCACCACAACAAGTCAAAAAGGCAACTGGCACAAAAGAAAATGGGTGCTTTAAGTATACTAATTGTACCACTTGTAACACATGTTGAGTGTAATCTACTTTCATCAATCGCACACTAACGCTAAGATTCAGATTAAACAAAGGTGTCACCTGTACCAGCGACCACATTGTATATATATTGATATGCCCATGTGGACTCTACTATGTTGGCAAAGCTGAGAAGACATTTCGGGAATGTCAGAGACATTGCCATGATGGGGAGGAAATGGTTAATTTTTCTTTTAAACCAAATTCTCTAAAAATCTGTGTTTAAAATGTGCTTAAATTAGCTCATTCTTCTGGACAAAAGAGGCCTCTATTTACCTAGATGGGAATGAAAAATATCTAGGTGACTTTTATGAATATTGATATCCAGCTGGAGACAAAAAGTCTAAGACAAAGATATTCTCCCATGTGGGAAAGTCTGCTAGGCTGACAGATTGATATCCAATGGAATAACCTTTGACATTTTTTTATCTAATGACAGTAACCAGACACCTTATTGTCTATTGATAGGAATTATTATCAAGGTGAATTTTAGTATGGAGTAACAGTGACCTCTAGAAACCTCTGCTACAAGTGAATGCAATATTTGAAGGAGGACTGCATTAAAGTGGGTACCATTGCTCTATCCTGATTGGTATGCTTAGAAAGCCTGCTCTGCCGCTTCCCTTTTTTCTAATGATATGTACAAATCTCCCAATTGGCCCATATTTATAAAAGCAGGAGTTGTTCTGGAGTAAAGCAACTGCACAATAGGGGGCACATAAAAATGTCCTGTTAAATTAAATTGAGCTTTTAATCCATTAAATACTAGAGAGGTCTCCAATGTATTGTGAAGACTGGCGACCTCTCTAGCATTTAAGAGGTTAAAAATCTATTCAAGTGCATGGGAATTTATAGAGGGATGATTCACTAAGCGGTAATAAAGAAGTGATAAAGTGGAGATGACTTCTCCAGTTTATCACTTCTCCAATTCCTATGTGAGTAGAGTGTGAGGTCCTGTGGTCCTGCAGGCAAGTGTCATGTCTGCCTCTGTGGACAATGACATCTAGATCTGATAGAAAATGTTATTTCTTTTTCATAAAGGAGGAAGGGGAAAGAAATCGTAGGAGCCATTATGATTTTCTGGCCATAGTAAGGTGTGCGTTGGGGAAAGGGCAGGAGGTGTATTATTAGGAAGTGTTAGTGTCAACTAACCCTTTGCATGCCAGAGGGGTGTGCAATGCATTGCTTTGCAATGTGTTGCCTACCCTTCTGGCACTCAGGTTGACAGGGGCATGGTCCCCTCTCTGATACCTAAGATCATTATCTGATTTGTATCCTCTAATAAGAGACACGTAAAGATCTGTCTTCTCTAATGAGAGATTTCCAGGGCCGAAAAAATAAATATTTATCTCTATGTTTTATACCTTCTCTGGCTTACTCCCGGGCAATCGTATGAGCATAATGATGAATACTAAGTTAGACTGGGATCGTTATTATATTTTTGACCTTAAGTTCAATGGTGAGGAATGGCTGCACTCGGATTTGTTACGAGATTAAGATACTGTATAACAGTGTGTTGTGAAGGTGCGCAAATACCGAAAGGTTTTCTGATTATAATCCTTTAACTCCTTGGATTTGAGAGATATCTCCAAAGAGTTATGTATGTTTTTCTATACATCTAATGGGTTAAAAGTCAGAAGCTTACAATACATTGTGAATCGATTGCTAATGCCTCTGAGGTTTAACCCATGGAGTGCCAGAGAGGTGCAAGGCACACTGAAAAGCAATGTGTTGAGGTCTCCTCTGGCACTCAAAGGGTTAAAAGAAAATCATTCTTAACCCTTTGAAGGCCAGCGGGGTGAGTACCATATTGCAACGCAATGAGTTACATGTGCCGCTGGACCTCAAAGGGTTAAATATATATAATATTTGTGCCATTTAAGGATCAGTGCATTTTTATTCTGAAAAAAGTTAAATAATAAATAAATATCTAATCAGAAGTATATAGAGCTATAGCTATGAATGGATTGCAGGGCTTTTCCTGTCAAGTAAAGCAAGACTACTCCTGCAGTTGAAAAATTATGTTTTCAAAAGTTATAGCAATTTAAAGGGATAGTAATATTTAAAATGTAAAAAAATAGATGTTGTAGGGTTTATCCCACTGAGTAAAACAAGAGTAGTCCCACTGCTGAGAGATATTTTATTAAAAAATTAGAACAGCTCAAACTTGATTTTTTTAGGTGCAATATCACAGTGGCCTGAAAATTTACAGTGGCGCTGTTGATACACCATCCGTATGGATTGCTCTAGTCTGTAGACCATAAATCTCCATAGGATGGTGTAGCAACAGCACCACTGTAAATTTTCAGGCCACTGTGATATTACACATAAAAAAATTCAAATGTGAGCTGTTAGAATTTTTTAATAACATTTCTCTCAGCAGAGGGAGTACTCTTGTTTCACTCAGGGGGATAAACCCTACAACATATATTTTTTTTACATTTTAAGTATTACTATCCCTTTAAACTGTCCCAAAGCTGAAGCTGTTACTTTCACATTCTATGTAGAACTGTAGACAGTGACTAACATCTTCATAAAATTATACTTGGAGACTCTATGGATCTGCCCCAGAGACTTCAGTTTATGAATATTAATAACTAGATCTCCAGGGTCATAAGATATTTCTCTATCTGGATGAGTTCTGCTCTACCCCCTCTCCATTCCATCTATCTCCTGCCCAGATCCATCCATTTTCCCTACTTCCTGCAAAGATCCATCCATTCCCCCTACTTCCTGCCCAGATCTAACCATTTTCATTAAAAAGCCCCACCTTTTCATCATCATGCCAGGGAATCTTGCTGTCCTTAGCCCCCCCCCCCCCACAGAAATAAGTAGTGATGGGGGTGGGAGTGTCCCAGTGATGCTATCTGTATCTTACTATGTGTAGCGTTTACTAGGAGGGGGCTAGATTTGAAGCAGGGAAGTCAGGATTTGATTGGAAAATTGGAGGAATGTGTTGGGGAGTAGGTGGAATGAGGCGGGATGTGGGAGGGCTTACCAGGGAGCTTTCTAAATGGAGAGTCAAACTGTGTCCCGGGAGGCCTGAACTTTAAAGGGATAGTAATGATTCACAATAAAGCAGCTCCAACTAATCTTCATAGTATTCAGGCCATGGAGAGTGTTATTTCAATTTTGTCAGAGTTGTAGTTCAAGAGTAATTGAATGATAAAGTATCCCCCTCCTACCTCTTTTACTGATGTAACACTGCTCACCTCAGAGCAGCAAGACTGTCCGGATGGATCACAGAGAGGGACAATCTTCAGTGAGCATAAGGAAAAATCTGAAAAACCAGTCCAGGCAGGCAGGTGTCATGCTGCTCCTGACTGCTCCTCCTACCTTTAATTCTATTGGCGGCTGCAGGCTTTATGTACCTGGATCTACCATCAAACCTTGCTCGATTTTAGCGCCAAAAAGTCTGAGAGAAACCTTTGACGCCGTGTTCCCGTGTTTGCTGATTCCGTGTTCCCCTTAGCTGCTTCCAGTTCTACTGGGCCTCAAGTCCAACCCCGACATCTGGTTGATGTAGTATCACAGTGCCTGTGATTCCTGTCACTCTCATCTGTGGCAGACACTGATTTGCCGAGTTGGTTTGGCCCGCCCCCTGGTGACCTTTTTATACCTGGCTATCACTTCTGTCAGATGCCCTTTCGTGGTGTTTCTGAGCCAGTTGTACTGTTGCTGTGTTCCTGTGTTCCGGATTCCTGTGTACCGAATCGGCTTGTCCTGACTATTCTCCAGTGTTCCTGCTTGTGTATGACCCGGCCCGTCTGACTACCACCCTTGGATCCTGACCCGGTTTGGCTGACGTTCCTGCTTGTGTATGACCCGGCGTGTATGACTACCTCCTACGTGCTCCGACCCGGCCTGGCTGACTTCCTGCTCCGAAGATCGACTTCCAGCTTGTTCCAGTGACCTGCATTCCAGTTGTCGCCGTCGCGACATTATTACCTGCTGTTCCAGTCTTTCTGTGGCTGCCTTGCCTGGTGTTACCCCGATCAGTGCAGTGTTTCTACCTGTGCAGAGCTGTGTGTTTGTACGCCTCCCTCATACTGCAGAGCCTTGCTGTACCGCTGAAAAGCCTCGAGTAAACGTGCTTTTTAACCCTAGCAGTGCTGCCTTGGTCCCACTCTCTCTACTCCAGTGCGAGCCTCGTTTTCGGTGATACTCCTGCTGAGTTGGCTGCTCTCCGTCGGCAACTCTGTACATCCTTGCAGAGTATTCACATCCGTTGGGCCGGTTGGACGCCTTAGGCTCTCTCTCATTGCTATACTGGGCGATTCCGTTATACCGAGTGGTGGCAGGCAAACGCTTCAGCACTAGCAAATCCGTTAACTACGCCCGTGGGGCTATTGGCTCTTGCACGTCATATACTGGTGTCCGGTTAAGTCTGAGGAGGCTTGACAGCTCTTGCATTGCAGGCCGGTTCCAGCTACGCCCGTGGGGACTATTTTCACTTGCACTAGCAGAAGCAGTTCCAGTAGGTACGCCCGAGGGGGCTAAGTGGATTCCTGTTCTGCTTGTTACTGAGCACCGTGGCGAGGCAGTCCTGTATCCAGTTTATGGTGAACGTTGTCTCCAGCACAGCCTTATAACACCCAGGGCATGCCAAACATCCACATCTGAGACTGACCGTTATCAAGGACTTAACCCTCTGTGGGTATATTCCATTCTACTGCTGTGTATTTGTACATTTAATACGTTTGTGCATTTACATTTGTATCTATCAGTCTTCACTGCTGGTGTATATCAACCGCCACTAGAGGGCGGACCTCTGCCTTACCTTACTCTAAATAAATTGTGTTTTTATTTCACACACTGGTCTGAGAGTCGTTAAAAACCGTTACAGTACGAAAGGGCCATGACCTCAGACGGTAAGGGTGAAAGTAATACACAGAACATCCATTGGAGAATGGATGTCCATGAGCAGCGCATGGACCAATTGGCACTGGCTCTACAGATGTTACTCGAACGTACAGTACATTTGGACAAGCCTAGTCCTAATCCGGTGGTCACCCCAGTCCTGACACCGGAAAATCCGCCTATAGTCCCCTCAGCTAACTCGAGAGGGTTAATGGCAGCAGCGCCGTTACCGTTAAGATATGATGGCGAACCTTCCCTTTGCAGGGGATTCATTAATCAACTGGAGATTTTTTTGGAATTAGCACCCCAGGCATTTCCTAACGATCGTAGTAAGGTCGGTTTTATGATATCTCTGTTGACGGGCAAGGCTTTGGCATGGGCGAATCCATTGTGGGAAAATGCCAGACCCTGCACACTGAACTTTAGAGAATTCGTGATGAAGTTCAGACGAGTGTTTGAGGTTCCTGGCAGGGCTGCCTCTGCTGCCAAAAGGCTGATGGAAATTCAGCAGGGCGAACGCACATTGGGCGATTATGCTATCGAGTTCCGGACCTTGGCAGCAGAGGTGGGCTGGAACGATGAGGCCTTACTGGCTGCCTTTACCCAGGGTCTCTCCGAACAAATTAAGGACGAGATAGCCGCTCGTGATGTACCCAGCGATCTGGATGAGTACATCGATTATGTCATGCTGATAGACTCCCGCATCCGAGAGAGACGGTTGGCTAAAAGGGCTAAAGCAAAAAACTATGGCCAGACCAGTTTCCTTAACCCACCCACACCACCCGTTCTTCCTGAACGACCAGTCGATAGTTCTGAACCTATGCAGTTAGGGTTCACTAGGCTCTCTAAGGAAGAGAGATTGTATCGTAGGAGGCAAAGCCTATGCCTATATTGTGGCAAACCAGGGCACCTTTTACGCAATTGTCCAGTTAGGCCGGGAAACGAACGCACCTAGGGTACCTTGGGGGACAGGCCCTAGGTGGTGTAGAACAGTCCCTAGATCCTAGCACCACTAAACCCACCATCCAGGTGGTATTCGCTTGGGCAGACAAGGTAATCGAGGTCCTGGCATTGGTGGATTCCGGGGCAGCCGGCTACTTCATGGATCAGTCCTTTACTGACTTGCAAGGCATTCCTTTATGTAAAAAGGACTCTCCTGTGGCAATTGAGGCCATTGATGGCAGACCCCTGGAGCCTGCATTCATTACGTTTGAGACAATTCCAGTGATAATGACTGTGGGGGCTTGTCACAGAGAGCAGATACGGTTTCAGATTATTCGTTCCCCGCACCATTCAGTTATTTTGGGGTTCCCATGGCTACAGGTACATAATCCTCAATTTGACTGGCAGAGATGTGAGGTTAACTCCTGGTCTGAATACTGTAATAAGAATTGTCTCTCTTTACCTGTCAAGATTATGTGTACCTCTCCGGCTGTGCCAACCGAATATGGGCAATTCAGTGACGTGTTTAGCAAAGGAGAGGCCAGCGCATTGCCTGAGCATAGGCCATATGATTGCGCCATTGATTTACCTCCAGGTGCGGTGCCCCCCAGGGGACGCACTTACCCACTGTCCTGTGAGGAGAATAATGCTATGGAGGACTATATTGCTGATGCCCTTGAGAGGGGAATCATTCGTAAATCTACATCCCCGGCAGGTGCCGGATTTTTCTTTGTGAAAAAGAAAAGTGGTGAACTCAGGCCATGCATTGACTATAGAGGGCTGAACAAGCTAATGCCTAAGAACGCCTATCCTATTCCACTTATTACAGAATTGTTTGACAGATTAAAGGGCTCTTCGATCTTTACTAAACTTGACTTGCGAGCCGCCTATAATCTGGTCAGAATTAAAGAAGGTGACGAGTGGAAAACGGCGTTTAATACCAGAACAGGGCATTATGAATATCTGGTAATGCCATTCGGCTTATGCAATGCACCTGCAGTGTTTCAGGAATTTATTAATGATATTTTACGAGACCTGCTCCAGTCTTGTGTGGTCGTATATCTAGATGATATATTAATTCACTCTGCCAACCTCTCCCAACATATTAAGGATGTTTCAGAAGTCTTGCTCCGACTTCGTAAGCACAAGCTATTCTGTAAACTAGAGAAGTGCGAATTCCATACATCTCAAGTACCATTCCTGGGTTTCGTAATCTCCAAAAATGGCATTGCCATGGATCAGGAGAAGTTGGCAGCAGTCTTGCAATGGCCTCGTCCTAAAGGGTTAAAGGCCATCCAACGATTCTTAGGTTTTGCTAACTATTATAGGAAGTTCATCCAGAACTTCTCCACGATTGTAAAACCTTTGTCAGATTTGACTCATAAGGGCGCTTCTCCCTCTCAGTGGTCCGTGGCAGCTGAAAACGCATTTACTACCCTGAAATCTGCCTTTGCATCTGATCCTGTACTGTCCTACCCTAATCCCTCCCTGCCATTTACTTTGGAGGTTGACGCTTCAGAGGTTGGGGTTGGGGTTGGGGCAGTACTCTCCCAACGTCCTGTGGGAGGTGGCGCCTTGAGGCCTTGCGGCTTTTTCTCTAAGAAATTGTCGAGTGCGCAGAGCCATTATGAGATTGGTGACAGGGAACTGTTGGCCATTATCCTAGCATTGAAGGAGTGGCGTCACCTTTTGGAAGGTACTCAGAATCCGGCACTTATCCTTACTGACCATAAGAATTTAACTTATCTCTCCAAAGCCAAAAGACTGTCCTCTCGACAAGCTAGGTGGGCACTTTTTTTGTCTCGATTTAATTTCCTAGTGTCTTACCTTCCTGGCTCTAAAAATATTAAAGCTGATGCGTTGTCTCGTCAGTTCGCTTCTGACACTGAGAGGGAGGAGGAACCTGTACCTATCATTCAGCCAGATCGCATTCTGGCCACTATCCGTACCACCATAACCTCGCCTCTGGGGGAGGAGATATTGGCATCACAATCAAGGACACCCCCTGAGACCCCAGTGGGGAAGTGTTTCGTAGATGAGCCATTCCGTGTCTGTCTGTTGGAAACTTATCACGCTTCTAAAGCGGCTGGGCATATTGGTAGGGACCAACTAGTATGGTCTCTTTCTCAATTATTTTGGTGGCCTACCCTGAGAGCCGATTGCTCCGCTTTTACAGCAGCCTGTACCACCTGTGCCCGTGCCAAGACCCCTAGGCATCTCCCCGTGGGCTTACTGCAACCGGTGCCCAACGGAGACCGTCCTTGGTCTCATATATCCATTGACTTCTTGGGAGAATTACCAGCCTCTAGGGGTTATACGTTCATCCTTATGGTGGTCGATAGATTCTCCAAGATGGCACATTTTGTGCCTCTGACTGGCCTTCCATCGGCCCAGGAATTGGCTGTAGTCTTTTCCAGAGAGGTGTTCCGCCTGCACGGAGTACCCAGAGTGATTGATTCCGACCGTGGGAGTCAGTTCGTTTCTAGGTTTTGGAGAGCATTTTGTGGCCAGATGGGCATCCAATTGTCATTTTCCTCCGCCTACCATCCCCAGACTAATGGGGCTGCTGAGCGTGCCAATCAGGGACTGGAGCAGTTCCTACGCTGCTTTGTCACCGATCATCATGATAATTGGGCTGACCTGTTGCCATGGGCAGAGTTTGCCAGAAACTGTGCGGTTAATTCATCGTCTGGGAGCTCTCCGTTTCTCTTTAATTATGGGTTCCAGCCTTGTCTGCTCCCGGACTCTTTTCAGGCGCAGCAGATTCCTGCTCTGGACGAGTATTTGGCGCAGCTTCGTTCCACTTGGGCACAGGTTCAGAGGTCCCTCAGCCAGTCATTTAGGCGGCAGCAACGGCACGCTAATCGTAGACGTCTTCCAGCGGTCTCATTTCAAGTTGGGGACAGGGTATGGCTGTCATCCAGAAACCTCAATTTACAAGTGCCTTCCAACAAACTGGCTCCCCGGTTTATCGGTCCATTTAAGATTATCCACAAGATTAATCCGGTTTCTTATGCACTGGAACTTCCACCCTCAATGCACATTCACAATGTGTTCCATGTGTCACTCCTGAAACCCTTGGTGTGCAATCGTTATACTACTACGCCAGTGATTCCTGGGCCTGTGGACGTCCAGGGCCAAGAAGAGTATGAGGTTCAGAGTATTATTGCAATATTTGGTTCATTGGAAGGGCTATGGTCCTGAGGAACGTTCTTGGGTTAATCAAGGGGACCTCCATGCACCTAGATTAGTACGCAGCTTTCACTCTAACTACCCTTTGAGACCCAGGCCTCAGGCTGGGAGAGGGGGTCTTTGAGAGGGGGGTACTATCACAGTGCCTGTGATTCCTGTCACTCTCATCTGTGGCAGACACTGATTTGCCGAGTTGGTTTGGCCCACCCCCTGGTGACCTTTTTATACCTGGCTATCACTTCTGTCAGATGCCCTTTCGTGGTGTTTCTGAGCCAGTTGTACTGTTGCTGTGTTCCTGTGTTCCGGATTCCTGTGTACCGAATCGGCTTGTCCTGACTATTCTCCAGTGTTCCTGCTTGTGTATGATCCGGCCCGTCTGACTACCACCCTTGGATCCTGACCCGGTTTGGCTGACGTTCCTGCTTGTGTATGACCCGGTGTGTATGACTACCTTCTACGTGCTCCGACCCGGCCTGGCTGACTTCCTGCTCCGAAGATCGACTTCCAGCTTGTTCCAGTGACCTGCGTTCCAGTTGTCGCCATTGCAACATTATTACCTGCTGTTCCAGTCTTTCTGTGGCTGCCTTGCCTGGTGTTACCCCGATCAGTGCAGTGTTTCTACCTGTGCAGAGCTGTGTGTTTGTACGCCTCCCTCATACTGGAGAGCCTTGCTGTACCTCTGAAAAGCCTCGAGTAAACGTGCTTTTTAACCCTAGCAGTACTGCCTTGGTCCCACTCTCTCTACTCCAGTGCGAGTCTCGTTCTCGGTGATACTCCTGCTGAGTTGGCCGCTCTCCGTCGACAACTCTGTACATCCTTGCAGAGTATTCACATCCGTTGGGCCGGTTGGGCGCCTAAGGCTCTCTCTCATTGCTATACTGGGCGATTCCGTTATACCGAGTGGTGGCAGGCAAACGCTTCAGCACTAGCAAATCCGTTAACTACGCCCGTGGGGCTATTGGCTCTTGCACGTCATATACCGGTGTCCGGTTAAGTCTGAGGAGGCTTGACAGCTCTTGCATTGCAGGCTGGTTCCAGCTAAGCCCGTGGGGGCTATTTTCACTTGCACTAGCAGAAGCAGTTCCAGTAGGTACGCCCGAGGGGGCTAAGTGGATTCCTGTTCTGCTTGTTACTGAGCACCGTGGCGAGGCAGTCCTGTATCCAGTTTATGGTGAACGTTGTCTCCAGCACAGCCTTAGAACACCCAGGGCGTGCCAAACATCCACATCTGAGACTGACCGTTATCAAGGACTTAACCCTCTGTGGGTATATTCCATTCTACTACTGTGTATTTGTACATTTAATACGTTTGTGCATTTACATTTGTATCTATCAGTCTTCACTGCTGGTGTATATCAACCGCCACTAGAGGGCGGACCTCTGCCTTACCTTACTCTAAATAAATTGTGTTTTTATTTCACACACTGGTCTGAGAGTCGTTAAAAACCGTTACATGTAGCTTCCATGTTCGAGTAGAGGATCTGTGGACTCGTAGTCTGTCAACCTCCGGTTCTATCTCAAACCTTTCCATTCATCTCGACCCCGAACCATTGGAGAATAGAGGACTCGTAGTCCGTCGACCTCGAACCTGCCTTGAACCTTATCGAATCCCCAGGACCTCGAACCTTATCGTTACCCCGAAACCTTCGATTAAGGGGAACTCTGTCCTGTAGTCTGACTTCCATTCGATACGGTCTTGAACCTCCTCGAACCTCCAAACTCCCTCAGATTCAGTCTTGAACTCAGAGGTAGTGTGGACTGGTTTATCCTGACTCGTTTTCATACTATCCTCGCTTGACCCTACTCAGAGACTGACAGCAGGGTTTTCCTTATGATCACAGTATGAAGTTTGTCCCTTGCTGTGAGTTGTCCGGTCAAGCGATCAGATTCCACATCTGAGGGGAGGAGGCTTACACTAGGTAAAAGGGGTGGGAGGGGTAAACTTTATCATTCAATTACTCTTGATCTACAGCTCTGACAGTATTGAAATAACACTCTCCATGGCCCAAATAATATGAAGATTAATTGGAGATGCTGTTTTTGTGAAACATTATTTTCCCTTTAACTCAAAACACCAGTTTCCAGAGGTAGATCTGGAATATTTCTAGGAATGCTTATCATGCTAATTCAGCCCTCCCAGTTAAACCACCCCCACATTATGATGTGAATCTCCTCATTTGAGATACTCCCACCCCAGCCCTTCTGATCAATCTCTGTGATTAAAAATGTTCCAAAGTATGCACAGAATGTAATAGAACAGCTGTCTGGATATCAGGTGAACTGTAGGTGAACTGTCTGGAGCATAGAATGTAATAAACTGTCTGGATTCCGGGTGAACTGCAGGTGTACTGTCTGGATATCAGGGAACAACAAAACATTTCGGATCAGTGAGAGTACCCTTGTTTTACACAAAAAGCCCTGCTATAGATAATAACCATATTTATTATAGTTATTTTTATTTCCATAATAAAGGTTTGCTAGTCATTTAAATCTTATGTAGCATTGAATTAAACAGTATAGTGTTATAAACCAAAAAGTGATTTAGAATTTTTTTTTTTGTTTGTTTAAAGGAGCAGTAAACATTTCTTATAAAAACGCGTTTTAGGTCTTTTCCTGCTGAGTGACACAAGGACATTCCAGTTCTGAGAGATATTTATCTCAAATGTTATCACAGTTCAGATTAGTCTAGTTTACATTAAACTGCACATAGCATCAGATCGTGCTGTTCCAAGATCTTACTAGGGACAGTGATAGTCTATGACTCAAAGCTCCCTCATAGAATGCCTTATAAATAAAGAAGGGGGAAAAAGAACAATTTGCCCTGTGGACGCTAATTGTTGGTCTTCTATACAGTGTGCTATAAAATATGATTGGGCTTGCTTTAAAAATCTCCTAGAAGTGAGAATATTCTTATTTTAGTCACCAGGTAAAACGTTTTTTTTCACAAGAATTTTACTAACCCTTTAAAATAGTTATTGTTTAAAGGGTTAGTAATGTTTAGTTAAAATTATTTCACTGAGTCTTCTCTATATTAATATTAAGAGATTGCGCTATACTGTAAAATCTCAGGTATAATAGGCACCTGTGTATTATACCCAAGATTTTTGGGGAAAACAAGAGTGCCTATGTCTAATACACACCCTTGTTTTCCCCCTTACTGAAAAAAAATGCAGATTCGTTCCCTCCCTCTCCCGGCGCAATCCGCTCTTAAAATAAAACTTACTAAGTTCATTTTGAGTCCCCACTGAAGTCTCCATCCAAGAGAAGGCAAAATACAAGCCATGTAAGGGTCCCCTGCGGGTGGCATGCTTCCATTTGCCGCCCGCTTCCTTCAATGGGCATTCAAGACCTTCCGCCTATGGTACTGCCCTGTGAGGACCTTGAGATCTTCACAGAGCATTACCATTGCTGAAATCCCATTGAAGGAAGTGGACGGCAAATGGAAGCATGCCACCCGTAGGGAACCCTTACATGGCTTGTATTTTGCCTTCTCTTGGATGGAGACTTCAGTGGGGACTTAAATTGAACCTAGTAAGTCTTATTTTAATAGTTTATTGAGCCGGGGAAGGAGGGAACGTATCTGCAAACAGTAATTTTTTTTATACTAAAAAACTCTCTCGTATAATACGCACCCCCCACTTCACATAAGGTGAAGTAAGTTAAAATTGCGTGTATTATACCTGAGATTTTACAGTAAGTCCTTTCTTCTTTGTAGTTCAAAAGTTATGAAGAATAAAGATCCCCCACTTGCTCCTTCTGTCCAAGTCACTTGTGAGATTAATGAGAAACAGGGAGACCCATGTATGAGGCCCTGCCAAACAGGGGGGCACATCTTCCTGCAGTGCCAGGGACATAACAAATGCCCACGTGATGTGGGGAGGCTGGGGCCTTCAGGCAGTCAATCTCTTTTGGGTGGAGAGGAGAACTTGAGTGTACCTCAGTCATGTTTTCCTTCACTCCTTTTCAGGCCACACCATAGTGGAGCAGCTCCATGGCTGTTCCTCCACAGAGTGGAGGACAGTGCAGGTGCAGTGGATTCAAGTTCTCCACTCCCCAAAGAAAACAAAAAAGGTTGCAGAGGGCCAGGCAGTAGCATCTGTGTCTACCCATGGAACCAGGCTGGGTGCCAGACTATGCACATGGAGGCTGTGGCTACCAGTGGATCCAGACTGTGGAGTTGGACAATGTATTGGTGGACTGTGGCTACCAGTGGATCCAGACTGGGGGAGTTGGACAATGTATGTGGGGACTGTGGCTACCAGTGGAATCAAGCTGAAGGCCAGACACTGTATGTGGGGACCTCTGACTACAAGTTGAACTCGCTGTGGGGGCAAGGGGGTGCAAGCAATGTATATGTGGACTGTGGCTACCAGTGGAACTAGGCTGGGGCTCAGACAATGTCTGTTGGGACTGTGACTACCAGGGGAACCAGGTTAAGGGTCAGACAGTGTATGCGGGGATCTGTGATTTCTACTGGAACCAGACTGGGTGGGTTGGACCACGTATGTGGGGGCTTTAACTATTAGTAGTAGCAAGCTGAGGGTCAGACAGTGTATGTGGGGACCTCTGACTACCAAGTGAACCTGGCTCGGGGGTGGGGGCAGACAGTGTATGAGGGGACAGTGAATATCAGCAGAACCAGGCTGGAGGAAAGTTGGTGTATGTGGGGATCTCTAACTACCCACAGAACTAGGCTAGGGAAGGGTCAGTCAATGTATATGGTAGCTGTGACTACCAGTGGAACCAGGCTGAGGGCAAAACAATGTATGTGGAGACTGTGACTGCCGGCGGAACCAGGCTGGAGAATTAGAAAATTTATACTGGGGTCTGTGTTGACCAGTGGAACCAAGCTCTGAAAATATACGTGGGGTTCTTTTCTGGCCAATTGAACCACTTTTGAGGTCAGACAATATATCTGGTGCACACTGATGACCTGTGAAACCAAGCTGGAGGTCATGTAATGTATGAAACACTTTGTTTCTCCAGCTTGGCTCTACTGGTAGAGACGAAGTTGCTGTCTTTTGTACTTTGCCTCTTCTGCCAGCTACACACACACACAGCCAGCTTCCTACAAATGATACCTGTGAAAGTACATATGAAATGCTGCATAAGACTAAAGAATCTGCTGCCTGTAGTGCTACTCCACTATAAAGGCAGGGGCACTGAAGCAGCAGAGACCAGACACTTGTGCCTAAACTGTAGACACACGTGCCAGTGCCTGTTTCCAACAACATGCACTGCCAGCCAATAAGAGAGGAGAGCACTGTCATGATTCTCCTCTCTCATTGGTTGGCTGGTGCATGAGACTGCAGGTACGATGGCACTGAGATGCCTGTTATCTATGTGAGTGAGTTGAATCTGAAAACGGCTACACACACACACAGTCATTTGACTGGGCAGCAGAAGCAGCAGCAATGTGGCTACAGAGTCCCTCCAGCATCAGGTAAAAGTTTTTATTAGATCTTTCCCAATCACAGGCAGTGCAGCATCTTAGTTAATATAGTCCATTGATGAAATATGCCGCAGTGTGCAATGAGCAGGTTGGTTCCTACCAATACCACACTAGAGCTGAGAAGTGCTTTGCCACTATCATGTCATCAGTGTCCTGGAATGGCTGACAGGAAATGTGATCACCAGACTACCAGTGGGACAAGGCTGGGATGTTGGACAGTGGGTGTATGTTGGATCTGTGACTACTAGGGGACAAGGCTGGGATGTTGGACAGTGGGTGCATGTTGGATCTGTGACTACTAGGGGACAAGGCTGGGATGTTGGACAGTGGGTGTATGTTGGATCTGTGACTACCAGGGGACAGTGGAACAAGGCTCAGTGTCACCCAGTGCATGTGTGAGGTGCAGCTGTGGGTGGGTGAAATGCACGGGAAGGGTTGGGCTGGGGGCCCTGGGTTTCAGGTTTGTACTGGGCCTAAAGATTACTGATGAAAGCCCTGATCATGCCCTAGCAATCTGATGATGGCTGGGATTATTGCATAGAGCCTCAGTGTCCTTCACATCTTGCCATCCAAGAGTTAGAAGTAAATATATTTATTAGAAAATGTAATTATGCTATCCCTCAAAAGGTCTGTACACTAGAGACGTTTCCAGTATCTGCAAAGCAATGTACTGGAATTGTCTTTAGTATCCAAGGGGTTAAAGGTGTTTACATTAGACTGTATTGTTGTGTATCACTCAAAGTCAACCCGTCACCCTAAAATAAATTCACTTAATGTTACAAATGAATAAGAATTGCCTGTATGCTATGCTAGCAATGTGTTTGTATATTACATTTATTCACACACAATTAGGGCTTTCTTTTGATGTCACACTTATATGGATAACCCACCATTTATTTTATTAAAATTAAAACACCATTTTTATTTTTTCTCTTGTTATCATTTGGGCGCAATGGGTTAAATTTATATGGAGACTGCATGAAAGGTATGACTGGTCATTCATACCTACAAAATGGGCAGTTTTAAGTGGGCACTGTCCCCCCAGAATGAAAATCCCCATGTCCCTCTTTCACTCCCTATTTTCCCACTATTTGGTTGATCAGACTTTGTGTATTAAATTTCTCCACAACAATAGAAGTGCCATTATTGTTTGTTTAACCCCTTCGCGTCCGATGACGTACCAGGACCATCACGCTGGTCCGGCACTTAAGGACCAGTGACGGTCCTGGTATGTCACGTACTTTTACTCACCGCGCTCCTGCAGCATTAATACCAGAGACTGAAGCTGATCTCTCCAAGACCGGAGTGATCTCTTTCAGTCTCTCATTCGGCGTGCTGGCACACGTGATCAGTCAAGTGAGGTGGCACGTCGAACTTCCCTATCTGGTCCTTAAAGGACCACACACCCCGAGACCGCTGGTTGTTAAGGGGTTAAACCTCAGAAGATCTGTTTATAAATATGTCTGTGCATTTTATGTTTTGATCTTGCTTACATTTATTTTGTAATGTGGACATTGTAGCCGTATTAGTCCAGTGATGTAGATGCAAAATAACAAACAAAATGAGTATCTTGTAATACCTTTTTACTGGACTAACAGAATTTTGGATTGACAAGCTTTCGGGATAAACTCCCTTTCTCAAGTGTAAAGCATTTCTAAGCAAAAGGACACGAAGCACAGAAATGCTTTAGACTTGAGAAAGGGAGGTTCTCCCGAAAGCTTGTCAATCCAAAATTCTGTTAGTCCAATAAAAAAGGTATTACAAGATACACATTTGCTTGTTATTTTACATCTTTATTTTGTAAAAAATGTATGCTGCTGCCAAAAGGTTATTATGGGACCTACAATTATCCTGGCCATCAGAACAGCGAGAAAGGGGTTAATACCCATAACTTTGCCCTCAAAATTCTTTATTTTTAGTCTGTTCTCTGCCTCTCTCTCCCTTACTGTCATAGTAAGAAAGAGAGAAGCAGAGAACAGTCACAAAGGCAGTGTGTAAAACACATTGCCTTTGTGAATGAAAATGCCAGTATATGTACCGGCAGAACACAGAAGGACTGAAACTGAGAGCTCTGGTCTTGGAGTGCTCAGTTTCAGCCTGTATAGCATGATAGCAGCACAATGAGGTGCGTTGCTATCATTTAACCCATGACGTACCAGGACCGTCATGGGCCCTTATGGGAAGTTTACCCATTATGGTCCTGGCATATCATATGTCATTAAGGGGTTAAGGTTACAGGCACACTTTAACTTTTGAGTGCCAGAGACATGAGCTTTGCAATGTGTTGTATAACCCTCTGACACTTAAAGAGTTACTATGTGCTTCCAGATAGCGACACAACAGGGACCATTTTTGGGGAACATTTTTGTTCAAGTGCTTTCTTGTTTTTCAATTGCAGATTGATTTCTATTCAAAGAAGATTTTTAACATCGAAAAGGGAAATCTAAAAAAGCAGTTCCCATTTGCCCAAATCAAGTCTTGTGAAAATAGCGAAGGATTGAAATTTGTCATTTTGTTTTATGGACACCAAGATTATGAACTTGAGGCCTCATGTCTTGAAGATAAGGAAAGTGTAAGTCTCAAGGAAACACAATCTAGCGCCTTGGATGCTAGGGAGCAGTCCAAGAAGTATTGAAGGAGCAGTAAACTTTTGTTTATGAAAAAATGTATATTGTAGGGTTTTCCCGTTGAGTAAAACAAGGGTACTCTCACTGCTGAGAGATGCATATTTCCAGAGTATTACAGTTAAAACTCATGTTTTTACATTAGCAGTGTCCACTAGTGGTCAAATTCCATTCATTTGCTCTGTTACATTCTAATGGAGAGGAAAGTCAGTGACATACAGTTCTCCATAGAATGTGATAGAAACTGCTGACTCACTTCCTGTCAGTTAGAACTATCAGGGAGTAAACGCACAGTAAATTCACTTCATGATTATTTGAACTTAGCCAAGTTAGTGGTATTGAAGAAAAAACTAATCTTCAGCAGGAACCAGAGGACAGACAGCGCAGACATCTTAGAGGAAATGTACCTCTGAGTGTGCACTGTCTGTTCTGTTCACTGCCAGCATTGGTGGTGGTGACGTTCCTTGGTGCCTTAATGCACCGGAAGGGACTGACCACGCAGGTGCACAGAGTTTATCTTGTAAGCTCTGTGCAGCCCGATGCCTACAGAAAATGTGTTTCTTCTTCAATACTTCTGACTTACTGCCCTTAAGGATAGTGTTACTTTGCATATCACTAGGATAGTAAAGTAATCTATTCAGGGGCAATTTTATTTGTATGAAAGTTCCGCTTCAAAATCCCATTTGTTTTGGCAATTAGGGAATTCTGATTTGTCCTCTACATTGCAATTGGTTCATTAGCTTGTTGAAGAAGGTCTCATGTCTTAAAGGGATAGTAATGTTTCACAAGAAAAGCAGGTCCAAATAATCTTCATAGTATTTGGGCCATGAAGAGTGTTATTTCATTACTGTCAGAGTTGTAGTACAAGAGTAATTGAATGATAAAGTATCCCCCCACCCATTTTACCTAGTGTAAACCCCCCCCCTCAGATGTAGAATCTTGTCTGAAGACCAGACAGCTCACAGCAAGGCACAGTCTTCTTACTGTGAGAACAATGAAAGCCCTGCCCCCCTTGACAGGTTTTTCCATTTTTTCCATTATGCTAATTGAAGATTGTCCCTCTCTGCAAGCCATCTGGACACCACCTTTCTGTTCTGAGGTGAACAGTGTTACATTAGGTAAAAGGGGCGAGGAAGGGGATACTTTATCATTCAATTACTTTTGAACTACAACTCTGACAGTAATGAAATAACACTCTCCATGGCCCAAATACTATGAAGATTAATTGGAGCTGCATTTATTTTGAAACATTACTATCCCTTTAAGGATGTTCTTGCTCATGCTCAGGTGAGTTAACTGACCCTGTGAGTGCCACAGAAGTACCGCATTGCAAAGCATGTAATCTCCAATAAGGGTGCTGTTAAATTGTTCACATATTCTCAAAAATAGAAAAAAACGGACTCGCAGTTTCTGGTTATAACAAATATATTTAAATCACACTATTACAAAAACCAGCACAATAGCAACAACGTTTCGGTCCTCTCTGTGGGACTTTCCTCAAGATAGTGAGGAAGGTCCCATAGAGAGGACCGAAAAATTGCTTCTATTGTGCTGTTTTTTTGTAATGGTGTGATTTTAATGTATCTGTTACTAGTTGAAAAACCCGTGTACACGGGCCACAGTGCCACGCAGCAACCTCAGCTGCTGGCCGGACCCTCTCTTCTCACTTGCCACGCTGCAGTCATGCGCAGTACTGACTGCCTGAATGCGCCACAGCTGATACGGAGCGGGGCGCTCCAAATTCAGATCACAGTCCTCTATGCGCACCTTCCCGGGTGCGCAGAGAGCAATCCGGTCTGAATTCGGAGCACCGTGCTCCTTATCAGCCGTGGCGCGTTCAGGCAGTCAGTACTGCACATGACTGCAGTGTGGCCAGTGAGAAGAGAGGGTCCGGCCAGCAGCTGAGGTTGCTGCGTGGCACTGTGGCCCGTGTACAAATAGAGTCTGCCCATAAGGTTGCCTCTCATCTTTTTTATTTGATAAAATAAAGCTGTGATTATTATTCCTACAGGATATTGCATTTCCTTTTTTATTTTGATGTCATCATATAAAACTTGTTGTGGGTCCATAAAATAAAGAGTTTGTTTTTGCTTGTAGTCAAACCGTTATCCTGCTGTCTCTGATGTTCATGTTGTCTCTCATTTAGATCATGAAGATTATGAATGACATAATAGAGAGTAATAGACAGGCATCCCTTTTAAAGTGGCATGAAAAAAAATACGCTTACTCTGAAGTGAAACTAGAAGGGCTCTTGGAACTCCTGGACACTGGACCTAATTCAGTTACCTGGGTGAAGTATGTCAGCACTTGTACTCACAGTAAACAAAAATCTGTATTAACCCCTTAAGGAATGTTGACATGCCAGGACCTTCATGCCTTTCCAGCAGTTAAGGAATAGTGACAGTCCTGGTATATCATGGAATTCTGGGGTCGCCCTGCCGCTGCACGTCACTCGGTGACCCCGGAATCCATTGGTCCTTAACCAAGTAGTGATCGGACGCGCGTGCACTCGGCCAGCACTTAACGCCCGCCAAACTCTTTTTTCCATTACTTAAAATGACTTCCGGGGCGTGCATGTACGTCCTCTGTCCGCCTGGGACATCCGCTCAGGATGTACATGTACGCCTCAGGCGGTAAGAGGTTAATGGCCGGCTGCACACCACGCTAGCCAGTCTTTAAGGATATATAACCCCTTGGATGATAGAGATATCCAGTGCCTTTATTCACAATTTGTTGAAGATTTTACTAGCATCCAGTGAGTTACAGGGAACTCTATTCCCTACAAATACATTTGGCTTCCAAAATCTCAAATATTTTGCATTATACATTGTTTTTTATTTTGAAAACCTAGTTTTTGACTTATTGAGACTTCTACATTATGCTAAGGCAGGGCTGTCCAGATTCAGCTCTTCAAGGTCAGGAACAGGCCAGGAATTAAGAATTTCCCTGATTAAAGGGATAGTAATACTTAAAATGTAAAACAATATATGTAGTAGGGTTTATCTCCCTGAGTAAAACAAGGGTGCTCCCACTGCTGAAAGGTGTTTTATTCAAAAGTTATTGCAGCTCAAACTTGATTTTTTTAATTTGCAATATCACAATGGCCTGAAAATGTACAGTGGCGCTGTTGCTACACCATCCGATGGAGATTTATGGTCACTGACCAGAGCTCAAAACAAAAGAAAAAGGACAGCGCACAGCTCCTCTAAGCGTTATCCGTGTTGCAAACTATATCGAGCATATAAAACTTGCAAATGCGTACTTACAAGCAGAGAGGCTACTACTGCCTCTGGGAACTTCGTTTCCACTGGATCAGACCTCCAGCCGCGGGTCTCCAATTAATATGGTTCGTCTCTCGTTTCGCCCCAAAGGTCTCTGCTCTCCTTTTCTTTAATCATTCATTTACCATGCCAGACCATAGACTTGCTACAATATAACAAGCCTGTTCAAGCACATTATTTGCATTTAAAGGAGTTCGGGTCTATGCTCTTAAAGGTGTGGGGCAACCATATAAATTCTAAAGATTGTTTAGTAAAATAATTCCATAGAAATATCTGACATCAAACATACATCAAATAGAGATATAATATATCATAAGAAATAGCATACATGGCCCAACGCGTTTCGCTAGCTCTATGCAGCTTGATGTCAGATATTTCTATGGAATTATTTTAATAAACAATCTTTAAAATTTATATGGTTGCCCCGCACAAAAAAATTGCCACAATGTTCTCAGGCCTTTCCTCGTAAGACTTGAAAGCATTCACATGACATACTCTCCGGTCCTTCAATTGGGGCCTCTTGGCTATCAAATACGTGGTTTCCCCTTGGTGGTCCACTACCTGGTAAGGCCCTTCCCATGCTGTCTGGAGTTTATTCTGGCGAACAGGGTGGAGAGTTAACACCTTCTGACCAACTACAAACTCTTTTTGCTTGGTTCGAGCACTCTGGAGATTCTGGCAAGCCATGCCCATCAGAGTCTCCAGCCTATCTCGAGTGCCATATGTTACTGCAGGGGTCTCCTCAGTGTCGCATTTTCCCTCCCAATATTGGCGGAGGATGTTCAGGGGTCCCCGTACTCGTCTCCCAAACAACAGTTCAAAGGGAGAGAAGCCCGTGGACTCCTGAGGCACCTCTCTATAGGCAAACAGGTGATGGAGCAAATACTGCTCCCAGTGCCGGTGGGAGTCAGTAAAGGCTCGAAGCATTTGTTTTAGGTTCCATTAAACCGTTCAAAAAGTCCATTCATTTGGGGGTGATAAGCAGTGCTCTGTATGGATTTAACTCCACAAAGTTTCCAGACCTGCTGGAGGACTGACCTATAAACATGCCCCTTAAATTAGTACCCTTTGGCCCTAGGAAAAACTAGCCAATAAACATGTCACCATGTCACATTAGTACCTTTTGGTTCCAGGAAGGACTGACCTTTAAGCGTGTCACCACCATTTTGTTTGTAGAAAGGTTTGACCCATAATTATATCATACCATTTGTATTCTTTGGTCATAGGAAGGGCTGGCCCATAAACCAGTTACTATTTTTAGTATTGTTTGGTCCAAGGAAGGACTGACCCTTAAACATATCATTGACTTTAGTACCCTTTGGCCCTAGGAAGGACAGGCCTATAAGCATGCCATTGCATTAGTACACTTTGAGTGTAAGAATGACTGACTCATAAACAATTTACTGCCCAATAAACGAAGCACTGTCATTAGCAAAAAATGGCCCTAGGAAAAACTGACATATAGCAGGTCATTGTCATTAAAAGGATAGTAATGTTTCACAAAAACAGCAGCTCCAAATAATCTTCATAGTATTTGAGCCATAGAGAGTGTTATTTCAATACGGTCAGAGTTGTAGTTCAAGAGTAATTGAATGATAAATTATCCCCCGTCCCTTTTACCTAGTGTAAGCCACCTCCCCTCAGATGTGGAATTTGGTCTCTTAACCAGACAGATCACAGCTAGTGTTGAGCGAGCATGCTCGGCCGATGCTCGTATCGGCTCGAGCATCGCTCTGCTCGGCACATGGCGGTACTCGTACGAGTACCGCCATGTGCTCGCCCGGCATGTTCGGGTGGCGGGGATCTGTGCCGAAGGAGGCACAGATCTGAAGACGCTCCGCTGGACCACCAGGGACTGGAGGTAGGGGGCATTGCGGAGATGAAGGGGGCATAGCGGAGATGAAGGGGGCATAGCGGAGAAGAAGGGGGACATTGCGGAGATGAAGGGGGCATAGCGGAGATGAAGGGGGACATTGTGGAAGAGGGGCATAGCGGAGATGAAGGGGGACATTGTGGAAGAGGGGCATAGCGGAGATGAAGGGGGACATTGTGGAAGAGGGGCATAGCGGAGATGAAGGGGGACATTGTGGAAGAGGGGCATAGCGGAGATGAAGGGGGACATTGCGGAGATGAAGGGGGGCATTGACCAGGCACCCTCCCCTCATCAGAGCAGGGGGTGCCTGGTGTAATGCTCGTGTCGCCCCATTCAATTCAATGGGGCTCGGGTGCTCGGCCGAGCACTCGAGCCTCCGGCGGTGCTCGGTCAGAGCACCCGAGCATCGTGGTGCTCGCTCAACACTAATCACAGCAAGAGACACTCTTCTTACTGAGATCATATGGAAAACCCTGCCCCCCTAACAGTTTTTTCAGGTTTTTCCTTATTCTCACTGAAGATTGTCCCTCTTTCTGATCCATCTGGACAGTCTTGCTGATCTGAGGTGAGTAGTGTTACATAAACAAAAAGGGGCGGGAGGGGGATACTTTATCATTCAATTACTCTTCAACTACAACTCTGACAGTATTGGAATAACACTCTCCATGGCCCAATTACTATGAAAATTAATTGGAGCTGCTTTCATTGTGAAACATTACTATCCCTTTAATGCACATTCATCTTAGGAGCAAACATGTAAGTGTCATTGATATTCCGATAAAAGGTAGGATTGGCCCATAAGCAAGTCACTGCAATTAGTACACTTTGGTCCCAGGAAAGACTGAACCATAAACTTGTTACTGTCATTAGCACATTAGAACACTTGGGGTCTTTAAAAAAAAGTGGGGCAAACCATTTGCATTATAGGGGAGAACTAAAAATTCCCAAAATTCATTGTGATTTATCTGGGGATTTTAACGTCTTAAATGCTTCACAACATATTGGAGACCTCTCTAGTAGTTAAAATCAATTGAATTCAATTAGAACGTTTAGTTCTCTGCTATCGTGTAAATGGCTTGCCCTAGAGCTCCTACACTTTTCTTTTGAACATACGGTCTGTGGACTTTACAAAGAGGAACAGTTTTATATTGTTTTCATCATGATATTCAGTGTTCAATTAGCAGCCTAATGGGCCAAGAGCAAGGTACCAGTGTGTTCTCACCTACTTAAATCAGAACTCCCTCCTCACACATGAAGGAAACCTTGATCAGCAGATAAAAATTAAATAATGAGGGAAAAAAGGTTGAGGGTAAAACAAAATAGTAAAACAAAGAAATCGCTGATTTGCTTTTATCAAGGACCTATTAACTTGTCAGTTCTAACACTGTTCTAGCAACTTCCCCAAGGCACATTCCTCATTAATCACTTGTCTTGCCAGAAAATAATGACTGAAATTAATACATTTTTGTCCAACACTGAAGCTAATACAGCGTAATACAAGCATCAATTTATTATGCATAAAAACACAATTTTTAATAATTGTCTTAATTGTGACTCTTTTTTCCCAGAATGTTGAACTCACATAAAGTCTGTTTCAGTTAAGGGTGGCTGGACGTTAATGACACTTAATTAAAATAGGGGGAATGAAATCATAACGGGAGCAATAGGCGACATCTAAATCCTGTAATAAAAACTAGAGATTTAAATGATTAATACAAATTTGTTTCTTTGGGCAAAGTGCTTTTTGGAATTAATGAGGTGAAACAAAATGGAAGAATTTGAGACTTTGAAGATCTTTAAAGGGATAGTAATACTTAAAATGTAAAAAAATATGTTGTAGGGTTTATCCCCCTGAGTAAAACAAGGGTACTCCCACTGCTGAAAGGTGTTTCATTCAAAAGTTGTTAATTTTCAAAGTTGAATTTTTTAAGTGCAATATCACAGTGTCCTGAAATTGTACAGTGGCGCTGTTGCTACATGACCCTATGGACAGCTCTGGTCCTGGGACCATAAATCTCCATAGGATGGTGTAGCAACAGCGCTACTGTACAATTTCAGACCACTGTGATATTGCACCTAAACATTTCAACTTTAAAATGTAATAACTTTTGAATGAAACACCTTTCAGCAGTGGGAGTACTCTTGTTTTACTCAGGGGGATAAACCCTACAATATATATTTTTTTTACATTTTAAGTATTACTATCCCTTTAACCCCTTGAATGCTAGAGATGTTTAGAATGCATTGTGAATCAATGTCTTGGAGTCATTTCTAACATCCGATGGGTTAATTCACATTTCATATTTTATGGTGCAAGTTACACTCTAAAGATTAATGAGATGTCTCTTTTATATCCCCAATTGGGCTTCAAAACTAGAATTCATTAGAACTGCATTTAATGGGTTCACTAATTCCCCCCCAGACGAAAGAATGAATTATCCCCTAATATAGTCGAATATTAACTAGCTTCCGTTGGATTAATTAGGAATAATTGAATTTTACAATACTGTGTATTCCACACAAGAGACAGGCTGATAACCAAGATTTATCAACAAAGACCTGATTGATTTAAACTGAGCTTTTAACCCTTTGAGTGTCAGAGCGGTATGTAACGCATTGCAAAACAATGTGCTGTTCACCCTTTTGTCATTCAAAGGATTAAAGAGACAGTCAACCTCTTTTTTGATTGTATATATTAAGCAAAGGTCTAATGTATAAAGTCAAATTGTGAAAAATAGTAACATAGCAACATAGTTGACGAGGTTGAAAAAAAAGATGTGTCCATCAAGTCCAGCTCATGCCAAAACACCCCTGTTGATCAAGAGGAAGGGGAAAAAAAAAATCAGCTGAAGCCACTTCCCGTTTAGCCCCAAGTGGGTAAAAATTCCTTCCTGACTCCAAATGACAGTCAGATTGTTCCCTGTCATAATTCTCAATATTGTTCTGCGCTAGATAGGCATCCATTGCTTTTATGAAAGCAGTTACTGTTTCTGCAAGCACAACATCCTGAGACAAAGCATTCCATAACTTTACTGCCCATACTGTAAACAATCCCTGTCTTTGTTTTAGTCAAAAGCACCTTTCCTCTAGTCTTAAAGGGATAGTAATACTTCTTTTATCTTTATTTTATTTTGTAGGCATTAAAAAAACATGAAGAACGATATAAGTCTTATCTCTCAGACCTTTATGGTTTAAGAGATATTCACAAGCAAAGTATCCCCCCCCTGTTCAACCAAATCAGAAGGTAAGTGCCCAGGTAGACTGCAGAGAGGGACAATCTTTAATTAAGATAAGGGAAAAAGCTGAAAAACTTGTCAAGGGGGGAAGGGCTTTCATTCTTTTCATACAAAGAAGATTGTCCCCTTCTGTTATCTGTACTGTCATACAACCAGACTCACATTTGAGAAGAGATGGCTTACACTAGGAAAAAGGGGCGGGAGGGGAACTTTGCTTGTGAATATCTCTTAAACCATAAAGGTTTGAGAGATAAGACTTATATCGTTCTTCATGTTTTTTTCATGCCTACAAAATAAAATAAAGATAAAATGAAGTATTACTATCCCTTTAATGGATGACTTCTTGTTCTTTGCTCAGCTCTTTGCTTAAATAATTCATAGGATAGTTCTTTGCATTGACCTTGAATATATGTGTACACAGTAATCATATCACCCCTTGTACGTCTCTTCTCTAATGTAAACAAACCCAGTTTGGCTAGTCTCTCACTGTAACTCAGATCCTCCAATCCCTTTATCAGTTTTGTTGCACATCTCTGCACTTTTTCCAGTGCAACAATATCTATACTTTTTTGTTATTATTATTTTTTTTTCATCTTCGTCTATTTTTTCACTTTTATTTTCCTTGTACTTGGCACGCGGCATTTCCCTTTCCAGTGAGCTTACAGTGAAGGACAGTGAAAGCAGAGATATTTATATATTGTTGCAGCCTCCCAGCAGCACTAATTGTTCTCTAGCCTACAGGAGTAGATTTCCTACATTGTTTCACTACTTTTTTAAATTGTAATTGAATTTTTTTACAATGTTGCAATCTCTCTGCTTTCGCATTCCCTGAAAACAAATTCAGTGAGCTCACTGTCAGGGACAGAAGAGTGTCAAATAAAGATGAAAATGAAACAAATATAATAAAAAAAGTATAGGCAATGTGACATGACATAGCATGGTCTTGCAAAATATGTCAAGTGGAAAAGGAGGATGACTGTCACTTTAAATCAGGAATTTTAACGATTTAAGTGCCAGAGGGGTACACTACGCATTGCAAAGCAATGCATTGCATACCACTCTGGCATTCAAAGGTTAAACATGCCACATGTAACTCCCTGCTAACTTGTGGCCCTCCACAAGTAAATGCTGTATAGCACATCTTCTTCCCCATATCTTCCTTAAGCCTTCGAGTGCCAGAGAGGTACACAACACAATACAAAGAAATGCATTGCGTACCGCTCAGGCACTCAAAGGGTTAACCTTTTTAAAGGCAATTATCGATAGCTCCTGACTAGGGGTGGGTGAAAAGTGTGAACAATTTTCCACGAAAAATGTTGCGAAAGCGTGCCAATTTTTCGGTTTCCCGCTAAAAATTTTGGTTTTCCGTCAATGCAAAATTTTCCTCCTTTTGCGCCTATTTTAACAGATTTTCCGCCTATGGTAACACATTTTTCGCCTATATTTCCTATAGGTACTACATTTCCCATTGTAATATTACTTCTTCTGAGGGCTGAAGTTTAGAAATAAGTGGCTGAGAGTCAAAGTTGTGAGTCCTGCAGCAAAATATGGCTTGAAAAATGTATTAGCAGGCAGAATGCATTTGTCCTTTGCCTACAACATTTTCTTGCTTAAGTGTCACTTGCATATATTCATGATGATATTAAGTATTAAAAAGAATAAAGTACAACCTACAATGTGGTAGTGTATTTTAGTGGTGGTGATGGGGGACTGGCATGGTGTGATTTGTGTATGTATTTTTCCCATTGTCATACTCTATCCTCCTTCTCAGATTATTAACACACATTACTTATCGGTCATAGCAGTGGTCCCATCTGTCTTCCACCTCCTCATCTGTGCTGCTGTTAATATATTTGTCCTGGCTTTGTCTGTCATGTGTGGTTTCTGCTACTACTACTACTGGAGCTGGATGTTGATGTAATTTTACTGCCACTACTACTAGGTGTCAAAGGTGCAGCACTTACAGGAGCGGCAGCATTAGAGGTACTCTTCATATCTAACACTGTGGATGTTAACCTGTGTTACTGTTGCTGGGTACTCAAAACAGTTGTGTGTGGCTGAGTGGGACTTGGACTTTGAAGAGGCGATGATGCCGATGATGACTGATAGGGTGACTTTTTGCTTTTTGACATCTGTGCTTGTCCAGGGTCAGACTTTACAATGGCTTTCTCAAACAGTTTATAGACAGGCACAGTGCTCCTTAAAAGTGGGGGAAGATACAGCCTTTGACTTTCTGCTAACCTTATAGCCCTGTCATCATCCCCACTCTCAACTTCATCTGTATCTAAACAAGAGAAGGATGCTTGAGGGATATATTCTAGATCTGCATCATCATCAGTCATCATTAGGTCATCCTCAGCAGCATCAGCATCAGCATCACATGACAGTTCTTGCTCATTACTACCCTTATATTCCTCTAAGCTTTTTGGAGGTCTCAAACAATTTCTTTTTACTTTTACTATAACAAAATTCACTACTACTTTGATGACAGGTGTTTTGGTGTCTCACTGTCTGATGCAGCAGGCGGTTCAGCTGCTATACCTTCCTCTATTATGCTGTTGCCGGCATCATCAACACTTGAATGTGACTTGTTGTCGTCTTCACTGTTCTTCTTATATGGTACTATATTTTTGCTATGAACTGGTGGTGTTGGATCTAGTTTTGCTGGGACCTTGACAAACTGCATCCTCCCTTGGAGTAAAGGGATCATCATCATTGATAGCACACACTGCAACAACCATTGCTGCAGTAGGTTTTTGGACTACTACTTTACTCTCACGTCCCTACACTGCTCCACCCTCCCCCTTCCCCTTGTGTGTTTGCTGGACATTCTGCAACTACACTGTGTTTTTTTACTGTACAGTGCACAACACAACTGATGGAGCTGTATGATGCCTTGCCTAAGCCCAGTCAGCTGTCTGTCACTGTCACCTAAGATATTTCATTTTTTATTCTTTTTTTTTTTTATATATATATATATATATATATATATATATATATATAATTTTTTTTAAGTTGTCCATCCTGTTGACTTATCACGGTCTGTCCAAAAAAAATTATAACTGAAAATGAAAATCAACAATGTTTTTCCCCATACTTCCCCACCCAGCACAGGGACAATAACAGCAGATCAGCAAGCAAATAGGTTGCCTGTATCTTGCCTGTCAGTCACATGGAATTTTGGAGTATTTGGGGGACAACCTCCTTCCTCCCTTCTTATCCCCTAGAGTGCCCCCAGACTCCCCTAATACAGAGAACAAATGTCCTACCTAAAATACTCCCTAAAGTAAGCTTCAATTCCCCTTTATTTGCCTATCTCCTCTAGCTAAAAACATGCTGCTCTCTCCTCTCACAAACATAAAATGGCTGCTGTGAGAGCCTGACAGCCTTTTATATGGCTGTAGAAAACTTTTGTGTGGTGTAGAAATATTTTTCTTCCCATTGATTTCAATGGGTGGAAAAGGTGGAAAAAAGCAGAAAAACATCACTTTTCGCGGGGAAATTTTTCGCCAAGCGGAAAGTGCCATTATTCGCCAGTTTCAGTTTGAGGGGAACATTTTCACCCATCCCTTCTCCTGACAAAGTAGCTTGATGCTAAGAAATACCTAGGGAAATGTATTACAAAATGGAGCTAGTGTATTCTATTTTATTTATTTTTTAATTGTTTTGTCTTACTACTACATTGCATTGGCTTAAAATTGTTTTGTGTGTATTAACAAATTTGTGATACCAAGGCATATAAAGTCTGGTTATTCCATAGCAACAAATACTGTTACCAATAGGTCCCTCCCAAAGTGTTCTGCAAGCATATACACCAACTTGACAGAGTAACAACAGACCCAGTAAATAAAGTACTACGGGTTACCAAGGTGGAATATAAATTTAAGGGGATAGTAATGTTTCACAATAAAAGCAACTCCAATTAATCTTCATAGTATTTAGGTCATGGATAGTGTTATTTCAATAGTGTCAGAGTTGTAGTTCAAGAGTAATTGAATGATAAAGTATCCCCCCCCCCCTTTTTACTGATGTAACTCTGCTCACCTCAGAGCAACAAGACTGTCCGGATGGATTGCAGAAACGGACAATCTTCAGTGAGCATAAGGAAAAAGCTGAAAAACCAGCCAAGGGGGCAGAGTTTTCCTTATGATCACATTAAGAAGATTGTCCTTTGCTGTGACCTGTCTGGTCAAGAGACCAGATTCCACATCTGAGGGGAGGTGGCTTAAAATAGGTAAAAGGGGGCAGGAGGGGAGGATACTTTATCATTCAATTACTCTTGAACTACAACTCTGACAGTATTGAAGTAACACTCTCCATGGCCTAAATACTATGAAGATTAATTAGAGCTGCTTTTTTGTGAAACATTACTATGCATTTAAGGAAGAACACCGTTAAGACGCGGAAGAGTGAGACCATTGAGGTACTTGCACTGGAGGTGATCCAGTTTATGTCTGCACACAGGGAGGCTGATCATTTCCTCCACAAAATGTGAGTAACAATACCCAGTATAAGAAGGTGTTACAGCATGGCGGTGGTGAATTATCTTCAAACAGTTTGCATGGAGAGTGTGCACGCCTTTCTCTTTTTTGTGTTTTTTTGCATGTACTGGAAAAAGCGTCTATACAGAAAGTTATGTAGAAACAGCAGCAACACCAAGTGAAGGAACCAAACGGATCTTTTTTGATATCAAGTTATGGTCAACCTGTATGGTATTGGTAGGATGTTTGTGCTCTACTGTCTGTTGAAACAGCGCTTGGAAAAGTGACAAGAGCACACTGAGGAGGAACATAACTCAGTAATTTGTTCTTGGGCATTGAGCTTTCAGGTGCTGCCCAATCACACCTTGTGATATGTTGTGTCATGACATAGGAGAAGTTACCATATTTGTATCGGTTTGTCCCAACCCACAGGCAGTTGTATAGGTTATACGTTTCAATTACATACCTCCCAAGTGTCCCTTTTTAAGAGGGACAGTCCCTCTTTGAGACTCAAATCCCTCCGTCCCTTTTTCCCACTCTGTTATCCCTCTTTTTAAGAGATAAGACTGTGTGGTGTGTATATACGTGTATCACTTTGCTCCACATCAATAAAACTGACATGATGATTTATTTAAATGTCAGTATATGTGTTAATAAATGAGTTTGTGTAAATAAAATACTTTGGTTTTGTTCTATATCATTTATTCAGTTACGCAAAAAGGTGTCAGTAAGTCATAGAATAACATAAACATTCTCAGTAATGCCCTGCCCACCAGCCACACTCCCAGAAACTCCCCCTAAACCAAAGGTGTCCCTCTTTGGTCATTTGAAATGTTGGGAGGAGTGCAGCTATAGGGCAGCAAATCCTTTTGCAATAACTTTGACTTTGATAATACAATACCCAAGTCCTTTCTCTGTCTACAGATGCAAAGAACTTCACTTTTAATTCTCCATCCTCTAATGTTCATTGGCCATAAAGTTGTCTGTATTTTCTGACCATAATACTCACATTGCCCCTGCATTAACATTATTACAGCTTTGTTGAATCACCTTTACTGCATGATTAACCCCTTCCCGACAATGGACGTACATGTATGTCCCGCAAAAACTGTCACTTAGTGACAGAGGACGTACATGTACGGGCGTTAAGTGATGGCCGCGTGTGATCGCAGTGAGTCATTAAGGGGTTAACCTACACTTTTGCCTTCCACCTACACATGTCTTGGGCACGTGGCAATGTTCAAGTAAGACATACAGACCATATTATGGATGAAAACAGGCCACAGCTTTATTGAAAATATTACAATACAACAACCTGCTTTTTTAACCCTTGCCAAGAATAATGGGGGCATAACTCTATGTCCCATCCCTACTGAGCATAAAGCTCAGCCCAATACTTAATCCACCATACCCCATTATCTGGTCTGTGAAGCTCAACGGGGGGGGGCAATGACTAAACCCGTGACCGTGGTTCAGGTGTATTTCCTAGGCCTCTGGCCTCACATCTCCCTGTTACAATATATACCCTACAATTTTTTTAACCATTGTACCCCTTGGCAAGGGCCCAAAAGTGCCAAAGCTGTGACAAAACCCCCCCACAGGTGCTTTTACGACCTGAACCACAGTGACCACACAAACTAGCCACACCAAAACAAAGGGAGGAAGGGCGGGGCTGTGCCCCACGAGGATCCCAAGAGGAAGTGATGAGTGAAAACAAGGATATATATAGACCCTCCCCCCCACCACCATCCTGCCTGTCCAGCCAATAGCAAAGGGGCTTACTTTTACCCCACAGCCCAGACGTGTTTCCCCTTCTTAGGGCTTGTGGGGAATACTTTTCCAATACAAGGTTAGTGGCTCTAAATAACCATTTAAACCAGTGAGTGCCCGAGGAGATTCCAACGCATTGAAAAGCAATGTATTGGATACAAATCTGGCACTCAAAGGGTTAAAGGCCTTTCAATTATGATGTACTTCTAGTTTGGATATGGAAAATGATTTGTTGCCTGAGCCCCAAACTCAGTGATAACTTCTGTGTTCCCATCTTTTTAAATGATTTATACAGACATAATTTATGGAGGTGGATGATGATATCATAAAGTTCCTCATTTTACAGACAGTTCCCCTTTTGCTAATAAAAGCACCCTTCTTCAATATGTTATCTTACTCTTGTAATATAGAGCATGCTATAACAATTACAAATATATACATGTAAAAGTTTTCATATTATGCTATCCATAACAAAGGGTGTGGAGAAGGAGACTTTAACACTGTAGGATACTAACTAAATGCTATAGGAATGAACATTCCATACTTTTGTTTTTTCAAAAAACTTTATTAAGAAAGAAGAAGCTTTACAGCAGATGAGACACACACATTAAAATCATGAATAATACACCAGTTTAAAAAAACATTCCATACTTTAAAAGACTGTCATACTCTTCTCTACCCCTGAAGATCTCCATAATTTGTAGATCTGAGTGACGTCACTGCTTCACCCTGTGCTTTTGTGTGCTTTAATTTAGTAAATTAGATAGATAGATTAAAAAATAATAATAAAAAAAAAAAAAAAATAATAATAAAATGTCTAAAAGCATTAAAAACGTTTGAAGCCGAATGTATTTCATTATTTAAATTTTTGTACGTACTGAATTTCTTTTTTTAAACAACAATGCAATTGGTGCTACATGCATGGATTAAATTAAAGGTATAGTAATACATTTTATTCACAAGCAAAGTTTCCCCTCCCGCCCCTTTTACCTAGTGTAAGCCATCTCTTCTCAGATGTGGAATCCAGTCCATAGACCAGACAGATAACAGAAGGGGACAATCTTCTTCCTTTGAGAACAATGAAACCCCTGCCCCCCTTGACAAGGTTTTTCCCTTATCTTAAATGAAGATTGTCCCTCTCTGCAGTCTACCTGTGCACCTCCTTTCTGATCTGACTGAGCAGTGTTACATCAGTAAAAGGGGCGGGAGGGGGATACTTTGTCATTGAATTACTCTTGAACTACTACTCTGACAGAATTGAAATAACACTCTCCAAAGTCCAAATACTATAATGATTAATTAGAGCTGCTTTTATTATGAAACATTACTTTTCCTTTAAGCACGATCAATGCTATTACCTGTTTGACCTAAGATTTTTAAGTGCAACTTTATTAAATTGGGCCATTATAGAAAAACAATGTGTTGCAGTCCTCTCTGGCATTCAAGGTTGTAAGATGTATATGTGTATATTTATTTTTATAGCACTATACGTGTACACAGCACTTTAAAGTAATAGTACAATAGAAATACAGTACTGAACAGGGATAAGAGCATCAGTCTAAAGTGCTATCATTGCATTATTAGTGGTGAAAAATGCAGCATAGGGAATCACACATTGGGAAGGGAATCCTGCCAAAAATAGCGTGTATTCTAATTATTAATTGTGACAGCATACAGAAACAGTGGGAGGAGGAAGACAAATCCAAGTACAAGTCTTTGCTTTTTGTTCATTTATGTAATAGGCTAACAGTATTTTCTGTGCTGGTTGACAGAAATGGGGCTGAGGGCAGGGTTATATAAGGAGTGGGTTCAGGATTATGGGTAAGGTTAAGGGTGCCTTGTCTAGGCCTGACTTTTTTAAATTAGGAAGGTGTGACTTATGGAAGTCTAGGCTCACCATTTTATTTTCTTATTTAAATTTGAAAGTGGTCACCAAAGGTTTTTGTAATTTGAATGTTGGTCCTATCTATCTATCTATCTATCTATCTATCTATCTATCTATCTATCTATCTCTCTCATATCTATCTATCTATCTATCTATCTATCTATCTATCTATCTATCTATTATCTATCTATTATCTATCTATCTATCTATCTATCTATCTATCTATCTATCTATCTATCTCATATCTATCTATCTATCTATCTATCTATCTATCTCTCTCATATCTATCTATCTGTCTCATATCTATCTATCTATCTATCTATCTATCTATCTATCTATCTATTTATCTGTCTCATATCTATCTATCTATCTATCTATCTATCTATCTATCTATCTATCTATCTATCTATTATCTATCTATCTATCTATTATCTATCTATCTATTATCTATCTATTATCTATCTATCTATCTATCTATCTATCTATCTATCTATCTATCTATCTACCTCATATCTATCTATCTATCTATCTATCTATCTATCTATCTATCTATCTACCTCATATCTATCTATCTATCTATCTATCTATCTATCTATCTAACGGTATCTCTCTTTCTATCTAGAACATAGTTCAGCAAACTTTTTCTTTCTGTTGTGAATATGGCTCACTAAGGCTTTTTTTCTAAGTGTTATTTTTTTGCTGTTGTTTTATTTTGATTATAACAAGGTGTAAAAGTTTAGGGACCTTGGGTTTGGAGTATTATTAGAGTTTGTAAATTTAAATTTAAACATGTGTTTGACATTGCATGGAGACTGGTTTATGCAATTTGCAATCACAATTATATTTGGGGAGGTTCCTTTAACTCCCTGAGATCTAAAACGCATTACAAATCACTACACTACCCACTCCATTGGCACTAATTGGAGCTTGGGGGGTTAATAATACAGTTCCAAGCTAAAACAGACTCTGGAATTGACTTATTTGAGCTGCATCTGCCTAACTCTATGCACTAAGCTATCTATGTCAAAATGTCCCTAAGGTATACAATTTGTATCATGAGGAAGGCAGTATGTGAGTATAAGGGCATGTTGTGGTGTTTTGATCAGGAGTACTAACAAAGTAGAAAGCAAATCAGGGTAACCAGGCCCCATCCCACTCCTCACACTTCTCACATGACCCCACCCCTAGTCCCATCCATTGTTTCCTGTCACTAAAAAAACATTTAATCTATAACAGGCAAGAACAAAAAAAATCCTTAACCCCTTGGTATCTTTAAATATCTCAAACACATTGCTTTGGTGCTAGATATTTCTAGCACTCAAGAAGCTAAATAGTAGCCTTAAAAGGTGCAGGGACATTGAGATTGCTTTGGCCACACCCACAATTCAGAATGTGGGTTTGACCATCACAGCTGAGGCTCCGCCCATCAACATTTGAAGCTCTAGGCAGTTGCCTACTCTAGCTATTGGGAAATCCGGTAACTGTATTCCATTTTCCTGTGTATGATATAGGGTTCGACTTCAGGGATTGCTGGATTTAAAGTCTTATTGGTGTTTGCCAGTCGAGATGGGCAAAACTTTCCACCTCAAACTGAAATTGGCAAAAAAATGGCACTTTCCACTTGGCGAAAAATTTCCCGTGAAAAGTGCCGATTTTCCACTTTTTTGCCAATTGAAATCAATGAGAACATAGAAGTTACACACAACACATTACACATAATATTTTATTTCCCAAAGGCATTGTATAAAAGGGGCATGAGGGTGCCTGTGTTGATGGGGTGTGGGGAAAGAATCAGTTGAACAGGGAATGTTTTTGGGGGGTTGTTTACTGGGATTGGGGGGCACTTAATAAAAAAGAAATCCTAAATAAAATAAAATAAAATAAAATAAAAACCATAAGACATGGTATAAAGGGGTCTGAGGAGGGTTCCTGTGTTGGTGAATGAATTAATCATTTGAAGAGGGAATTTGTTTGGGGGGGCTTTCTTGACTGCTATTGGGGGAACAGTTAATAAAAAAATAAATCAATAAAATAAAATAAGACATTTGTTTTTAAAGTGCCAGAGACAGGAACCCCCTAACATAAGCTGCCACTGGTGTAGACTGATACTTGATAGAGTATTTTGTAGAGGATGATTTGTTTGATTTGTTGTTAGAGGCCTTTGTAGAACTTAGACTTATTAGAGGCCCAAGCCCTGAAGAAGCATTGATTTGTAGGACTTAAGCTTGTTTGGCACAAGCCCTAAGGAAACATTGATTTATAGGACTTAGGCTTGTTAGAAACAAACCCCCCAAAAATTGTTCATTTTTTGTAGGACTATTTTATTTTTCTTTTATTTATTTATTTTTTTCAAAACACAAGCCCTGAGAAAAAAATAAAAATGTCCTACTGGCCTAATGCCAGCAGGTCATGTTGGCCAGTGGCCACTGTCAAATGTCCTCCTGAGTTGCAACTGCTGTTTGTACTGCTGCTGCTGAGTTGTTTAAGCAGCAGGATGATTAGGCAGCTGAAAAGGAATGGGATCAACAATAGCAGTAACATGAATGATGGAGAATGATGGTTCCACTTGTCACGACTGGCTCCAGTGATGCGCCTGAGGCAGTAGCAGAAGAATAAGTATCCCCCATTATATGTGGAGAAAAGAACAAGTTGACCATTAAATCTTCTCCAACTGCCCCTCCTCCAAAATCATCATGGGTGTATTGTTATTAGAATATAGATTTTTCCCCTGAGAACAGGAACTGTGGCTTCCATCAGCAACTGCAATGTGCACAGTGTGTGTGTGGTAAATAAGATCTGGGGGCACAACTGTATCCAAACACCATGACACCCAAAACCAAGTACTGCCGCTGTCACTGTACCCCTTGTCCAGACCCCGCTAAGAACACATGACAACTTGCAGACAGTTTAATAGTAATGATGAACCCTCCCTGCCAGAATCCTAGCATATTCTGCGGGATGGAATCTCCTCAGATGCCACTTGATGATCTGGTATCAATTCTCCTCCACCACACTGGCATGTGTGGTCAGTGCACCACACAGTGTGCAATGGGTAGAGATGAACTGCCATATCCTAACATTAACAGAGTGGCTATCATTTGGCGGGGGAGGTAACGATGAATGAGGTGACTGGCAGGAGATGTACTTGTTACCCTAGAGGAAGAAGGTGATGTTGATGGCGAGCTAGTTGTTTCACTCATCATGGAACTTCCAGTGTCTGTCTGGGTTTCTTTATTCTTCCTCCTCTTTGATCTCCACCTTTCTGGAGAGTCAAGGGGTACAGTAACAGCGGTGCTAGATTTTTGTAAGGAATGTTTGGCTTTAACATGTTTGGAGTAAATGTCATGGTGTCTGTGTTTCATGTGTGTTATCAGGGTGGTTGTGCCAAGGTGTGTTCCCTCCTTTCCCCTTCTTACTAACTTGTCACAAATTTTGCACTGTACCATTGTTGATGATGACTGCACTGTGCCCGTCAGAAGAGAATAATAGTCCCACACCCATGACTTCTTGGGGGAGGGATAGGGAACAGGTGGAGAAGAATGGCCTCTTTCTTCTTCTCCTTCACATTCCCCTTCACTTTCTGTGGCAGTGGATAATGTTGCTGCTCTTGTTGCTACTGCCTCAGATTTAGCACTGCAACTAGGATCAGGAAAAGTATTGCTACTGCTGGCAAGTGGAACCTGTCCTAGTCCCGCATTACTTGTTGACCCCATTCCCACTGTGTCCACGGTGGTCTGTGGCACAGTAGCCTGCTCCTCAGCACCCTGCTGCCCTTTCATCTCAGCAGCAGCAGGAGTTAGAGCAGTTGCAATTTCTGCTAATTTCAAAAGCTGACTGCTGGTGGTTGTGGTGATGCCCATCCTCATCCCTGTGTCCCATTCCTTCTCAGTTTCTGATAAAAAGGCCATCAATGTCTCTTCCACCCCAGCTTCTCCAACACCACCACCACCACTAGTCCCTACGTGCTGTTGCTCTATTCCAGACATCTCACTGCTGCTTGGAGGAGGTGATGAGCAATGTGACAGAGGGTCCCCGGCTGTCACCCATGGCATCATTTTCTCCTTCCTCCACTGAGTACTACAAGAAAGCTGGCAGCAGGTTCAGCACCGGCAGCAGGTTCAGTACTAGCAACAGGTACAACAATAGTGGCTGCAAGATCAGAAATGGTGGCACTGTCAACAGGTACAACACTAGTGGCTGCAGTTACAGAAGTGGTGGCACTGGCAGCAGAGGCAGCACGTCTTGCAGCAGGCACAGGCAGCTGACCTGTCCTGCTCTCACTAGTACTACCCTTTTCTCCCTTCCTTCCCATTCCCTCTTCTCCCTCCTTTCCCATTAAATTTCCCAAGATCCCTTGGGGTGATTTAAGGGGACTGGACAGCATTGGTACAATAGTGGTCCCTTCTTCCTCCTCAGACTCAGTGGACACATAATGGTCCTTCCAGCTCCTCCATTGATTATTTTTTTACCCTGCTCATAGAGATAGGAGTCACTATGAGCCTCTCTTCCTCACTTTTTGCAAAATATCACACGATAACAGCACAACATGTCTATCTCGCTCTGTAGCTGCTTCTATTGTGTCTGCCTTCAGCAAAAATGTCACGTTTTTATAGCGGAAGTGCGAAAACAATGTAAATCAATGGGCGGAAACTTTCTAGCCAATGAAAAAATGGTGAAAAATTTTGGCCAATGGGCGATAAACAATGTGGTTTTTACAAAACTTCCCGCGGGAACACGGTGACAACTTTTGCCCACCCCTATTCGCCGGTATGCACTAAACTAATCAAACGCTCTTGTACATACCCAAAAATGAAAGTATATGTTTTTTAGCAAAAACTTTAATAATGTGATAGCGCTATATGGAGAGAATTGATATATAACCCAGTGGCTGTAGCCAATAATCGGATCCCCGTTATTGGATCCAAAAAACACAAAATAACAATACACTTAATCAGCGCTTCCACTGGGAAACCCTAGATGACACCAAAGTACACAGTCCATTTTAATAACAAGATCAGTCAAGTACACAACACATTCCAATAACAAATACCACATCTAGATGTTAGGAAACAATGGGAAAATCTACAAATACTATTGGTATTTGCGATACCCACTTTCCTCTATATTTAAAAACATATAGCAATAATAAAACCACACAACAATAATCCCCTCTAATGTTGCTAGGAACTACACAGACGCCGCACAACAACACCCTCAAACCACACCACCGTCTTGCCACTCACCTGTGGACAAAGAGGAGGTAACGTATACCCTCCCGATCTGGACACAAATGCTCAAACCCACAGCAGCGTAACAGCACCCCTCTGTGTGTGTTTCCTAACATCTAGATGTGGTATTTGTTATTGGAATGTGTTGTGTACTTGACTGATCTTGTTATTAAAACGGACTGTGTTAGTAGTCTAATTTAAAGATACAGTGTTTCTTGTGATATATGTTTGCGGTTTCGTAAGTGTTTTTGGAGTACTTTGGGTGTCATCTAGGGTTTCCCAGTGGAAGCGCTGATTAAGTGTATTGTTAATATATATGTTTTTTAGGCTAATGTACAAAAAAAATAGAAAATAAGTTCTGCAGGTGGAATTCATACATTACACACAGTGAGTTAAGACTGAGGAGGAACAAAATTGGTTAACCCTTTGCATGCCAGAGGGGTACACAATGCATTGCTTTGCAATGCGTTGCGTACCCCACTGATACTCAAAGGGTTAACTAAAATTTGTGATTGCAGAGGACTACATTTGGTAATTTTTAGTGCTTCCTTTCACTGAATTTGACATGCTTATAGCAAACTTAGAAAAGGGTCAAAACTAATGTATTCATTTTAATAAAATAATTCCTTTGTTTACATTTTCAGGTACCTGGTAAAGCTGATGGAAGATGAACTGGTATTTTATTGTTCTCAGCAGACAAGGAATCCAGTAGAAAACAGAGTCATCCTCTCAGACTGCTCTGTCACTGCCAGCACTTATAAAGCTTGCCCCACATTCTCAGTCCAGTCCAATGGAAGCACCTACACGTAACTATTACTATGTTCAAGTTTCTCCTATATGAACAAAGATGTTTAAAGGGGAACTTTCACCTCCTAGAAAGTAATTATTATTGTATTTTGAGTCCCCAGAATGGGCTTGAATGCCATTTTTAAAATTTTTTTCTTAAATGGGTAATTTCAATGAGATATAAGCTTAGAAATTGTTACCGCATGACGTTACTACTTGCCTCGCCGTGGTACAGGTCTGTACTGCACAGCTTTTAATCTTCTCCTTTTCTTCACCCCTGTTGTGCCTCGTTCCCTCCTCCTTGTTTGACGCTCAAATCTCCATGTGACCTGGCGTGCATCGACCTGCATTGGCAAGAGAAAGCACCAGGTCACATGGAGATTCGAGCATAAGACAAGGAGGAGGTAACGAGGCACAACGGGGAGGAGAAGATTGTCAGCCGTGTGCTACAGAGCTGTACCGCAGTGAGGCAAGCTGGGACGTCATGCAGTAACACTTTCTAAGCTTATATTTCACTGAAATTACAGATTTAGAAGAAAAAAAAACAGATTCAAGTCCATATTAAGGACACAGAATAAAAAAATGATTACTTTCTAAGAGGTGAAAGTTCCCCTTTAATGCAATAGTAATGTTGCAAAATAAATTCCCCATCAATTAAACTTCATAGTTTTTTTGTCCATGTGCAGCTTTAATACAATATTGTCCAGTTTGTAGTCCAGGAGTTATTAAGTTATAAGTCCCCCTCACTTACCTTTCACCTACATAACGCTGCTTGTCTCAGAGCAGCAATATCTCCAGATGCAGTGCAGCCAGGAACAATCTTCAGTGCAGGGGAGGGCTGGCAACTTGTGGCCCAGGGGGAAAATACAATCAAGCGGCCCATTTCTACTATCATTTGAGCCCACTCTCAAAGCCCACCTCCTTTTGTTAATTTTAAATGTGGCATTAATATCGTGAAGTAAAGCGATACCACATAGCTCACATTAAAGTGGGCTAAACTACTGATATTACAGAGCTTACAATTTAAGTAAAGCTACAATAGTGATACTATAGAGCTTACAGTGGAAATGGGTTATGTAACTAGTGTAGCCTCATTTGGATTGTAGCTTTGTGGTATCATTTGTATAGCAGCATTTCAATTGTAAGCTCTGTGGTATCACTAGTGTTGCTCCATGTATAGCAACAAGATGGGGATTAAGTGAAACAGTGGCCCACTGGCCCAGACATATGACCGGCCCAGGGGGCAATTGCCCCCTGCCCCCCAGGCCAGCCCTCCCCTGCTTCAGTGGGCATAAGGAAAACCTGAAAAACCTGTCAAAGGAGGCAGGGTTTTCCTTATGGTCACAGTAAGAAGATTGTCCCTTGCTGTGACTTGTCTGGTCAAGTGACCAGATTCCACATCTGAGGGGAGGTGGCTTACACTAGGTAAAAGGGGCAGGAGGGGGACTCTTTATAACGTAATAAATCTTGAACTACAAATCCAACAATGTTGTAATAATGTAAATATACATAAAGGAGAGCGCTCTCCTTTATGTATATTTTCATGTTTTTGTGTTAGCAGACCATACACACTGGTCATAGGATTGTAGTTGCTATTCAGAGACACACTCTAGTAAAACCATCCTGGTGTTTTTATTTTTATTTTAATTTTTAGTGTAATTTTTTTTAATTATTATTAGTTTTTTCCATTGGTGAGAATCTTGCCAGTAGAGCACTATTTCTCCATATAAATTATTCTTTTACTTGTAATGTTGTAATAATGCTGCACATGGACAAACATTCATGAAGATTAATTGACAGGGAATTTATTTTACATCACTATCCCTTTAATCCCTTGTATGTCATAGATCTCTCCAGTGCATTGCTAAGCAAGGATCTGTAGACATCTCTAGCAACCAAGCTTTTAACACTTTGAGTACCACTGCTTTGCAAAGCAGTGTGCACACCTCTGGTACTCAAAGGGTTTTAACGCTGACCTGTCATTGTAAGAGAAGTTTAGTTAATTTTAAAGATAATTAAAAAATGCTTATATGTTGTACTAAACATTTGCTTGCAATATAATTTTTTTTGGGAAGAGTAACCCCGTAATTGTTGGTGACACATTATAGCGTTTTATGCCAATTTGATTATGTTGTCGGACTATTTATATGAAGGTATCCAAAGGGTTAAAACAGAGAACCACTCAGGTTGGATTTCTTCACTTAAATAGGCAATTGACAATAAAATAATTCGAGAACTTTATCTTTAATGTGTATTGACACGCTACTTCACAGTAACGAATTGATCACAAGAATCAATCCTTCATATTTGTGCAAAATATATATTTTATTAAAATACAATATATATACAAGTATCAGCAGCAGTGAAATATATAAGTGATTAGCAATTATAATAGGTACATAGAAAACCAAACCACACTTATTACCATGAGGATTACCAGCGGTGCAAGGGTTAACCACACATAGGTATATTCAGATGTATAGATAACAATACTTGCATTCAGTAGCATAGAACAGGTTAATTGATTGTTACAATTAATATAATACAGTTGGCCGCAGTGTCTCTTAATACCTCTGCCCCAGAAACTGTATAGACTATGCAATTATGATGTAAGGGGTATTGTGAGAGGAATTAAATAATTCCTCTAACAATTCCTTGTATCATATATCAATAATAATCAAATTTAGGGAATAACTGGAATAGAATCCCAGATTTAAATCAGTATAATTTAATTATCTACTGAATTCAATATTGAATACCTCTGAATAAAATATATAAATTGCAATTAATAAAGTCAATCAAAGATTATACAAATAATCTACTAGAATTAATTCAGTAACATATGTCTATAAAGTAACCAACTTCATGCAACACATACCATAAGTTACCAATACCAAGTTATTTTGTCTATTAAAAGTGAATACCTTCAAATTACAAAATATAAGCCTAGCACATATACAGAGAATTCCAAAGAAAACACCACTAACAACAGACAAATAGCGGTTAAAGGGTTAATAACTGGATTCAAAGAACTTCCTATATCAAATATTAACTATGATAATCTTCACAGAACCACAAGATATTACTCTTGGAATATGAAGATTTATATTAGCTAATATAGATAACCCACGCTATATACTGTATTACACTGACTGGCAAAATATCTCAATTTCCCAATAAATATATATATAGATTCTATTACTTCCAGAATTTAAAAGCTAAATCTAGCTTATTATAAATTATCCCAAATGGTTGGCCAGTCCACTTAAGACAATTATAAGACTATTTAAGTTTCTTCAAACAGAAGAAAAATTATGAAATTCTGGATTAAATGAATCTAAATGAATAAACGATATAGTTACCAATCAAAATTTCTTTATATTTCTTTGTGAGATGGCAGGATCAGGAATTTAATCAGCAAAGCCTTCTTTTGCCAGGAATCTCCCAGGAGTTTTCTTTTTCAGGAATTCAAGCCCCCCGAACTAAGAGTATCTTGGCATTATATTGGCAATTGTTGCCTTATCAGTAATCCCCACCTTTTTCTAATGATTGGACAAAGATCCATCTCATTATACCGTGACATCACCAGTCAGACCTGATTGGATACTCATATCTTATGCTAATCAAATATAAGCAAAAACATTATGAGTATTTTACAATATAAAGGCTGCAGGTGGCGCTATTACTCTATATTAGAATTTTACATGTGGCAGATCAGATGGCTTTCATCAGAATTAAGAAAGGCCAAGAGGTTATCAGAAACCCCATAAACCAGTCATTTTGCTATGTCTTTCACATATAGGATTACATCTTTCTCAGCCATTTTGTCTCCAACTGAATATCAATCTGCCATTAAAATGACATTCAGTTATTTTCACTCCCTACCTTGGACCAATGACCTATTGTTCAAACATGAGGTAATTTGAACACATCCTCAACAGAATTTCAGTTAATTTCTACTATTAGAGTTAACCCTCTATGCTCCCCCAGGACAAAGTCTCTGACAATGTGCTGGGCCAGTATTACCATACAATGTGCTATGAGTGAATCTAGGCTGGGCACAGACACTGGAGATGGTTCTGAAAGTGCAGAAAGTTGAAAGTTTGGGCCAGAACAGGGCTAATTAGCATATGGTGAAGGGAATTAGCATTAAGTTCCAGAGAGTGCTACCAACACATATAGTTCAATTTCTCAAAAAAATCTACAAGTAAAACATAAAGACAGATTTTAATGCTGCATTATTTTAACCCTTTGAGTGCCAGAGAGGTATCCAACGCATTGCAACCCAATGCATTGAATACCTCTCTGGCACTCAAAGGGTTAAGGTGACAGTTCCATTTTAACATTCAAATGTAAAGGTTTATACACCTTGATAGAATCTATCCAACTAATTATTTACACAAAGAGATGACCTAAGAACAAGAGGTCATCCTTTAAAGGGATAGTAATACTTAAAATGTAAAAAAAAAAAAATGCTGTAGGGTTTATCCCCCTGAGTAAAACAAGAGTGCTTCCACTGCTGAAAGGTGTTTCATTCAAAAGTTATTAATTTTCAAAGTTGAATTTTTTATGTGCAATATCACAGTGGCCTGAAATTGTACAGTGGCGTTGTTGCTACACGATCCTATGGGCAGCTCTTGTCCCGGGACCATAAATCTCCATAGGATGGTGTAGCAACAGCACCACTGTACAATTTCAGGCCACTGGGATATTGCACCTAAAAAATTCAACTTTGAAAATTAATAACTTTTGAATGAAACACCTTTCAGCAGTGGAAGTACTCTTGTTTTACTCAGGGGGATAAACCTTTTTACATTTTAAGTATTAGTATCCCTTTAAGACTAGAGGAAAGGAGCTTTCAACTAAAACAAAGGCAGGGATTTTTTACAGTAAGGAAAGTAAAGCTATGGAATTCTTTGCCTCGGCATGTTGTACTTAATGCAACTGCTTTCAAAAAAGAAATGGATGCCTATTTAGCACAGAGCAATATTGGAAATTATGACAGATGACTTCAATGCAGGTAGGTTGCTGATCCAGGGAACTATCTGACTGCCATTTGGAGTCATGAATTAATTGTTTTACCCACTTGGGGCTAAATTGGAAATGGCTTCAGAGGGCTTTTTTTTTTTGCCTTCCTCTGGATCAACAGGGGTGTTTTTAGCATGGGTTGGAATTGATGGACACATGTCTTCTTTCAGGCTCATCAACTATGTTACTATGTTATGCTATAACATTGCTCATGCTGCTTTTCAGCAAGCTATGGGAATCACATTTTCTTGCACTTTGCACCTCCTGCTCGGTCTTTCACAGTAAAGTGCAGTCTCCTGACCAGGAAGTGAGGAGTGTAAAGGGAAATTGCTTCCCCCAGGAGGCTGATAAACTAGAAATGCATCATCATAGGTCTTACATTGTTTCAAGACATGGAAGCTTTCATAGCGATATATGATAATGTTACACCATACTTTTTCTTACAATGATAACTTGTATTTTAGTACTAGATGGGTTGATGTACTAAGAATTATTAGAGTAATTCTGGGGCAATCTAGCAGCACCATAGAGAAGAACTAAAAATTCCCCTAATTGCCATTGATTAAAATGAACCCCTTGAATACAGGAGAGCTCGTCAACATATTGTGAAGTAATGTATTGGAGACTTCTATAGTATTTAAGGGGTTAAAGTCCCAGAATTTAATTAATGAGAATTTTTGGTTTGATCCAAAATTACTACATTTCTACATAGTTTATCTTTAGAAGATATTGAATGAAAATTCGCAAAGTAGTTTTTTTATTTCTCCTGGGAGAGATGCACTAACGTATGATAAAGAGGTGATAATGTGGGGATGACTTCTCTAGTGATATCACTTTTCCAGTTCCTATGTTATTATATGGCTCACACTTGAGAAATATTAGTGCATTGGCTCCATAGAATAACATAGGACCTGGAGAATTTATTTCATGCCAGAACAACTCGTATTTTAGAATCTGTGTTGCTTTACAGGAGCAGTAAACTTTTTTTTTACGAAAACACATATTTTACAGAGCATTTCCTGCTGAATAAAACAAGGTCACTCCCATCGCTGTCAGATGTTTTATTCCAAAAATATATCAGTTTAAATAATCAGGAAGTGAATTTATTGTGTTTACTTCCTGATAGTTCTAACTGACAGGAAGTGAATTTACTGTGTTTACTTCCTGATAGTTCTAACTGACAGGAAGTGACTCAGCAGTTTCTATCACATTCTATGGAGAACTGTATGTCGCTGACTTTTCTGACTTTCCTCTCCCTTAGAATCTAACAGGAAATCTAATTAGAATTTGACCACTAGAGGGCACTGCTAATGTAAAAAAATGTGTTTAAACTGTAGTAACTCTGGAAATATAAATCTCTCGTCATTAGGAGTACCCTTATTTTACTCAATAGAAAAATTCCTACTATATATTGTTTCATAAAAAAAAAGTTTACTGCTCCTTTAACACCTTGGAAGCCACAGAGGTATCCAGCACATTGCTTGCACAAGCAATTAAGGAGTTAATAAATACATTCGTGCAAACACTTTGATAAATGTGGCAAATGAAAACTGGCATAGAAAAAGGAAAATATTTCCAAGCATATTTAGCCTTTGTGTGTTGGTAAATGTACCCCTAAAGAGGAGTATTAAAAAGAAAAAGTACCAAAAAATTCAAGTTGGGGGTGGAATGAACTAAGGCATGATACATGGTGATGAAATGGAGAAGACTTGGAGCTCAACTTTATTATAGACATTTCTATCCCATTAATGACCATCTGACGCAGTGAGCGACCGGCCATTAGGGACAAAGGGGCATTTTTTTTTCTTGCAATGGATTCCAGGGTTGCCGAGCAGCATGCAGCTGCTGTGCGACCCCGGAATTCCATGACATCACTGGTCCTTAACCCTTTAAATGGCAAACAGTTACGCAACACGTTGCTTTGCAATGTGTTGCATACCCCTCTGGGACCGAAGGGGTTAAGTGCCGGATCGGGCATGACCGTCCTGGCACGTCTAGGGTCCTTAAGGGGTTACGGTGTCTGGAGGTTATTTTTGTATTAGGACAGTGATTCTCAACCAGGGTGCCGTGGCACTGTGGTGTCCCATGGACATCAACATAGGCTGCCCCATGTTTTCTATGAAGACTGACAGAAATGGACTTTTAAATAAAGATTTAGAGAAATTGTTATGCACATTATGTTTAGTTTTTTATTAAGATAATAAGACCTAATAATAACTGTATATTTATGTATTGTACCCTTCTTATGTCCTTGATAAAGTACATTAAATATGTTAGGGGTGCCCCGAATGTTCTAGATTACATGTTAGGGATGCCCCTAATAAAAAAAGATTGAGAACCACTGTATTAGGAGGTGTTACTTCCCCTTTAAATTCCCAATCTTTCGTCCATGTGCATCGAAATAAAGTTGTCCATGGAAGCAGTGAGAGTTCTTGTTCATATCCCAACATCTCAAAATATTGCTGATTCAAATCATGGCAACAATTCAACTCTCTTCCCTGGAAATGTCTGAGCAATTAGCGTGGCCTGAAAAGGTCAGATTCAGCACCGGGTCTCCCCCCAGACCAGAATAAACATCTGATCTTATTATTTTGCTCAAACTAGATATATTTATGGCCAAAGCAGTTAAAATGTATTTTAGCAAATTTCTCAATCTAGTTTGTATTTTTTCCATCAGCTACATATAAGGACAACAAGGTACAATACTAACATCATTACATTAAAGATAACAATTATTATAGCTATATTACATATTTATTTGTTGATGGTAAATTGTCTCAAAAGAGTACTATTTAGGGAGTATACAAATCCACCAGCACAGCAACATTTTCTGTGTTAAAACATATAGGCGGATTTTAATGCAAGGTAAAGCAAACTAAACTTGTCTTGAAGTGATAGTAATCCTTGAAATTACATAGATTTAATTCAATAGATATCTAAAAAATAAATTAATTGTGCCATTTCCTATTTCCCAAACCTTTATGGTTTGGGAGATATAAGTCTGCAAAGTTCCCCCCTTCCCTCCCCTTGTGCTGACGTCAGCTTTCTAACTTAGAGACGGAGATCGCAGTCCATAGACTGTCCTGCGGCTCTTCAGCAGAGCCGTGATCGTGGTAGTTACAAAAAGATACTTCATTTGAATGGTCTACAACTTGTGCTTGCAAACCAGGCACACATTGTACACCGTTCAAATGAAGTATTTCCATACCTCCCAACATTTCAAATTGCCAAAGAGGGACACTTTTGTTTTAGGGGGTGTTGCTGGGGGTGTGGCTGGTAGGTGGGGCATTACCAAGCATTTTTAGGCTATTTCATGACCTATTGACACCTCCTTGTGTAACATAATAAATGACTTATAACAAGACCATAGTATTTTATTTACACACACTAATTTACAAACGCATATATACTGATGTTTAAACAAACAATAATGTGAGATTTATTGCTGTGGAGTAATATGATACACTTATATACACACCATGCAATATGATCTCCTAAAAAGAGGGACATCAGGGTGGGAAAGAGGGACAGGGGGATCTGGGTCTAAAAGAGGGACTGTCCCTCCTAAAGAGGGACACTTGGGAGGTATGTATTTCTTTGTAACTACCGCGATCAGGGCTCTGCTGAAGTGCCGCAAGACGGGTTATGGACTGCGATTTCCTTCTCTAAGTTAGAAAGCTGACGTCAGCACAGTGGGAGGGAAGAGAGAACTTTGCAGACTTATATCTCCTAAACCATAAAGGTTTGGGAGATAGGAAACGGCACAATCAATTTAGTTTTTAAAGATGTAAAAAAAAAATCTATATTGAAGAGTTTATACAAGGGCCCTCTCACTGCTAAGAAGAATTTTATTCAAAAGTTATAGCAGCTCAAAACTGAATTTTTTTAGGTTAAATATCTAAACGACCTGAAATGTTACAGTGGTGCTGTTTCTACACCATGCTATGGAGGTCTCTGGTCAGCTGACCATAAATCTCCATAGGATGGTGTAGAAACAGAACCACTGTCCATTTCAGGCCATTGAGGTACTGCACATAAAAAAACTCAAGTTTGAGCTGTTATAACTTTTGAATAAAAAAATCATTTTACTCAGGGTTATAAATACTACAATATATATCTTTTCACTACAATACTTAAGTATTGATATCCCTTTAAGGTGACAGGTCCACTTTAAGAAAAACATATTCATATATTTAACATTCCCCTTTATTTGCATTTTTTTGTAAATTATCTGGCGATGTTACTAGAAGTTTCTTTAAAAAAATAAGTTTCATCTGTGATAACTTTTGAATGAAAAGTCTTCCAGTAAGGGATTTCCCTTTCTTTTACAAACTAGAGTTCACTGTTATGATTGGGATAAATAAATACTAATAAAACAGCTGAATGTGTTTTTGACTACCATACTAAAAGTTATTTTCTTTTTAAATAATAATTACTTCCCATGATGCTAAGGATATTTCCTATTAATTAGAATGCTTTGGAGTGCTCTGTGTCATATATAGTAACATAGGCCACCAAACGTAGTCCATGAGCCATATATATGTGATCCTTGAGTTACCTAGAAGACTGTGTGATATGGTTTAATCATTTTGATAAGGGTTCAAAAGCGTCCTTGGATTCTACAATACGTTGAAGACCTCTCTAGCCCCCAAGAGGTTAAAATTAAGCATTAGAAATATAACAGGTCATATGTTATGATGTAAAAATTGGATGATTGCATTTTTGGGGGATGAAAATAGTGTGTAGTCGATAATAAATTAGAAAACTATAACCTTGCTTCCACCACACCACAAAATAATAATAAGCCAACTAACAGATTCTAACTCTTAAAGTTGATCTATAACTTTAATCCTTTGAGTGCCAGGGGGGTACGCCACGCATTGCAGAGCACTCAAAGGGTTAAGAGCAGTTTTGCCTATTAAAAATAGAAAGTTTACTTTGCATTATTTTTATTATTATAACATGCACCATTATCTCTATTTTTAAAAGAGGGCTTATCATCTTTTACGAGGTTTTTCCTCCTTATCAATGTATTCCACCCCTCTGATGGAAACTGATTTTAGCAGCCTAAGATGAAGGAGAGAGAACAAAACTCTTCTGAGATTAGATTCCCCAATTACTAAACCAAAACTCTCTAAACTGATTACTTGGGCTGGACTTCATGGACGCATGTCTTTTTTCAGCCTCGTCAACTCTGTTACTGTGTTATGAGTTATTTTATTATTCCTTTGGATCAGTGGGGAGCAGCAGTCAATTTTGGGCTACATGTGGCCCTTTTAGATTACATTCTGCAATCCCCAGTTTGTTCTTAATACTTGAGATATGTCATGTCATCTGGCTGTCTTTCCTCTTTGTAGATTTCGAATACCTCTGAATGACCAAACCAAGAACCCGGAGGACAGTTTGAACATGAGGGATGACTGGGTGTATCTTCTACAGAAATATGGTGCGCAACACCAGCAAAGTTCTCCTCGTCAATGTGAAGCCTCTTCCGGTGTACACTTATATGGTATAATATCTAGCCAAGGGGAGCAGCCAACCAGTCAACAACACATTCCTTCAAACAGAAAGACAGAGAATGGTCCTACCATGCATTGTAATGATGGACAGCCATGTACTTTAACTCCACTCCCTAATTCTACTAATACAAGCGAAACTGAAGTCTATGCAGTACCATCATTATGCGTCTCAGTTCTACCACAAGTCATGGTTCCTCCATGTATCCCACCACCACCTCCTCCTCCAAAATTACGTGCAGCAGTACCTAACAGTTTCAAAAGAACCAAGGCGTTCCACTGGGATGTGATACCCCAAGAAAAGGTTAGCAGATACAGGGAAATATAACACTATTTGTATATGTATAAATATTCTTTTTTATAGTAGACAATACATTAATGGAACAGAACTTTTTTTAATAAAAATTAAATGTTATACAGATTTTCCTGCTGTGAGATGATTCATCTGAAATTTACCACGGCTCAGGCTGTCCTTTTTATACATTAAACTGCAATGTTCTATTGTGGTCAACAGAAGGTGCTGTTTCCATAAGTTACTATGATGAACCATAGTCCACCATGACCCAATCTCTCCCATAGAGCGTGTAATTAAAAATTGCATGTTTTTGTAAATTATCTGGCGATGTTACTAGAAGTTTCTTTAAAAAAATAAGTTTCATCTGTGATAATTTTTGAATGAAAAGTCTTCAGTAAGGGGTTTGCCTTTCTTTAACAAACAGCTAGAGCTCCCTGCAGCATGAATTCAAACACATCCAAGTGTATAAAAACAGACAAAAAATGTTATTCATAAATGTATAAAATCAGTCAAACAACTCACGACCTTGGATGACCTCAAATAACCAGATAAAACTTTTTGCATGTTTTTATACACCTGGATATGTTTGATTGCATGGTGCAGTGAACTCTAGTTGTTTGTAGTATCAATCAGGCCAGGGAAGGTCTGTTATTTATCTGGCACATGCTTTTGATCTTCTCAGTATTTTCTGGCACTACAGCTTTTTAAAGGGATAGTAATACTTTGTTTTATCTTTATTTTATTGTAGGCATTAAAAAAACATGAAGAACGATATAAGTCTTATTTCTCAAACCTTTATGGTTTGAGAGATATTCACAAGCAAAGTTTCCCCTCCCGCTCCTTTTACCTAGTGTAAGCCATTTCTTCTCAGATATGGAATCTGGTTGCTAGGCCAGACAGATAACAGAAGGGGACAATCTTCGTTCTATGAGAGCAATGAAAACCCTGCCCCCCTTGACAAGTTTTTCAGGTTTTTCCCTTATCTTAATTGAAGATTGTCCCTCTCTGCAGTCTACCTGGGCACCTCCTTTCTGATGTGGCTGAGCAGTGTTACATCAGTAAAAGGGATGGGAGGGGGATACTTTGTCATTGAATTACTCTTGAACTACAACTCTGACAGAATTGAAATAACACTCTCCAAAGTCCAAATACTATGATGATTAATTAGAGCTGCTTTTATTATGAAACATTACTATCCGTTTAAGTATTAGGTCTGGATATCCTAGAGCCTCTTAATCTCTTCCATTTGCCTTTGTTTTACTCAGCACTAAAATCCCTATAATATATATTTTTCTTAAGAAAACAGTTCCCATTCTGTATGACATTTTGAAATATATATTACATAATACAATTAGAAACATGCATATAGTATAAAACAGAGGTGGTCTATCTTTGGAGGGCCAGATTTTGGGGTCTACAACTCTAATCATCAATAACCATAAAATTGCTTGTTGAGGATGATCAGGAGGTCCAAAGATTAACAACCTCTACTTTAAAGTTATAATTTCCCTTTAAATGTATTATAAACACTCAGAGCTGTTTTACCTAGGCTTCTTTGTAGCGCAACTCTTTTGTAGCAACTGAGAATATTGTTGCGTATGAATGCTACACTGTAGCAAGGTTTTCCCATCATCCCAATTTTTCAGTAGAAACAGAAGAGATAAAATTGAAGGGAAAATGCAGATACCTGAGCTAGTCGTGTGATTTCAAAGAGATTCCATTAAAAACCATACTAAAAATTTGAAGCTTTATATTGCACTGTTGGAGGAAAGTTGCAGCATAGAGCATCTCTCTGACAGTTGCAGCATGTATAACTTGTGTGAAATGCCTCATAGGACAAAATGATTAACAATTCATGGATTTTTTTTTTCATGATTTGATGTCACTGCATCGAGATTCTCAGGTTGCGCTATGAAACGTCACACTCTAGGGCCCAAGGTATAGGGTGTAGTTTGTCCTCCCTTCTCCGATTCACCTTTCTTACTGACAGCCGGTCCTTCAGCTGAGCGGGGGTTGCGGGCTGCCTGATGGGGAGCCATTAAGCCAATAACCATTAATCGTTTCTATTAGCTGTGAAGTCTGGACAAGTGTGCAGTAATTGGCACAAGTCTGCAGCCCACTCTGACCTGCTTTTCCCCTGTTCACATGCAGAGCTGTTCCAGGCTCGCCCTCTCCTCTCCCTGTTTCTCTGTATGCAGACTGACAGAGTGGAGCATGCAGAGAACGTGCTGCAGACAAGTGTGTCAATAACTGCACACTTTTGCAGACTTGACGGCAAGTAGAAACGATTACCAGTTACTGGCTTCATGGCTCCCCATCAGGCAGCCCGCAACCCCTGCTCAGCTGGAGGACCGGCTGTCAGTAAGAGATGTGAATGGGAGAAGGGAGGACAAACTACACTCTAACACTTTGGGTGACGTTTCATAGCGCGACCTGAGAATCTTGCGTTTTCATGCAGTGCGAGATTCTCATGTCGCCATTTTTATCCTGGCGATATGTGGTCACACTCTCTTTTGAGTGCAACCTTTTAAAAGGATACCTGATGAAACAACAGGAGTAGAAATAGGCTAAAAAAATGGTAAAACCGTCTGTATCACAGAGAACAAGAATATGAAAACAACTGGATGTTTTCACTCTAGTGAATGTTAGAAAACATTAAAGGGATAGTAATGTTTCATAATAAAAACATCTCTAATTAATCATCATAGTATTTGGACTTTGGAGAGTGTTATTTCAATTCTGTCAGAGTTGTAGTGCAAGAGTAATTGAATGATAAAGTATCCCCCTCCCACCCCTTTTACTGATGTAACACCGCTCAGCCAGAGCAGAAGGGAGGTGCCCAGGTAGACTGCAGAGAGGGATAATCTTCAATTAAGATAAGGGAAAAATCTGAAAAGCTTGTCAAGGGGGGCAGGGCTTTCATTGTTCTCATAGGAAGAAGATTGTCCCCTTCTATTATCTGTCTGGTCTATGGACTGGATTCCACATCTGAGAAGAGATGGCTTACACTAGGTAAAAGGGGCGGGAGGGGGAAACTTTGCTTGTGAATATCTCTCAAACCATAAAGGTTTGAGAGATAAGACTTATATCGTTCTTCGTGTTTTTTTAATGCCTACAAAATAAAATAAAGATAAAACAAAGTATTACTATCCCTTTAAATGTTTTCACTCAGCAACTATTTTGTGAACCATTGAGGATTAGGTGCCAAGAGGAAGTGGAGGGAGATGCACTAAGGTGTGATAAACTTCTCCAGTGTGATAAACTCTCCAGTTCCTATGTTATTCTATGGGAGAGCTTTAGTTATAGACTACAGGGGGAGATGTACTAAGGTGTGATAAAGAGGAGATAACGTCTCCAATTAGATAAACTCTACAGTTCATATGTTATTGTATAGGATAGCTTTAGTTATAGATTATAGGGGAAGTTGTACTAAGGTGTGATTAAAAATGAGATAACTTATCTATCCAGTGAAATAAACTCTCTATTTCCTATGTTATTCTATGGAAGAGCCTTAGACTACAGGAATATGTACTAAGGTGTGATAAAAAGGATATAACTTATCCAGTGAGATAAACTCTCCAGTCCCTATGTTATTCTATGGGAGATCTTTAGTTGTAAACTACAGGGGATATATACTAAGGTGTGAAAAAGAGGAAATAACTTCTCCAGTCTGTTAAACTCTATAATTCCTATTTTATTCTTTGGAGCCTTTGCACTAAGATTCTTCCACTTTGATAGATCATAGTGCATAGAATGCATAAAATTACATAGGAATTGGAGAGCTTATGTCACTGGAGAAGTCATCTCCGCTTTATCATGTCTTTATTACACCTTAGTGAATCTGCCCCTGGATTAATTAGTGGACATACCAATAGCATCATAGTTGACAAATCAAAATACTAATTTATTTTAATGTAGCTTTTAAAAACACTTGTATGTTCAGTGCATTTCTTGACTCTTCTGCCATCAGGAGTGTAAAATCCCCATATAAATTGATGGGGAATTTTTATTTATTCTCTATGGCATAGCTGAATTGCTCCAGGTCTACTCCATGGGGGGAGATGCAATATGGAGCGATGCTATTGTGAAGTGTGTCTGGTGATGTGTAGTGATAACTTTGTCATGGAGAAGATGAAACACTTTAACATTTGCACTAAGAATTAGCTATGCAAGGGCAGAGGAAGACACTTTAATCATTTTGGTTTTCCTAAAGGATGGTAAGTAGAGGAGAGGAGAGTATGTGTTCAAACTTTAGCTCCTCAGCGCTCCCTTACTCTTATGAGTGCCATAGGGATGTGCATTACACCCCTGTAGTACTGAATGGGCTATATAATTAATAATCAATTTACTGGCTTCACAGCTGATGCAGAAGCTGAGAGACCTGCCAGAAAAGCTGTTACATATAACAGTTTCTCCGCCAGTTCTGTAGTTAAATGAAACAGCTGATTAGCTGGTTCTAATCCTCATCGTATGATTCATGTAAACAGACTGCTTATAGTGCCCTCCACTAGAGAACTGGAGTGCCTTTTCAGTCCTCTGTTTACATAAATTAGCGGATCAGCTGTTTCTAGTCCTCAGCAAAATTTGCTGATCAGGTGTTTCATATAAGTTCAGATCCGGCAGAAAAGCTGTTATGTGCAACAGCTTCTCTACCGGTTCTAAGTTACAGTATCAACTGTGAAGCTGGTCATTGTATATAATACCACTTTCAGTGCCACAGAGATGTGCAGTGCATATCCCAGTGGTACTAAATGTGTTAAAGAAGGGCAGTTGTTGCCTCTGCTCTCAACAGATACAGCAAACTGCCCACTGGATCCATAGAATGTTAAGGGCAGATCATAACTTTGTACTCTGAATCCAGACAGAACAAGATACTATCAGAGCTTAGTGCACGTGGTGAAGGGCCACATTAACATATTAACACAACCACATGAAAATGGCAACGGCACATTAAGCAACATTTCAATATGCAAATGAGCCATTGTTGAAGTAAAATCACAAACCTGTCCAAGGCATGGAAATGTTGGTGGATTTGCATCATATTCACAGGGATATGAGGGTGAAGACCACTGAGTGCATAGGTCAAAATGTCATCAAAGCAAACACACTACAATATCGCCAATCTGGTTCCATATTGAGCCTTATCCCCCCAGTTTTTTTGTATATCTACCCCACTGAGATCCCTGACAATGGATTTTTGTTGTAATCTTTTTTAGCCAAATATCTAATTTATGGACAGTTGCATGCATTCAGAAAACCTATGGGTATAATGAAAAGAGGCTTTTTCAAAATATTATAGACGGAAAATACATTCTTTTCAAATTTACAAATAACCAGACATTTTAGTGATTCCACTACAGCATTTAGAACCCAGGGGAATGTTTTACTGACAATTTATTAATTCCTATTGTAAAATATGTTATGCTGAATTACTGCCCATTGATCTGTAATATTTTGTTCTAGAAATAATAGTTTTATCATTTTACTGTTCACAGATTAATAAGTCTATGTGGGCTCAGCAGAACTCAGACCAGAAAAAAATTAATACAGAAAGATTGATGCATCAGTTTCAGTCTCTGGATATTGTAACTGCTATAGACACTTCACTGGATCCGTTAAAGAATCAGAACATCCTTTTACATAGGACGATTGCACACAATTTCAGTAAGTGTACTAGGCCATTATGGTTTTTTTACTTCTGCACTTTATAGTTAACTCCTTGGAAGTTAAAGGGATAGTAATGTTTCATAATAAAAGCAGCTCTAATTAATCATCATAGTATTTGGACTTTGGAGAGTGTTATTTCAATTCTGTCAGAGTTGTAGTTTAGGAGTAATTAAATGACAAAGTGTTCCCTTCCCGCCCCTTTTACTGATGTAACACTGCTCAGCCAGATCAGAAGGGAGGTGCCCAGGTAGACTGCAGAGAGGGACAATCTTCAATTAAGATAAGGGGAAAAACCTGAAAAGCTTGTCAAGGGGGCAGGGTTTTCATTGTTCTCATATAAAGAAGATTGTCCCCTGCTGTTATCTGTCTGGTCTATGGACTGGATTCCACATCTGAGAAGAGATGACTTACACTAGGTAAAAGGGGCGGGAGGGGAAACTTTGCTTGTGAATATCTCTCAAACCATAAAGGTTTGAAAGATAAGACTTATATCGTTCTTCATGTTTTTTTAATGCCTACAAAATAAAATAAAGTTAAAACGAAGTATTACTATCCCTTTAAATATGTCTGCAGTATTCAAGGGAGTTAAAGAAATACTAATACCTATTAACATACCTGGGAACTTTCTTTTGTGGGGACTCCTCTGATACCGCTGGGGAGAATAATTGCTGCAAATTGTGTCAAAGAGGCGGGGTTTACCTGTGGGTCATCACACAAGTGGGTGGGAAGTGGGAGGAACTGGGTGAGGAAGGAGGAGAAGTGGGAGGAACAGGGTGGGAAAGAGTAGAAGTGGGAAGAGTTTTAAAGAAAACTCCCCACATCCAGAGAATCAGCCTCTGTCCAGAGACTCGGTAATGCACTCTCAAAACTGGCGTCTCCGAGGCAAATCTGTAGAGTTCTCAGGTATGCCTATTAATAACTTTTTCTTTAATATGGCCAGAAATTCCCAATGACTACTATGAACACTTGGTCTTTGGTCCTTTAAAAGATAAAATTGTCAATCAGTCTTGGATGTTACATCCATGGAGGTGTTCTCAGAGGTCCAGGGCCTCAAACTCTGCCAGATGGAACTTCTGTTATGTTTTTTCTTGAACGGAAGCAGGCAGAGTGCATGGAACTGCAGAAGATGTCAATGTTGATATAGGTGGAGTTTTGGTTCCAGAAGTACTGCCACCAAGAATTGTGTCCACCTCCATACCATGAAGCCATGGGTGATTGAGGATGTTGGTGGAATGTACAAATCTGCATGTGCAGCTCCGGTGCAGTTTGTATCTAGCTTCTGCACCTGAACTTCTGGGTATACACTAGAGTGTGTGATTGCCTTAAAAGGATAGTAACATTTCACAAAAAAAAGCATCTTAGATTAATCTTTGAAGTGTTTGGGCCATGGAGAATGTTATTTCAGTACTGTCAGAGTTGAACTACAACTCGGAAGGTATTGAAATAACAATCTCCACAGCCCAAATACTGTGAAGATTAATCGGAGCTGCTGTTTTTGTCAAACATTACTATTCCTTCATTGAATACCGGTGGACACACACGACCGTCATTAAGACTTTAACACGAGCAAGATCATGAACTCCAACCCTATAGTATACCATGGAAAATGGAGTCAAGTTATGCCGGTTTTCATTTGTGCTTTGGTAGTACACAACATTAACCTTTGAGTGCCAGCATTGCATACCCCTCTGGCATTCAAAGGGTTAAACAAGGTGCAGAGGAAAGTAACTCACCAAAACACCTAAACACATCCCCACTGCCCCCCCCCCTTGGCCCAAGCAGCAATAACCATTTCAGTTCCGGAGGGATGCACAATGCATTACTTTAACAATGCATTGCATACCCCTCTGGCCTTCCAAGGGTTAAGGGCAGAACATTTGGCATAGGTGGTTTACTAATTTGGCACAGGGAGGTGTAAGAAAAATAAATCTGTTCCAGTAAATGCTACAGCATGGAATCACATTAGTACAACCCTCTACTCTCTCCTGAATTAAGGCACAGCACCAAAATTCATAGTTGCCATTAAGATTTTGTAAGGGGAGGTTATTATCTGGAGATGTTAGTGTTCCTTTAATTGAGCTGAAAAAATGCAAAGTTACAGTTATCACCATTCCTGTAGCTGTTAATGTACCTCCCTTGGCAGATGTGTCAGGAATTAATTGCCTCTGAGTGCTTTGTTTAAATTAATTACTGCTCAGTGTGTTGTTAAACTGTGCAGAAAAATGGATAGGAACATCGGATTTGATGTCAGATTTGACTTGGTCCAACTAGTTTGCCCATTTCCCTGCCAAGGTAGTTCAGACTTATCTTATCCTGAGAATGCCCATATGTCTGCCCCAAGAGTTCTCACATTCATTTATTGTTTTAGCTTCACACACTTCTGTTGGGAGACAGATCCATTTATCTATTGCCCTGTCCCTAAAATAGTTTTTTTTTTACTTCTCCTCCTTCCAATTTTAGGGCAGGCCCTCTGGTACTAGTATCCCTTCTATTCTGAATAAAGGTTTCATTATATCATCTCTCTCCCTTTTATCATCCAAGAAATACATTTTATGGTCCAGAGGGGTTAATGTACTAAGGTGTGACAAAGAGGTGATAAAGAGGAGGTGACTTCTTTCTCTCTGACTTTCTCTATCCTATATAATAATTTACTAAATCGTGTGTAACGCAGCGACATGCGCAGTAGACACTGCTGCGCGTGCTGCAGTCATTCACAGTAGAGACTGCCCGTGCCGCGGCTGATACAGAGCTGGGCGCTCCGAAGGAGCGTCCAGCTCTGTATCAGTCGCAGTGCAGGCAGTCTCTACTGCGTGTGACTGCCCCGCGACCGGGTGGCTGTGACACTGCGGCCCGTGTAACGGGCTGTTCAACTAGTATATAATATACTAGTATGAAAGCCCATATACATGGGCTAAAGTGTACCCACCTGCCCCAGCTGGAGCCGCGGAGCTGGGAGCAGAGATAGGACGTGAGCCGTTGGGAGTGGGGCAGCACATTCGGCGAGTCTCTAATGCGCAGTAGAGACTCGCCAAACGTGCTGACCCTTAGAGGGGATCTCCAGACGGCTCACAGCGAAGCTCCCTGTGTGCGAAACCACACATGCACAGTAGAGACTCTCTACAGCGTATGTGAGGTTACTGCTTACAGTGAGCGAAGCATTCTACCACTTTATATTATAGGAGGATATGTATGTGTGTGGGTATATGTGTGCATGTGCACGAGTGTGTGTATAAGTGTACGTGTGGATATGTGTGTGTGTGAATATATGTATGTTTGCTGATATGTGTTGGTGCTTGAAATTGTGTGAGGGTGAATGTGTGTCAAAGGTTGGCTATTTCAGCTATTAGATATGATTAAATTGGGCTTCAGAACAGTTAAATTCTGTAATAGTATAAAAATCCTATTACTTTGAAGGAACAGTAAACGTCATTTATAAATATATTTATATCAGTAAAATAAGAGTACTCTCACTAATGGGAGATTTTTAATTCAAAACTCATTACATCGCAAACTAATTTTTGGAACTCAAGCTGTGTGCAACAGCAGCGTCTGGTCTCCACATTTTTATAAAGCACTATATGGGAGAGCATGAGTCACTGACTACGGCTTTCCATGGTAAGTTATAGGAACAGCACTGCCTGGGGACCACAACAGAAAACAGCAGTTTAATGGAAAATAAAGTAGTTTGAGGTGTTATCATTTTTGAATGAAAAATTAAACAGCAGTGTGAGTACACTTGTTTTATTCAGCAGGAAAAGCATTATAACTTCCTCCCCCCCAAAAAAAAAAAGTTTTCCTGCTTCTTAACATTAAATGTTTGAGATCTAGATGGGTATTTAATGAGTTGAATACAACCCTGGCACTCAAACGGTTAACTTCACTTGTCCTCTGAGAAACAGAAGTGGGCAAAAAGTCTGTATCTGGTCATCAACCACTTTGTTCATCTACAGGTGTGAAATTTCTTTAAATTATAATTTCTATTACATTTTCATCAATGTGTTAAATTACTTAGATATTGTCCTGAAAAGTTTCAACTTTGAACCAAGCCAACTGAAGGCGAAGCTACTGATTATACATGAATGTGACGGTGGGTTATCAGATGAGCATCTCACAAATCTTAAAAGGTAAGTAAATATCCAATTAGGTAAAGCAGACAGCTGTCTAGGGTGCCTCATTGAAATGGGTGTCTCTTCTGAGAAGGCCACACCCACCATGCTGAATTGTGGGTGTAGTCATTGTAGTCCAAAAGACCGTACACCAGACATCTAAATTACCTAGAGGGAGATTTATAAAATACTTTCCTATTACTTGTAAGGAATGGTCCTTAAGTCCTCTCAACTGAAGATAACATGAGGGCTGATTTAAAAATGATTGTAGGCTTTTTTATAAATATGACGTTACTACTCTCATATTACCACCTGTAATGCTTAACCCTTTGAGTGCCAGAGAAGCAATGAGTTCAGTACCTCTCTGGCACTCAGGTTTACAGGGACGTGCACAGACAGTTTGGGGGGCAGGGGCTCAAATGAAAAAAAGGGCACTTCTCATAATTATTTATTCAAAATATATATTTAAAAAAAAGAAAAAAATTTGCATCCCAGGAGCCTATAGGCACAGAAATCTGAAGCCCCCCCCCCCATTGGCCATCTCCACTGGACAACTCCACAATGCTCCTAATCTCCACATTGCCCCCCATCATCTCCATATTGCCCTTATATTGTCCCCTGTCAGCTCCATATTGCCCCATCAGCTCCACATTGCCCCCATCAGCTCCATATTGCCCCCATCCACTCCAACTTACTCTCACATTGCCCCCATCAGCTCCATATTGCCCCCATCAGCTCCATATTGCCCCATCAGCTCCAACTTACCCTCACATTGCCCCGTCATCTCCATATTGCCCCATCATCTCCATATTGCCCCATTAGCTCCAACTTACCCTCATATTGCCCCCTTCATCTCCATATTGCCCCCATCAGCTCCATATTGCCCCATTAGCTCCAACTTACCCTCACATTGCCCCCTTCATCTCCATATTGACCCCCATCAGCTCCATATTGCCATCTGCTCCAATTTACCCTCACATACATTGCCCCATCATCTCTACATTGCCATTATCTCCATCTTGCCCCCATCAGATCCATATTGCCCCATCATTTCCACATTGCCCCCAGTGTCCGTTTCCTACCTCTTTCCTGGTTGTCCAGCGGCAGGAGAGGTTTGTATGTGCCTCCTTTGGCACAGACCTGTTGCTGCTGGCGCTCCCTCGCGGTCTTCTCTTCATGCAGAGTGCTGGGAGATGATGTTATCTCCCAGAGCTCTGTAATACTAAAGAGCCGACAAGGGAGCGCAGCATCTACAGCAGTGGTTCTCAAGAGAGTTTTTCTGGTGGCCGCAAACTGACATTACATGCACAAATGGTGTAAACTAAAGCATGATGCATACCATTACTGATCCATTTGTATTCCTGTCTTAATCAGCTTCAGATATGACAGCGCCAGAGCAATACAGAGTTATAGAGCACTACAGTTAGATGCCACCACTCTAGAGTATTACAGAGTTATGTCATCACTAGAGCAATACAGTTATATGTCACCAAAGCAATACACCATTACCAGAGCACTACAGTTAGATGCCACCACCAGAGCAATAAAGATTTATATGTCACCAGCACAGCAAAATGCCACCACTAGACGTCTCTTGCCTCCAGGGGGTTTGTATAATAAAAGTGTAATTTTTCATTGTGACACTATCCAGTAAACTGGCATACTGAACAAGTTGAAGGTATTTGCAGCATTCAGTTCTAAACATGAATATGGGGTCATACACACTTAACCTCTTGAGTGCCAGAGGGGTAAGCAATGCACTGAGAAGCATTGTGTTGCTCAGTCCTCTGTCACTGAAAACTGAACCCTTTTGAGTGCCAGAGTACTTGCCCAACACATTGCTTTTCAATGTGCTGGACACTCCTGTGGAACTCAAAAGGTTAAATAGCTCCATACTAAACTCAGTTTCTTTTCTGAGGCTTAAAATTCAATCACATGGGACCAGGGCCGGACATGGAACAAAAACCAGCCCTGGATACCAGTCCCACATTTCATCAAGTGGCCCATTTCTACAATTACTCTGGCCTACTGTTCCAGCCCAACCCATTTTATTGAAATGAGAAGGGGAGGAAGAGAGGCAAGAAGGGGGAGAAAAAAGGCATGTGGGGTGGGAGAAAGAGGAAAAAGAGATAAAGAGGGAGATAAAGAGAAAAAGGAACGGGGATAAAGAGAGGCAAGAGTGGGCTAAAGAGAGACAAGAGTGGGATAAAGAGGAAAGAATCAACAAAAGAGAAGGAAAATGGGGAGAAAGATAAAGGGGTAAGAGGGAGAAAGAGTTAAATATGGAATACAGAGAAAAAGGAAAGGGGGAGAAATTATTTCTCCACTCTTCATCCCCACTCTTCCATCCGGTCCTGCCTCATTCTCCCCCTCTTGACTCCATCCCCCCTTTCGTCTCTTGATCCCTCCTTTTGCCTCCCCCCCACTTTTTGACTCTCTCCCCCTTTTTGCGCCCTCTTTTGCCTCTTTCTCTCTCTTTTGCCTCTTGATCCATCCTCCTGCCTCTTTTTACTCCTCTTGCCCCTCCATACCCTCTTTTTTCACTCCTCTTTCCCCATGCATTCTTTTTCACTCCACTTGTTCCTCCATGCCCTCCTTCTTTACTCCACTTGTCCCTCCGTGCCCTCCTTCTTTATTCCACTTGTCCCTCTGTGCCCTCCTTCTTTACTCCACTTGTCCCTCCATGCCCTCCTTCTTTACTCCACTTGTTCCTCCATGCCCTCCTTCTTTACTCCACTTGTTCCTCCATGCCCTCCTTCTTTACTCGTCCCTCCATGCCCTCCTTCTTTACTCGTCCCTCCATGCCCTCCTTCTTTACTCCACTTGTTCCTCCATGCCCTCCTTCTTTACTCCACTTGTTCCTCCGTGCCCTCCTTCTTTACTCGTCCCTCCATGCCCTCCTTCTTTACTCCACTTGTCCCTCCATGCCCTCCTTCTTTACTCGTCCCTCCATGCCCTCCTTCTTTACTCCACTTGTCCCTCCATGCCCTCCTTCTTTACTCGTCCCTCCATGCCCTCCTTCTTTACTCCACTTGTTCCTCCATGCCCTCCTTCTTTACTCCACTTGTTCCTCCATGCCCTCCTTCTTTACTCCACTTGTTCCTCCATGCCCTCCTTCTTTACTCGTCCCTCCATGCCCTCCTTCTTTACTCCACTTGTCCCTCCGTGCCCTCCATCTTTACTCCACTTGTTCCTCCATGCCTTCCTTCTTTACTCCACTTGTCCCTCCATGCCCTCCTTCTTTACTCGTCCCTCCATGCCCTCCTTCTTTACTCCACTTGTTCCTCCATGCCCTCCTTCTTTACTCCACTTGTTCCTCCGTGCCCTCCTTCTTTACTCGTCCCTCCATGCCCTCCTTCTTTACTCCACTTGTCCCTCTGTGCCCTCCTTCTTTACTCCACTTGTTCCTCCATGCCCTCCTTCTTTACTCGTCCCTCCATGCCCTCCTTCTTTACTCGTCCCTCCATGCCCTCCTTCTTTACTCCACTTGTCCCTCCATGCCCTCCTTCTTTACTCGTCCCTCCATGCCCTCCTTCTTTACTCGCCCCTCCATGCCCTCCTTCTTTACTCCACTTGTCCCTCCATGCCCTCCTTCTTTACTCCACTTGTCCCTCCATGCCCTTCTTCTTTACTCATCCCTCCATGCCCTCTTTCTTTACTCCACTTGTTCCTCCATGCCCTCCTTCTTTACTCCACTTGTTCCTCCATGCCCTCCTTCTTTACTCATCCCTCCATGCCCTCCTTCTTTACTCCACTTGTCCCTCCGTGCCCTCCTTCTTTACTCCACGTGTCCCTCTGTGCCCTCCTTCTTTACTCCACTTGTTCCACCATGCCCTCCTTCTTTACTCCACTTGTTCCTCCATGCCCTCCTTCTTTACTCATCCCTCCATGCCCTCCTTCTTTACTCCACTTGTTCCTCCATGCCTTCCTTCTTTACTCCACTTGCCCCTCCATGCCCTTTCTTTACTCCACTTGTTCCTCCATGCCCTCCTTCTTTACTTGTCCCTCCATGCCCTCCTTCTTTACTCCACTTGTCCCTCCATGCCCTCCTTCTTTACTCCACTTGTCTCTCCATGCCCTCCTTCTTTACTCGTCCCTCCATGCCCTCCTTCTTTACTCCACTTGTTCCTCCATGCCCTCCTTCTTTACTCCACTTGTTCCTCCATGCCCTCCTTCTTTACTCGTCCCTCCATGCCCTCCTTCTTTACTCCACTTGTCCCTCCGTGCCCTCCTTCTTTACTCCACTTGTTCCTCCATGCCTTCCTTCTTTACTCCACTTGCCCCTCCGTGCCCTTTCTTTACTCCACTTGTTCCTCCGTGCCCTCCTTCTTTACTCCACTTGTCCCTCCGTGCCCTACTTCTTTACTCCACTTGTCCCTCCGTGCCCTACTTCTTTACTCCACTTGTCCCTCCGTGCCCTACTTCTTTACTCCACTTGTCCCTCCGTGCCCTACTTCTTTACTCCACTTGTCCCTCCGTGCTCTCCTTCTTTACTCCACTTGTCCCTCCGTGCTCTCCTTCTTTACTCCACTTGTTCCTCCGTGCCCTCCTTCTTTACTCCACTTGTCCCTCCGTGCCCTCCTTCTTTACTCCACTTGTCCCTCCGTGCCCTCCTTCTTTACTCTACTTGTCCCTCCGTGCCCTCCTTCTTTACTCCACTTGTCCCTCCATGCCCTCCTTCTTTATTCCACTTGTTCCTCCATGCCCTCTTTCACTCCACTTGTCCCTCCATGCCCTCTCTCTTTACTCCACTTTTCCCTCCATGCCCTCTCTCTTTATTCCACTTGTCCCTCCGTGCCCTCTTTCACCCCACTTCTCCCCCATGCCCTCTTTCACCCCACTTGTCCCCCATGCCCTCTTTCAGTCCACTTGTCCCCCATGACCTCTTTTACTCCTCTTGCTCTCCCATGCCTTTCTCTCCCCCTTGTACAGATTATAAGGCTGTGCATGCTGTAATGCCCGCAGGTCTTTCTATCGTGAGGTGAATGCTGGGGCTTTCTTCCTCACTCTGGGCGCCAGATTTAAACTTGCTCTTGCATGTGAAGAAAACTCCAGCATTCCCCTCACCGCGTCGCTGTGTGTTACTCGTGCGGGCTGTTACACCACCGGAGGAAAGGGCAGTGAGCGGTTGTTGAGAGACATTTTTAACACCCCATCCCCGTCCTGTTGTGCAGTTGGTTTGCCCCATCTTTCGCTTTCACATTAAGCCCCTGGGGTTGTACTCAATAAGCCTGAAGGGGTGCATTTCTGAATCAAACCATCTGGATGATAGGAGGCAAATAAAAAAATCGGCCAAATTCCAATGAATTTAAATGGGGTTTTTAACCCATTGAATGCTACAGAGGTCTCCAACATATTGCAAAACATCTAGCTTTCTGAGGATGGGAAGACCCATTTAATTCATTGGGCATGTTAATTCCCCCTTATTGTGCAGATGGTTTGCTCCAGAATTATTTCTCTTCAGCTTATTGAATATTTTCCCTAAATAACTTTTTGAATAATAGAGGGGTATCCAATGCATTGCACATTCTTCTGGCACTCACAGGGTTAATAGCCAGTTTATTTAACAATATGAAGCATTTCTTAACCCCTTAACGACCCTTGATGGTCATAGTACGTCATGGGTCGATCTGAGTTAACGACCCATGACGTACTATGACCGTCATGGAATTGTGGGCTCCCCCCGCGGCTGCACGCCGTTCGGGGAGTTCGGAACCAGAAACAGCAAAAAAAAAATGCTCCATGGTCCTTAAAGGGATAGTAATAGTTTGTTTTATCTTTAATTTATTTTGTAGGCATTAAAAAAACATGAAGAACGATATAAGTCTTATCTCTCAAAACTTTATGTTTTCAGAGATATTCACAAGCAAAGTTTCCCCTCTCACCCCTTTTACCTAGTGTAAGCCATCTCTTCTCAGATGTGGAATGCAGTCCATAGACCAGACAGATAACAGCAGGGGACAATCTTCTTCCTATGAGAACAATGAAATTCCTGCCCCCCTTGACAGGTTTTTCAGGTTTTTCCCTCTCTGCAATCTACCTGGGCACCTCCCTTCTGATCTGGCTGAACAGTGTTACATCAGTAAAAGGGGCAGAAGGGGGATACTTTGTCATTGAATTACTCTTGAAATACAACTCTGACAGAATTGGAATAACAGTCTCCAAAGTCCAAATACTATTAGAGCTACTTTTATTATGAAACATTACTATCCCTTTAAGTGACCGCGACGTGCCGATCGGCCGGTCGTTAAGGCGTTAACATCCAAGAAGCTAACCCTTTAAGTTCCATAGGGGTGTCAAAAAGCATTGCTCCATAATGTGTTGGCTACCACTTTGACACAGAGGTAATACTTAAAATGTAAAAAAAATATGTTGTAATGTTTGTCCCCCTGAGTAAAACAAGGGTACTCCCACTGCTGAAAGGTGTTTTATTCAAAAGTTATTACTGCTCAAACTTGAATTTATGTAGGTGCAGTATCTCGGTGGCCTGAAATAGTATAGTGGCGCTGTTGCATCTTATGGAGGTTTATGGTAAACTGATCAGAGCTGTCCATAGGATCATGTAATAACAGCACCCTTGTACAATTTCAGGCCATTGTGATATTGCAGCTAAAAAAATACAAGTTTGAGCTATAATGACTTTTGAATAAAACACATTTCAGCAGTGGGAGTACCCTTGTTTTACTCAGGGAGTACACCCTACAACATATTTGTTTTTACATTTTATGTATTACTGTCCCTTTAAACAACAAGCACTGTGGTTAGAATTCCAATGGATTATTTGATTGTCGTTTGCCGCGCTCCAGTCTCTGTGAATGTATCAGACAGCGAGATGCCACGTCTAAAAGCAGAGAAGTGCCAACACCATATTGCAGAGACTCCTGAGCAATCTATGTTTATCAGAAGGTGCGAAAATGCACAAGTCATAAAACAATATCCTCCAATTCATATGTTACTTTCCGGAGATGAGATTTAAAAGCATCTTAAAGGGAAACCATCTCATTTAAACAAGCGTGTTGTTGTGGGATATTCTGTACAGCCCCCAGGCTCCTGTCATCATTTGGGGGTGAGGAAACTACGAGGGAGATTTATAAAACAAACAAAAAAAAACATTCTTAGTCCTTTTTAACCCCTTAACGACCTATGACCGTCAAGGGTTGATCTGACCCATGACGTACTATGATCGCCATGGAATTCCAGGCTCCCCCTGTGGTTGCACACCGTTCGGGGAGTCCGGAAGCGAATGGAGCAAAAAAAAAAAAAAATTGCTCCGTGGTCCTTAACTGAACGCGCCACTCTGATCGGCCGGTCGTTAAAGGGTTAAAGGACTGTCCTTAAAGTGGTACTTTCACCTTTAAAACATATGCACCCATTCAATAACATAAAGTCCTAGAATGCGTCGCGCACTGTGTGCGTAACCGCACATGCACACTAAGGACTCACAGAACGGACTGATCCGGAGCGGAGAGCTCTGGAAGGCTGACAGACTGTCTGTGCTCCTACTTCGGGACAGCAGCGGAGGTGGGTGGGTGACAAACTGTCACACAGCACCTCCGCTGCTGCGCCGGAGCCAGGAGCACAGACAGGCTGCAAGCCATCCGGATCTCCCCGCTCCAGATCAGCCCGTGTATACGGGCTTTGTAACTAGTATAATAATATCTGTGTTACCTTGGTTAACTAGTGCAGTCATTTTTTATACAAATGATTTGTTAACCAGAACTATGATTTACAAGTTAACCATGTTCCGTCATCAGGAGCTTGTCTGCGGTACAAGCAGGGGAGGGCTGGCCTGGGGGGCAGAGGGGCAATTGCCCCCTGGGCTGGTCATATGTCTGGACCAGTGGGCTACTGCCTCACTCAGTCTCCCATTTGCTGCTGTAAATGGAGCTACACTAGTGATACCACAGAGCTTACAATTGAAATGGAACTACATAAATGATACCACAGCGGAACAATCCAAATAGAGCTACACCAACAGCATAACCCATTTCCCTTGTAAGCTCTATGGTATCAATCATGTTGCTGTACTTAAATTGTAAGCTCTATGGTATCACTAGAGTAGCCACATTTCAACTGTAGGCTATGTGGTCTCGTTTACCTTACTTACCAGCATTAATACCAATAGTAAAAGTAACTAAAGGGGATGGGCTGGGACACTGGGCTGGAGCGACTGAAGAAATGGGCCAGTAAATTGTATTTGCCCCCCGAGGCCACAAGTTGCCAGCCCTCCCCTGGTACAAGCTGTACGCAGGCATATGCTGGCAATCCCCTCTAGCTATCGCTGCCCGCCCCCAGCTACTACGCTTCATTTATTGATAAGTACAGGCAAGCAATGAGGTAGGGGAGCGCTGCCAATCATGCTCTGTACAGACAAGATGGCAGCGCTCTCCTTCACTGATCGTTCAGTGAAACGGAGCATGTTAAAAGACGCATACTCATCAATGGCTGGTAAGAAAATATGTTTTTGGACTGAGGTGGTGCTACAAAACTATTGGGGGGTTGGTTAGAAATAGGTGACAGTTCCGCTTTAAGACATCGCAACTGGTGATAATGTCAGGTCTGATTTATAAATCAGTAATGGTGTTTTTTTTTTTATAAATATGGCATTCTTCATCTGATGTTAATGCCTGGAATAAGTAACAACAGACTATACCTGGCAAAAAATTCTGTCTTGAAATTGTTTCAGTAAGAGACATCCCATAACATGAAGTCCTACAATGCGTCGCTCACTGTGTGCGTAACCGCACATACGCAGTGGGGACTCGCAGAACGGGCTTATCTGGAGCAGAGAGCTCCAGAAGGCTGACAGCATGTCTGTGCTCCCGGCTCATTGCTCATTGTTTGCAAACCAATCTTTAACCCTCTTAAAGGACCAGCGGTCAGGAGACATTACATTCCCTTAAAGGGATAGTAATGTTTCATAATAAAAGCAGCTCTAATTAATCATGATAGTATTTGGATTTTGGAGAGTGTTGTTTCAATTCTGTCAGAGTTGTAGTTCAAGAGTAATTCAATGATAAAGTATCCCCCTCCCGCCCCTTTTACTGATGTAACACTGCTCAGCCAGATCAGAAGGGAGGTGCCCAGGTAGACTGCAGAGAGGGACAATCTTCAATTAAGATAAAGGAAAAACGTGAAAAACTTGTCAAGGGGGGCAGGGCTTTCATTGTTCTCATAGGAAGAAGATTGTCCCCTTCTGTTATCTGTCTGGTCTATGGACTGCATTCCACATCTGAGAAGAGATGGCTTACACTAGGTAAAAGGGGCGGGAGGGGAACTTTGCTTGTGAATATCTCTCAAACCATAAAGGTTTGAGAGATAAGACATATCATTCTTCATGTTTTTTAATGCCTACAAAATAAAGTTAAAACGAAGTATTACTATCCCTCTAAAGGGATAGTAATGCTTGCTTGTAACAAAGTTTAATAATTTAAAAATATAAATGCAATGATGTACGTCCAATCTCTCAAACATGTATAGATTGAGAGATTTAAGCTTTTAAAGTCCTGCCCCTTTCACAGACGTCAGCGATGTAGCTGACAGCATGTGATCCTGGTCCCGGGCTCTTCAGCAGACCCGAAATAGCTTTGTCTAGAAAGAAATACTTCATTGGAACAGTCAACAAAGTGTGCTGGGTTTGCAAGCACACTTTGTAGACCATTCCAGTGAAGTATTTATTTCTATAGAATGCTATTTTGGCTCTGCTGAAGAGCCGCCGGTTCTGTCAGCTAGAGCGCTGGAGTATGTGAAAGGAGCGGGAGGAGGGAACTTTAGATGCTTATATCTCTCAAACTATACACGTATGAGAGACGGGACATACCTCATTGCATTAATATTTTTAATATCTACAATATTAAACCTTGTTACAAGCAAGCATTACTATCCCTTTAAGGACAACTTTGATCCTTGCCTACAGACTGATACATGTGACCTGTTACGTCTACTGGCACACCGAGTGGGGGGTCTGAGAGATACCGCTCTGCTCTTGGATTGGTCGATTTCAGGGTCCATTTTGTACTTACAGTGCTCCTGCGGGAGAACCATAAGTAAAATGTATGGGATGTGCCAGGACTGGCACAGGTCCTTAAGGGTAGAAAAAAACAGTGACGGTCCTGGCACTTCACCAGTCCTTAAAGGGATAGTAATGTTTCATAATAAAAGTAGCTCTAATTAATCATCATAGTATTTGGACTTTGGAGAGTGTTATTTCAATTCTGTTAGAGTTGTAGTTCAAGAATAATTCAATGACAAAGTATCCCCCTCCCACCCCTTTTACTGATGTAACACTGCTCAGCCAGATCAGAAGGGAGGTGCCCAGGTAGACTGCAGAGAGGGACAATCTTCAATTAAGATAAGGGAAAAAGCTGAAAAACTTGTCAAGGGTGGCAGGGCTTTCATTGTTCTCATAGGAAGAAGATTGTCCCCTGCTGTTATCTGTCTGGTCTATGGACTGGATTCCACATCTGAGAAGAGATGGCTTACACTAGGTAAAAGGGGCGGGAGGGGAAACTTTGCTTGTGAATATCTCTCAAACCATAAAGGTTTGAGAGATAAGGCTTATATCGTTCTTCATATTTTTTAATGCCTACAAAATAAAATAAAGATTAAAAACGAAGTATTACTATCCCTTTAAGAGGTTAATATATACTGTATATTCTCACATTTTTGAAAAACTTCTGTAGCAGAACTGGTTACTTCGTTGTACCCTCACTGTCTTTGTGTATGTTACAGATATGTACCAACAGTGGCAGATAAAAACATGTACCTGAGTTTCAAGGGGTCTTTTTCGGAGTTGCACATAGTAGATCAGTTTATGCTGGAGGTAAGAAATCATCACCATGAAAGTTCCTTTAACCCATTGGGTGCCAGATTGGTTTGCAATGCATTGCAAAAGAATGCGTTGCTTACCCCTCTGGCACTGAAAGGGTTAATCCTTTGAATGCCAGAGAGGTATCCGACGCATTGCCAAGCAATGCATTGGGTACCCCTCTGGCACTCAAAGTGTTAAATAACTATAGTACATTCAATGCCCAGTGCTGAGCTGCCCAAAATATTCCTTCACGAAGCCTTAGTGCTGTTCTACAATTGATCACTGTTACGCTTCTTGGTAGTTTTACATTACCCATTAGGCAAACCAGATAACAACCTATAGCATCCAGTTATTGTACATGGGAAATTAATCTTCCTGAGCCCCAGGAGAGGACTCCTGTGGTGCCACTGGGAGATATAAATGATGTGATTTGTGTCACAAAAGGGTGGGGCTTAATCATGGGTGGGGCGGGGCTTAATGCCCTGTGTCATAAAGTGGGTAGAAAGTAGGTGGGAAGTGGGCAGGAGAGGGTGGGAAAGAGGAGACGTGGGCAGTGTTTGATAAGTAACTTACCACCACCAGAGAATCAGTCTCTGTCGCAAGAGACCCAGTAATTCACTGCAAAAAAAACAGAGTCTCTGGGGCAGATCCGGAGAGCTGCTAGGTATTCTGACTGGGAAACACGTGATTTGTAGCCTGACTGAAGCTGGAGGGCTGCACATTGGCCGCCACTGCGGCAGGTCCTCTGATTCACTGGTCATCGGAGAGATCTAGGAATTAACCTTCTGAGTGCAATGCATTGCACAACCAGCATACAAAAGGTTAAAAGTCAAGGCTTGCTATTGCATGTTTAAATGTTTTCAACTCATGATTTATGCTTGTTTCCTAAAGATGTGCAAAATTCCAGATTTAAACCAAAGACTGGACATCTTACTCACCATACGAGAGCTGCCAACCTACATGACAGATATCCAGCCGGTAAGGACAAATACATCATCTCTCTAGCATTCAAGGGGTTAAAAATCAATTTCAAATCAATGAGAATTGTTATTTTATTCTTTATGGCGTAGTTGGTTTACCCCAGAGTTTTTCCAGGTCTTCTTACTAATTCAGACTACAAATATACTTTATATATCATACTATATCAACAGCACACACTCTTAACCCTTTGAGTGCCAGAGGGGTACACAACGCAATGCTTTGCAATACGTTGCGTACCCCTCTCTCACTCAAATGGTTAATGGGGAACTCTCAACTCCTTTAAAGTCCTCCTTATTTAATTATGGCTTCCCAATAAATGTTACATCCGGTTTTATTTTTATTTTTTTTAAGGGATAGTAATGTTTCACAAGAACAGCAGCTCCAATTAATCTTCATAGTATTTGGGCCATGGAGAGTGTTATTTCAATACTGTCAGAGTTGTAATTCAAGAGTAATTGAATGATAAGGTTTCCCCTCCTGCCCCTTTGACCTAGTGTAAGCCTCCTCCCCTCAGATGTGGAATCTGGTCCTGAGACCAGACAGGTCACAGCAAGAGACAATCTTCTTACTGTAAGAATAATGAAAACCCTGCCCCCCTTGACAGGTTTTTCAGTTTTTTTCCTTTATGTTAATTGAAGATTGTCCCTCTCTGCAATCCATCTGGACAGTCTTGCTGCTCTGAGGTGAGCAGTGTTACATCAGTAAAAGGGGCGGGAGGGGGATACTTTATCATTCGATTACTCTTGAACTACAGTATTGAAATAACACTCTCCATGGCCCAAATACTATGAAGATTAATTGGAGCTGCTTTTATTGTGAAACATTACTATCCCTTTAAACGCTATTTTCACAGATAAATTAGGCTTTGAAATGTAACCTCATACAACACTTCAGGGCAGGCTGCAGTACAGCTTTGTACTGCAGCCTGTCAATCTTTGTCTCTTTCCCCTCCCCAGTTGTTCCCTGTTACACATGAGCTGGAGAAATCTCATTGGCGTGGCAGGTCACATGCTGTATTTCAGGTAACGGGTTGCAAATGGGGAGGGGAAGAGGTGAAGATTGACAGGCTGCATACAGAGCTTTACCACAGCCTGCCCTGAAGTGTCATCATGTGGTTACATTTTAAAGCCTAATTTCTCAGTGAAACAGTGTTTAAAATCAAGCAAACAAAAAAAAAAATGGATTTAACATTTATTGGGAAGCCAGAATTGAAAAAGGAGGACATCAAATGAGGTAAGAGTTCCCCTTTAAAGAGGACCTGCAGCCTTTCAAGTCCTCCCCTCGGTGGGAGCCTCCATCTTAAAATGATTTGCATGATCATTCCTCCCCATTAATTTATTCTACCCCTTTTTGGTGAAAAATAATAGGTTCTACAAGTAGAACGGAGGACATTTTCTTGATACATATGTAATTAATTAAGCAGATTTGTCAGCGGGTCAGAGAACAAAGTTTTGCTGAGATTAGATTCCCCAACTACTAAACCAAACATCTCTAAAAACTTAGTTCATTTGAAAAACCAATAGTATATACATAGTTTAAATAGTCACATTTAATTAGATTAAAAGCTGTTAGGCTACAGGTTCTCTTTAAAAGCTGCCATATCGTTGTACCACACAAGATAATGGTTCTGAACCATGGTATTTTGACAGTTTGGTGTGCTGTGGGCACCAGTTTAATGAGCAATTTGTTTCTAAAAAGAACTCCATAAAATTGCATAATATTCTTATATTAGCCAAAAGACCAGCAGATGCATAGTTTCAGAGATACTGATAATTGTATTTTGTGAAAAGTGAACGTTTCTCCCAATGCAGTTTGATATGCTAATTAAGCTATGTGCTGCACTGAGAACTTCGTTAGCATAGATTAGCAAATGATTCAGCCCTTAGAGAACTCTCCATACGTAAATAAAAGTATGAATATCTCTGAGCGTATGCTTCTGCTGGTCTTTTGGCTAAAATGAAACATGGTACATTTTTAATGAGGTTTTCAGATAAGCAAACTTAAATTCAAGTTGACAGGTCCACTATAAGATTAATATTGAATTAGCTGTATTGCAACAGGAAGAGAACTAGAGATTGCCAATAAGATGTCTGCAGTAGGGAATAAGCAAAAATGTTTACCAGTGGAAGAAATTGGCATAAAATAGGACCTTTCATCTCCAGCTAAAATACCCATGAGACGGTTCTTTTCCACAGACTGCTTCCTCCTTACAAACTGAAGCAAATGAGTGTATGTGTGCCGCATGTGTGTATAATGATGTGTTCTTGCGTGCGTGATGATGTATGCCTGAATGTATTGTTACCTGTGAGTGGGAATTTCAGAAACATAATGAGGAAATGAGGAATGTGTTGGGACTACATAAAGCTGGGCAGGAACAAGGCATTCCAAGGTTTTACCCATTTAAATGAATGAGCTTAAAGGGATAGTAATGTTTCACAAAAACAGCAGCTCCAATTAATCTTCATAGTATTTGAGCCATAGAGAGTGTTATTTCAGTACTGTCAGAGTTGTGGATCAAGAGTAATTGAATGATAAAGTTTCCCCTCCTGCCCCTTTTACCTAGTGTAAACCATCTCTTCTCAGATGTGGAATGCAGTCCATAGTCCAGACAGATAACAGCAGGGGGCAATCTTCTTCCTATGAGAACAATGAAAGCCCTGCCCCCCTTGACAAGTTTTTCAGGGTTTTCTCTTAATTAGAGCTGCTTTTATTATGAAACATTACTATCCCTTTAACCTCAGGGCCAGATTAGGCAGAGTAGGCAATGTCAATGCGTTAGAGATCTCTATAGCAACCAAGGGGTTAAAGGGATAGTAATGTTTCATAATAAAAGCAGCTCTAATTAATCATCATAGTAGTTGGACTTTGGAGAGTGTTATTTCAATTATGTCAGAATTGCAGTACAAGAGTAAATCAATGACAAAGTGTCCCCCTCCCGCCCCTTTTACTGATGTAACACTGCTCAGCCAGATCAGAAGGGAGGTGCCCAGGTAGACTGCAGAGAGGGACAATCTTCAATTAAGATAAGGGAAAAACCTGAAAAACTTGTCAAGGGGGGCAGGGCTTTCATTGTTCTCACAGTAAGAAGATTGTCCCCTGCTGTTATCTGTTTGGTCTATAGACTGGATTCCACATCTTAGAGGAGGCGGCTTACACTGGGTAAAAGGGTCGGGAGGGGAAACTTTATCCTTCAATTACTCTTGAACCACAACCCTGACAGTATTGATATAACACTCTCCATGACCCAAATACTATGAAGAAGAACAGCTGCTGTTTTTGTGAAACATTACTATCCCTTTAAAGCTTTTTTTTTATCCTTGCTTGTTATAGGCCAAGGGTATTTTCTGTGCCAGGAAACTGTGGATGGGAGGGGGGTCATATGAGGACTGAGGGTGTGGCCATGTGTGGAGCTAAGGGCACCTAGAATGCCTTGCCTACGGTTGACTGGAATTTAAGAAAAGTCCTTCTTAACCTTCAAACTGATTTACAGAATTGCTTCTCTTACTTTGTGCATATGGCCAGAATGCATGAATATACCTAGTGATTGCTGGGTGCCTCCCCTTAGGTTCCCAACAGCCCCAATTTTACACAAAGGAACCAATTAAAAGGAATAGTAATGTTTCATAATAAAAGCAGCTCCAATTAGTCTTCATGGTATTTGGACTTTGGAGAGTGTTATTTCAGTTCTGTCAGAGTTGTAGTTCAAGAGTGATTCAATGATAAAGTATCCCCCTCCCGCCCCTTTTACTGATGTAACACTGGTAACCTCAGAGCAGCAGGGTGGTGTCCAAGTGGATCGCAGAGAAGGGCAATCTTCAATTAACATAAGGAAAAACCTGGAAAACCTGTCAAGGGAGTAGAGTTGCCACCCAGCCGGTATTTTACCGGCAGGCCGATAAAAAATTGGCTTCTGTCCAGTGTTAAGTCTATGGAGAGAATGCCATGGCCGGTATTATTTTTAAGAAAAGGTGGCAACCCTACAAGGGGGTGGGGGGCAGGGTTTTCATTGTTCTCACAGTAAGAAGATTGTCCCTTGCTGTGAGCTGTCTGGTCTTAAAGTATTAGTAATGTCCAGATATAATTTGTAATAGATTTGTAGAGTGTAAAAAAAATAATAATCACATTGCCACAAAACCCATCTCTCAAACCTTTATGGTTTGAGAGATATTCGCAATCAAAGTTCTCCCCTCCCCCCCCTTCTCCTGACGTAAGCGTCTAGCTGACAACAGGAGATCCCAGTCCGGGGATTAGCTGGTGGCTCTACAGCAGAGCTGAAATCCGGTTATTGCAAAAGAAGTACTTCATTGTAAAGATCTACAAAGTGTGCCTGGTTTGCAAGCACACATTGCACACCTTTCCAATTAAGTAATTATTTTACAGTAACGGGTTTTGAGCTCTGCTGTAGAGCCTCATCGTGTCGGCTGACACGGATCTCCTTCTGTCGGCTTTACAGCTGACATCAAGAGAAAGGAAGGGAGGGGGGAACTTTGAATGTGAATATCTCTCAAACCATAGCAGTTTGAGAGATGGGGTTTGTGGCAATGTGATTATTTTTATACCCTCTACAAATGTATTACAAATTATTTCTGGACATTACTAACACTTTAAGACCGGATTTCACATCTGAGGGGAGCAGTGTTACACTAGGTAAAAGGGGCGGGAGGGAGATACTTTATCATTCAATTACTCTGTAATACAACTCTGACAGTATTGAAATAATACTCTCCGTGGACCGAATACTATGAAGATTAATTGGAGCTGCTGTTTTTGTAAAACATTACTATCCCTTTAATCCTGTAGTCAGCGTGTCTGGGAGGAATGAGGCAGTTGTGGGGACATTACACACACATGGGTCTGCTGTTCCCACAAGTAGGAACAGAAAATATGAACGTTTACCACTAAATATAGGAGGGTTCTTGGGGGCTTGTTCAATCAAGTGGTGTAATTCGGGACAAAACCATACACATCATAGAGGACAAATACAAATTCCCAAAACTCCCATAGAGGTAAATAGGACTTTTAAAGGGATAGGAACATTTAATATTGGAAAAAAAAATACTTTCCAGAGTTTAACCTGCTGAGTAAAACAAGGATGCTCCCACTGCTGAGAGGTGTTTTATTCAAAAGTTATTGCAGTTCAAACATGCATTTTTTTGGGTGCAGTCCTTCCATGGCCTGAAATGTTATGGTGGCGCTGTTACTAGAGTAGTTTATGGTCAGTTCTGTTCAGTGGTCCATAAACTTCCATAGGCTGCTGTAGCAACAGCGCCACCATAGCATTTCAGGCCATGGAGGTGTACTGCATCTAAAAAAAAGGCACGTTTGAACTGAAATTACTTTTCAATTAAACATCTCTCAGCAGTGGAACTGTTGCTGTTTCCCTCAGCAGACTAAACCCAGTTTTATTATTAAGTGTTACTATCTGTTGAATGCAAGAGAGGTCTCCAACACTTTCAAGGGGTTAAAAGCTCCATTTAAACCAATGGGCATTTTATAGGGCAAAATGCAAGAAAGTGGAGCATTCGCTATTTTATAAAAGACATAAATGTAAATTCTATTTGCGATTGCTCACGTTTCGATGCAAGAAACCCATTAACTCCTTGATACCGATTAGCACACGCTCTTAAAGGGATAGTAATACTTAAATGTAAAAAAAATATATGTTCTAGGGTTTATCCCCCTGAATAAAACAAGGGTTCTCCCACTGCTGAAAGGTGTTTTATTCAAAAATTATTAAATCTCAAATTTGAAATTTTTTAGGTGCAATATCACAGTGGCCTGAAATTGTACAGTGGCGCTGTTGCTACACCATCCTATGGAGATTTATGGTCCCAGGACCAGAGCTGTCCATAGGATTGTGTAGCAACAGGGCCACTGTACAATTTCTGTCCACGGTTATATTGCACCTAAAAAATTCAACTTTGAGATTTAATAACTTTTGAATAAAACACCTTTCCGCATTGGGAGTGCTCTTGTTTTACTCAGGGGGATAAACCCTACAGCATCTTTTTTTTTTTTTTACATTTTAAGTATTACTATACATTTAAATTAACAGCAAAGTTAGCCAGACTTATGAAAATGTGTGCCAATTTCTTTGCTGAATTAGTTTCAATTGCTAATCCTCTCACAAAACAGCGGCCACTTTAGCCATGCCCACTTTTTGGACACATTCACTAAAAAATGAGCAAACATTCAGCAAGTGAGAAAAAACAAATTAGTTCCCCTTTAAAGAGGACCTGCAGCCTTTCAAGTCCTCCCCTCGGTGGGAGCCTCCATCTTAAAATGATTTGCATGATCATTCCTCCCCATTAATTTATTCTACCCCTTTTTGGTGAAAAATAATAGGTTCTACAAGTAGAACGGAGGACATTTTCTTGATACATATGTAATTAATTAAGCAGATTTGTCAGCGGGTCAGAGAACAAAGTTTTGCTGAGATTAGATTCCCCAACTACTAAACCAAACATCTCTAAAAACTTAGTTCATTTGAAAAACCAATAGTATATACATAGTTTAAATAGTCACATTTAATTAGATTAAAAGCTGTTAGGCTACAGGTTCTCTTTAAAAGCTGCCATATCGTTGTACCACACAAGATAATGGTTCTGAACCATGGTATTTTGACAGTTTGGTGTGCTGTGGGCACCAGTTTAATGAGCAATTTGTTTCTAAAAAGAACTCCATAAAATTGCATAATATTCTTATATTAGCCAAAAGACCAGCAGATGCATAGTTTCAGAGATACTGATAATTGTATTTTGTGAAAAGTGAACGTTTCTCCCAATGCAGTTTGATATGCTAATTAAGCTATGTGCTGCACTGAGAACTTCGTTAGGATAGATTAGCAAATGATTCAGCCCTTAGAGAACTCTCCATACGTAAATAAAAGTATGAATATCTCTGAGCGTATGCTTCTGCTGGTCTTTTGGCTAAAATGAAACATGGTACATTTTTAATGAGGTTTTCAGATAAGCAAACTTAAATTCAAGTTGACAGGTCCACTATAAGATTAATATTGAATTAGCTGTATTGCAACAGGAAGAGAACTAGAGATTGCCAATAAGATGTCTGCAGTAGGGAATAAGCAAAAATGTTTACCAGTGGAAGAAATTGGCATAAAATAGGACCTTTCATCTCCAGCTAAAATACCCACGAGACGGTTCTTTTCCACAGACTGCTTCCTCCTTACAAACTGAAGCAAATGAGTGTATGTGTGCCGCATGTGTGTATAATGATGTGTTCTTGCGTGCGTGATGATGTATGCCTGAATGTATTGTTGCCTGTGAGTGGGAATTTCAGAAACATAATGAGGAAATGAGGAATGTGTTGGGACTACATAAAGCTGGGCAGGAACAAGGCATTCCAAGGTTTTACCCATTTAAATGAATGAGCTTAAAGGGATAGTAATGTTTCACAAAAACAGCAGCTCCAATTAATCTTCATAGTATTTGAGCCATTGAGAGTGTTATTTCAATACTGTCAGAGTTGTGGATCAAGAGTAATTGAATGATAAATTTTCCCCTCCTGCCCCTTTTACCTAGTGTAAACCATCTCTTCTCAGATGTGGAATGCAGTCCATAGTCCAGACAGATAACAGCAGGGGGCAATCTTCTTCCTATGAGAACAATGAAAGCCCTGCCCCCCTTGACAAGTTTTTCAGGGTTTTCTCTTAATTAGAGCTGCTTTTATTATGAAACATTACTATCCCTTTAACCTCAGGGCCAGATTAGGCAGAGTAGGCAATGTCAATGCGTTAGAGATCTCTATAGCAACCAAGGGGTTAAAGGGATAGTAATGTTTCATAATAAAAGCAGCTCTAATTAATCATCATAGTAGTTGGACTTTGGAGAGTGTTATTTCAATTATGTCAGAGTTGCAGTACAAGAGTAAATCAATGACAAAGTGTCCCCCTCCCGCCCCTTTTACTGATGTAACACTGCTCAGCCAGATCAGAAGGGAGGTGCCCAGGTAGACTGCAGAGAGGGACAATCTTCAATTAAGATAAGGGAAAAACCTGAAAAACTTGTCAAGGGGGGCAGGGCTTTCATTGTTCTCACAGTAAGAAGATTGTCCCCTGCTGTTATCTGTTTGGTCTATAGACTGGATTCCACATCTTAGAGGAGGCGACTTACACTAGGTAAAAGGGTCGGGAGGGGAAACTTTACCCTTCAATTACTCTTGAACTACAACTCTGACAGTATTGATATAACACTCTCCATGACCCAAATACTATGAAGAAGAACAGCTGCTGTTTTTGTGAAACATTACTATCCCTTTAAAGCTTTTTTTTTTTGTCCGTGCTTGTTATAGGCCAAGGGTATTTTCTGTGCCAGGAAACTGTGGATGGGAGGGGGGTCATATGAGGACTGAGGGTGTGGCCATGTGTGGAGCTAAGGGCACCTAGAATGCCTTGCCTACGGTTGACTGGAATTTAAGAAAAGTCCTTCTTAACCTTCAAACTGATTTACAGAATTGCTTCTCTTACTTTGTGCATATGGCCAGAATGCATGAATATACCTAGTGATTGCTGGGTGCCTCCCCTTAGGTTCCCAACAGCCCCAATTTTACACAAAGGAACCAATTAAAAGGAATAGTAATGTTTCATAATAAAAGCAGCTCCAATTAGTCTTCATGGTATTTGGACTTTGGAGAGTGTTATTTCAGTTCTGTCAGAGTTGTAGTTCAAGAGTGATTCAATGATAAAGTATCCCCCTCCCGCCCCTTTTACTGATGTAACACTGGTAACCTCAGAGCAGCAGGGTGGTGTCCAAGTGGATCGCAGAGAAGGGCAATCTTCAATTAACATAAGGAAAAACCTGGAAAACCTGTCAAGGGAGTAGAGTTGCCACCCAGCCGGTATTTTACCGGCAGGCCGATAAAAAATTGGCTTCTGTCCAGTGTTAAGTCTATGGAGAGAATGCCATGGCCGGTATTATTTTTAAGAAAAGGTGGCAACCCTACAAGGGGGTGGGGGGCAGGGTTTTCATTGTTCTCACAGTAAGAAGATTGTCCCTTGCTGTGAGCTGTCTGGTCTTAAAGTATTAGTAATGTCCAGATATAATTTGTAATAGATTTGTAGAGTGTAAAAAAAATAATAATCACATTGCCACAAAACCCATCTCTCAAACCTTTATGGTTTGAGAGATATTCGCAATCAAAGTTCTCCCCTCCCCCCCCTTCTCCTGACGTAAGCGTCTAGCTGACAACAGGAGATCCCAGTCCGGGGATTAGCTGGTGGCTCTACAGCAGAGCTGAAATCCGGTTATTGCAAAAGAAGTACTTCATTGTAAAGATCTACAAAGTGTGCCTGGTTTGCAAGCACACATTGCACACCTTTCCAATTAAGTAATTATTTTGCAATAACGGGATTTCAGCTCTGCTGTAGAGCCTCATCGTGTCGGCCGACACAGATCTCCTTCTGTCGGCTTTACAGCTGACATCAAGAGAAAGGGAGGGAGGGAGGGAGGGGGGAACTTTGAATGTGAATATCTCTCAAACCATAGCAGTTTGAGAGATGGGGTTTGTGGCAATGTGATTATTTTTATACCCTCTACAAATGTATTACAAATTATTTCTGGACATTACTAACACTTTAAGACCGGATTCCACATCTGAGGAGAGCAGTGTTACACTAGGTAAAAGGGGCGGGAGGGAGATACTTTATCATTCAATTACTCTTGAACTACAACTCTGACAGTATTGAAATAATACTCTCCGTGGCCCGAATAATATGAAGATTAATTGGAGCTGCTGTTTTTGTAAAACATTACTATCCCTTTAATCCTGTAGTCAGCGTGTCTGGGAGGAATGAGGCAGTTCTGGGGACATTACACACACATGGGACTGCTGTTCCTACAAGTAGGAAGAGAAAATACAGACGTTGACCACTAAATACAGGAGGATTCTATGGGCCTTGTTCAATCAAGTGGTGTAATTCTGGACAAAACCATACACATCACAGAGGACAAATACAAATTCCCAAAACTCCCATAGAGGTAAATAGGACTTTTAAAGGGATAGGAACATTTAATACTGAAAAAAAATTACTTTCCAGAGTTTAACCTGCTGAGTAAAAAAAGGATGCTCCCACTGCTGAGAGATGTTTTATTCAAAAGTTATTGCAGTTCAAACATGCATTTTTTTGGGTGCAGTACTTCCATGGCCTGAAATGTTATGGTGTCGCTGTTACTAGAGTAGTTTATGGTCAGTTCTGTTCAGTGGTCCATAAACTTCCATAGGCTGCTGTAGAAACAGCGCCACCATAGCATTTCAGGCCATGGATGTGTACTGCATCTAAAAAAAGGCACGTTTGAACTGAAATTACTTTTCAATTAAACATCTCTCAGCAGTGGAACTGTTGCTGTTTCCCTCAGCAGACTAAACCCAGTTTTATTATTAAGTGTTACTATCTCTTGAATGCAATAGAGGTCTCCAACACTTTCAAGGGGTTAAAAGCTCCATTTAAACCAATGGGCATTTTATAGGGCAAAATGCAAGAAAGTGGAGCATTCGCTATTTTATAAAAGACATAAATGTAAATTCTATTTGCGATTGCTCACGTTTCGATGCAAGAAACCCATTAACTCCTTGATACCGATTAGCACACGCTCTTAAAGGGATAGTAATACTTAAAATGTTAAAAAAATATATGTTCTAGGATTTATCGCCCTGAGTAAAACAAGGGTCCTCCCACTGCTGAAAGGTGTTTTATTCAAAAATTATTAAATCTCAAAGTTGGAATTTTTTAGGTGCAATATCACAGTGGCCTGAAATTGTACAGTGGCGCTGTTGCTACACCACCCTATGGAGATTTATGGTCCCAGGACCAGAGCTGTCCATAGGATTGTGTAGCAACAGCGCCACTGTACAATTTCTGTCCACGGTTATATTGCACCTAAAAAATTCAACTTTGAGATTTAATAACTTTTGAATAAAACACCTTTCCGCATTGGGAGTGTTCTTGTTTTACTCAGGGGGATAAACCCTACAGCATCTTTTTTTTTTTACATTTTAAGTATTACTATACCTTTAAATTAACAGCAAAGTTAGCCAGACTTATGAAAATGTGTGCCATTTTCTTTGCTGAATTAGTTTCAATTGCTAATCCTCTCACAAAACAGCGGCCACTTTAGCCATGCCCACTTTTTGAACACATTCACTAAAAAATGAGCAAACATTCAGCAAGTGAGAAAAAACAAATTAGTAACATTTTGGTGTTTATCATTTTGCTATCAAATGCACACTGTACGTAGTGTTTGTACACTTTCTTGTATTCCATTCCTATGTCACAGCTGGTGTGCTTCAGATTTGCTACCGTTCAACTTAATACACAGCCTCAGTGTCTCTGCCAGACAGTAGCCTAGATAACATTGCATTGGATAAGTGTTCAGGGCCGGATTTAAATCTCAGGAGCCTATAGGCACAGAAATCTGAAGCACCCCCCCCCCCCCATTGGCCATCTCCACTGGACACCTCCACAATGCTCCAAATCACCACATTACCCCCCATATCCATGTTTCCCTCACATTGCCCCCATCAGCTCCAACTTGCCCCCATCAGCTCCAACTTGCCCTTACATTACCCCCATCATCTCCACATTGCCCCCATCAGCTCCATATTACCCTCACATTACCCCCATCAACACCACATTACCCCCATCAGCTCCAACTTGCCCTCACATTACCCTCATCATCCCCAACTTGCCCCCATCATCTCCAACTTGCCCTCACATTACCCCCATCAGCTCCAACTTGCCCTCACATTACCCCCATCATCTCCAACTTGCACCATCAGCTCCACATTGCCCTGTTTCCTACCTCCCTGGTAGTCCAGTGGCAGGAAAAGTCTGTGCCCGTTTCTGCACAGAACTGTAGCTCCCGTTGCTCCCGTGTGGTCTTCTCTTTAGGAATGCAGAGCGCTGGGAGATGATGTCATCTCCCAGCGCTCTGCATTACTAAAGAGCCACCGAGGGAGCAACAGCAGGATCTCACCAGGTGGCAGGCAGGCAGGCAAGCAGTGTGTAAGGTGAATGAAAATTTTAAATGAATAATTGATTCTAATGACAGGCGCCCCTCTGTGGGGTGCGCCTGTAGGCAGATGCCTACTCTGCCTTATGGCAAATCCAGCCCTGTAAGGGTTATTAAAGGGTTAGTAATGTCGTTATATATAAAAATGTAATATTGCAGCTATTAGAAAAATAAACTAAACAATCCTGTCCCATCTCTCAAACCTTTATGGTTTGAGAGATATATGAGGCTAAAATTCTCCCCTTTTACTGACGTCAGCTGACAAGCAGGCGTCTTTTCGGCAGAGCCGAAATAACGCAATGTAAAAAGAAATACTCTACAGGAATGGTCTACAAAATGTGCCTGCAAACCAGGAACACTTTGTAGACCGTTCCAATGAAGTATTTCTTTTTACATTGCGCTATTTCAGCTCTGCTGAAGAGCCGCCTTGAGTCGACCGACACACATCTCCTGCTGTCAGCTTTACATCAGGGATGGGGGAACTTTAGCCTCATATATCTCTCAAACCATACAGGTTTGAGAGATGGGACTGGGATCTTTTAGTTTATTTTTTCTTATAGCTGCAATATTACATTTTTTCATATAACCCTTTTTTTTTACTTACCCTTTAAATGCTGTTATCTAACATATACCCATTGAAGTCTATAGATGAACTTTCAAATCAAACTCTTGATACAGTGATCAGCTGCAATATATTCCAGGCCAGTGTTCGATAAGCAACATGCTGGGTGTTGCAAGGTTAGTTTCAGTTCATTATCGCATTAGTTCCCAGTTCGTAAATCCCACCTGTGGTGGTTAAGCATGGCTTGCATTTAGGTACCCTGGAATTCAATTCTTTCCTGCCTTTGTTCATTTCACCTCTCCTGGCTTTTAACACCTTCCCTTCTAATGCATCATCGCTTTCTCCAGCAATTATGGCTGTTAGATGGCACTGATTATATGACTGCTGTAAAGATGTAAATGTTTCACAGCAATGTACAAACAGAGCCCACACACAATCGTTACCTATGATTAATGCGGCTTAATGGAGATTTTTTTTTTTCCAGCTTCTGTCCCAGAAAATCAAAGCGTGTTATCAGCTGCTAACAAGTCAGGCTTTCACCGCAGTACTGAACTATATCTTGTCTATGGGTAACTATCTGAACGAAAACGCCGGGAAGGAGAAAGCAAAAGGTTTTCGATTATCTTCTCTGATAAAAGTGAGTGCTACTGTGCTTAAGGATTGTATTATTGTCTGCAATACATGAGAACCTTTCATCCATTAAAGTGACACTGACACCAATAAATGATCTGGGGTTATATATGCAGTAGTCAGTTCATGCTGTATATTTCAACATTGATTTAAATGGAGATTTTACAGGCATAGTAATACTTAAAATATTAAAAAAATATATACTGTAGGGTTTATCCCTAGAGTAAAACAAGGGTACTCCCACACTGAAAGGTGTTTTATTCAAAAGTTATTAGAGCTCAAAGTGGAATTTTTTAGATTCAGTATCACAGTGGCCTGAAATTGTACAGTGGCGCTGTTGTTACACCATCCTATGGACAGCTCTGCTCAGTTGACCATAAATCTCCATAGGATGGTGTAGAAACAGCGCCACTGTACAATTTCAGGCCTCTGTGATACTGCACCTCAATTTTGAGCTGTAATAACTTTTGAATGAAATACCTTTCAGCAGTGGGAGTACTCTTGTTTTACTCAGGGGGATAAATCTTACAACATATTTTGTGTTACATTTTAAATATTATTATCCCTTTAATCTATTGAGAGAGGTCTCCAAGACATTGCAAAGCAACACGGTGGAGACCATTCTAGCATTCAAGGGGTTAAAATCTCTGCTTAAAGCGATAGTAATACTTAGTTTTACGTTTAATTAATATTGTAGACATAAAAAAATGAAAAACGATGTAAGGTTTATCTCTCAAACCTTGAAGGTTTGAGAGATCTACCTCGCTAAAGTTACCTCTTCTTGGTAGTAATTACCTATATGGTGAGTAGCTGCTCAGTAGTGCTAGTCGCCAGAATTTTTACCACGTTCATGAGATTTATAGACTGCTCCCGGAATGACAGGAAGTAAACCGTGCAGCGGTTCCTAGCAACGCCTCTTAGAGCAGGCTGGGACTGACAGAGCAGGCCTGCAGACGTCACTATGGAAAGATATCTGTGCTGTTTCCTGCCTGTCATTCGCGGAGCAGTCTATAAATCTCATGAATGCGTTTGCTAAGGGGTGGTAGTTCCACTTTAAATCATTTGGAAAGTTTAGTTCTCCCTAACAGTGAGAAGCGTTTGCCTAGGAATTTTCTTTTGAATATACAATTTTTTTGCAACAAATTAGTAATTTTGAAATCAATTTCAAAATCAACTGTATTAATTTATTTTATTGAAAACAGTAGATTGAGATATTTAGCCTTATTATTTTTCAGTTTTACAAATAAGACAGTACTGCCTGGAATGCCAGCCAGATTATAACATTCTCTCCCTCCTTCCCATCTGCCACTTCCTGCCAGACAGATACTAACATTCCGCACTGTTCTCCCACTATCCTACTCGCCACTTCCTGCTACTCGTTACTAGCTCAGCTGTATAAATGTATTAATAAATACAGATAAACATCTCACTATGTTTGAAATTAAAAAAACGGCTAACATAAATATAGGTGATTTTGAAAGATATTTCAAAATCACTTGCTTCTTATAAAGTTACAGCCAAATGTTTAAATACTCTCTAATCCATTTTAGCATCTGTACAATCTCTCTGTATTCTGAGGCCTAAAATCAGGGCCGGATTTACATCTCAGGCACCCCTAGGCACAAAACCCTCTGGCACCCCTAGCCCCGCATTTGCCCCACCCATAACCATACCCATCACTTAGCCACACACCCCATTAACCACACCCATTTTTGGATGTATTATTCTTCCAGAGGTAAAGGACTTTACCCTGCTGTGTTTGTGACCCATCTTATGCTGTTACTCTGAACTCTGACCAGATATGAAGGAGGGAAAGGAAGCACACTTGCATCAACAATACCCCTACTGAGCATTTAAATGGTGCCTACAGTAACCCAGGCATGTGTCCACCCCAAAGATATATATATGGGAAATACCAGCCTAATCCTGGTGCATGGGAATGGATACTTTACCTGGTGGCATCCACTTTGTTGAGTTGTGTACCCAGGACACCCTCACATTTCTCTGACCATATGACTACACTTCTCAATAGCTGAGTAAATGGTACTGTTGAAAACCCAATGCCCATGCATTAAAATGACCCGGTTGGCAGGTTCTCCACTGTACTGCTCAAAGCCCCTTGGGATTGGCAGATTCCTTCACTATATTTAGGGGCAGGGCTTTGTAGGGCAGAGTAGGCTGAAAGTGGGTGTGACCATACTATTCTCTCCAGCCCTGACGAGTCTTAGGACAGTAAATCATGCACACTGCAAGTTAACGCTATATGGTTGTATTGGCTAAAATGCAGGCCTGCAGCATTTGTTTTTCGTAAGTGCACCTCATTAAAATGGCTCTATGGCAATTAGGATGACCACATGTCCTGGAATACCTGGGACTGTCCCTTATTGGGGGTCTATGTCTCGTGTCCCGGGTCACCCCCCCACCAGGACAACAAAGAGTCCCGGAATGGAGCAACATACACCAGTCCAGCCAGCCATTGAAATGTATTTGCTATATGGCAAATACATTTCATTGGCTGGCTGGACTGGAGCATGCGAGACAGCTGGGATGGAGCAGGTATGCTGACGCTGCAAGTGAGACCTGTGGCTGAGGCTCCCGCTGGCGCTGACCATCTTTCTGAGGCTGTTCCCACTGGGAACTCTTACTATGTCAGCCTCAGAAAGATGGTCAATGCCGGCGGGAGCCTCAGCCGCGGGACTAGGGTGACCACATGTCCCGGAATGGCAGAATGGAAATGTGGTCACCCTGATGGCAATCCTATTAACAAGTCACTTGGTGCCAATTTTGAATAATTGCCCCCACTTGTTAAGTTGCATTCACATCCAGTAATATATTGCACATCATCACTGATAAAAGAAAATGCACTTTAGTAGAGTTTAGTAGGTGGGGTTTACGTTCCATAAAACCTGCAAAAAAGAAAACTTGCTTCCGTGGTCATGATATCCATAGGAATGAAAGATTAATTTTGGAGACCCAATCCAAGGAGAATTGATTCATAAGGTTCTGTTTAATAGATCTGCTCTATCACAGCACTGCACAAATGTTTGCTGTGTTTTTTATTTAATATGAACAGCACCAGCACTTATTGTCTTCTCATACATGTGCTTTGCTGAGATTTCATATGAAGATGGCATTGTCTCACCATCAGACCTGTATAGAGTCTGTTTGTGGCTCCTGCAGTCAAACACTCAGGTGCAGGTGAAACAATGAGATGTTTGGGTGCCGGAGCAAGAAGCAGCAGCAGCTATACAGGTCTGATGGTGAGAAAATGCATCTTCATATGAAATCTCAGCAAAGCACATGTATGAGAAGACAATAAGCATGATGCTATTAACTCTCTGAATGCCATAGAGGTATCCAACGCAGTGCAATGCATTGGATACCTCTCTAGGACTCAAAGGGTTAACTTTATTAAATTACAGCAAAAGTTTAAGTGTATTAAATAGCATAGAACTACATATTAGAACTCATAGCACTGGTTATTAATATCTTCCCAGAATAACGTAATTAGGGTTAAGTATTAGGCGTAGTTAGTGCTGCTTTACTGGAGATTCATACTGGCAATTATTATTAAACCCCTAGTATAAGTCACTTCCCATAGCCATATTTATTGACTCTTCTTTACCTTGTGGAGGGGATCGGCGAAAGGTGCTCAGTTTCCCCCAGGTCATTCACTCGTGTCAGACCTCTGCACTGCCCAGCCCAGCATTGCTCTGTTGTGTGGCACTTACACTGTGCCAGCTATATGTCTCTTGGTCTGGTTTTGAATATATGCACCGCGCAATTTACTCAGAGACGTTATGCACAGTGCGCGACTGCCTCTTACCACGTTGCCCAGCAAGACGTCAGAGGTGAGCAGAGACTCATGGGGGGGCACAGCCACACTGAATATAAGATAGCTGAATGGGGAGAGGAGGAGCACATTGCATTGGGCAGTCTTATGGGCAGAACGGTGGGTGCTACAGCCCATTGCCAGGCGGCCCTGAAACTTTGGCACCCTAGGCAAGTGCCTAGTTGGCCTATTGATAAATCAGGCCCTGCCTAACATCTAGTCCTATATATTTCCTTTGCGAGTTTCCATGCCTGCCTGTTCTAGGGCTCCCCGACTCATCATTACCATAGCAATCTTAAAGCGGAACTACAACCCAATAAAAACATTGCCCCATATAATTACCCAATCTGATGACTAGCTGCTCAGTAGTGCTAGTCATCAGAATTATTACCAGATTAAAGAGAATTCGCTATTCTTCTCAGACTGACAGTAGGACGGAGCACAGACTAGTGACGCCTGCGCTGTCAATCTCAGCCGGGTAGGAGGCGTTCCTAGGGGCTGTTCGGGTCTGGAAGGGAGTGACAGCGCAAGAGCGCGAATGTCACTATGGCAAGAGTTTTACAGATGCTAGCTGAAAATAAATTATATTTCTATTATAAAACCCTATTTCATTTTTTATTTGTTAGCCTTTCTTTAAAGGAATAGTAATACTTAATATGTATCCCCCGAGCAAAACAAGGGTACTCCACTGCTGAACAGTGTTTTAGTCAAAAGTTATTACAGGTCAAACTTGAATTTTTTATGTGCAGTATCTCAGTGGCCTGAAATTGTGCAGTGGCGCTGTTGCTACACCATCCTATGAACAGCTCTGGTCAGTTGATCTCCATAAGATGGTGTGGCTACAGTATGGAAGGTCACCCTAAGTCTGCAGCTTGTTCCACTCCTGGATACCTCTCGGTCAAATTATCCCATTCAGTGCCAGAGGGGTACGCAATGCATTGCATCTGGCACTCAAAGGGTTAAGGTTGAAAGCACAAGAAAATAGAAATATTTAATTGCTCCAGAATTTCTCAACTATAGCATTTATGCAAATGTCCTACAGTTTAAAAAACCCGACATAGTTCCGAGTGATCTGACTCACCAGAGTTAATTTAATCAGGGCCAGAAAGCCTGTGATTGTCAACTGTTTTATGAACCAGCCACCGTCCTTATCACTTATCTAAACTATTACAGTTAAACTGTTTTGCTGTGATGAGTAGCTAATTTTAACATTGTTTGGCATTTTCCCATATACTTGATTTGCTTTTTTTTTTTTTTTTTAAAACGAACCCAAATGGTCTAAACGGATGAGTGGTTTGAAAAGCCATTTTGAAAATTGATAAGGTTCACTGATGTGTATTTGTAAGGATAGAGTAGACACTACAAGTTATATTAATCATAATTGAGATTGTTTTATTTGGTCAATGAGGCATTAACGTAAAATGCTGGAATACGATTGCTTGAAACTCTGATGGATGAGCCATGAATTAAAGTAGGTTATTTTATGATTGATAATTCCCTGCCACATTACATAATAAAACCAATGCATTTTTTTAATGCAATCGTTTAAAAGCTCATCATTATATGAAGAGTAAAATATATGCATGACACAATGAAATGCTTGTAAAATGATATAACAAACAGTTTGCAAACATCCAATTTATACAATTTCTACTCATTTTCTTTTTAATCCTAACTATAAATAAATATGTTTCTTTTCTAGAAGATACAGCGTAGCAAAGCTGGGCAAACTATTTGCCAATGGGGACGACAGGACTTTCCAAAAGTCCCATTAATTAAAATGGGGAGTTCAATCATTTGAATGCTAGAGGTGTATGCAACAAATTGCAAAACAGTGCATTGCGTACACATCTGGCACTTGAAGGGTTAAACCCTTGAATGTTAGAGAAGTCTCAAAAGCACTTGTCTGCCCTAATGCAGTTGATATGATCCAGAATGGCCCATCAGTTCCTTACAGCAGAAGGCCCAGCGAATTTCAGTAGAAATGTTACATTCAAGTTTCTCTTGTACCATGAATTGAAAAACAAATTCAAAAGCACACAGAGCTTCGTGCTGACCGCACTCAAGATATGCCATGAAGTAGCTTAATAATAGTAGTTGACACTAGACCACACTCAATTCCTGGCTGGAGCAATGTACATCCAGTAACGCGTTTCGCACAACAATACTTTATATAGTATGAAACGCGTTGTTGGATATACATTGTCCTGTCTGGGAACCGAGTGTGGTCTAGTGTCGGCTACTATTATTAAGCTACTTCATGGCATCTTTAAAGGGTTAGTAATGCCCCAACATAATTTGTAATAGATTTGTAGAGTCTAAAAAAAAATCACATTGCCACAAACCCCATCTCTCAAATCTATGGTTTGAGAGATATTGGCAATGAACGTTCCTCCTTCCCTCCCCTTCTCCTGATGTCAGAGTTGTTAGAGACCAGGAACCAGACAGGACACAAAAAGGTAAAATGCAATACACCTTTATTAGTGCAATAAAAACAGAAGCATGATCCAAGAGCATAAACCAGAGTCAAGAACCAAGACAGGTATTCAGCCAGAGTCAGGAAACCAGAAGTCTGTGAAGTGAGGAATAAGCCAAGGGTCAGAAGCACAGAAGTCCACGATGTCTGGAACAAGCCAAGGGGTCTGGAACACAGCAAACAGGAGAGCAGGAAAATCCACAGCAGCCAGCAGAAACAGGTCAGCAAACAAACACAAGGACAATGAGGAAGTGAGCCAAGCTGCTATAAATACCCTGGGAGGGTTGGCTGGTAACAGTCAGGTGAGTAATCAGAGAGGTCAGCTGATTCAGCCTGAGCCAGAAACTCAGAAGACAGCAGCAGTGGATAGCAGAGCACTAGATTAGCTCAGACAGAAGAATCAATAGGCAGAATGGGAGCAGCTCAGCAAAACCTTGACAAGCATCTAGCTGACAGCAGGAGACCCTACTCTGGGGATCAGCCTGCGGTTCTGCAGAAGAGCTGAAATCCCGTTATTGCAAAATAATTATTTCATTGGAAAGGTTTACAAAGTGTGCCTGGTTTGCAAGCACACTTTGTAGACCTTTCCAATTAAGTAATTATTTTGCAATAATGGGATTTCGGTTCTGCTGCAGAGCCTCATCATGACAGCCAACACGGATTCCCTTCTGTCAGCTTTACAGCTGACATCAAAGGAAGGGGAACTTTCATTGCCAATATCTCTCAAACCATATCTGTTTGAGATGAGGTTTATGGCAATGTGATTTTTTTTTTAGACTCTACAAATCTATTATAAATTATGTTGGGACATTACTAACACTTTAAGAGGGTTCAGCACGAAGCTCCATGTGCTTTTGAATTTGTGGTGGATTGTGGAAGGAGTATTTGGACTCCCAAGTGAGCAAAGGCTGCAAGACTCATACTATACAAAACAACTGAAGTCCTTTGAGTGCAGATAAGAATATAATAGTCTTAACAGCACTCAAACGACTTCTTGTGTATACTAGGAGTCTTGCAGCCTTTGCTCACTTGGGAGTCCAAGCATGCTTAAAAAAAGAAAATGTAGCACCTCCATATTCGCTTATTTATATGAACTGAAAATCTTTTCATTGCTTTTCAAAACACAGGGGACCTCTCCAGACAAAGGCGTAACTGCAGGGAGAGGGTAGAGTTGTACTGGGACCCAGCATCCAAGGGGGCCGCATCTACTCCAGAATCCAATAGATTCTAGTTATGCCTTTGTGAAAAAATTCTGTAATACAGGGCCCTAAAAATTGTTGGACTGGGGTCCTCCAATGACTACATATGCCACTGTCTTCAGGGATCTGCTATGTGTCCGTACATGGACACCTGTGTCCGTGGTGAAAATGTTGATGTCCATGTTAATTTTTTTTTTTTTCCATCAATAATTTTTATTAATAGTAGAAAAAGAGTACAATGAGAGAAAGGACCAACAAAGTATAATCACATTTTAGAGTACAATACTGCTTTGTTATCAAAGGGTAGACAATTGAGAGAGAGAAGAGAAAAGAAAACGTAAGTGTCTACCATGAATACGATTGGTTATGTAATCTAGAAGACAAGTTGGGAAGAAGGAAAATTAGAAAGAATAGACAGCAGAAATAAAGGATGGGTGAGAAAGAAAAAGAAAGGGGTGTAGGGGATGGAGACAGGGTGAGGCATCTTAAGGACTACGTCTCATAGATAAGTCAGCAAGGGCCGATCAATATCACTCTCATGTAGGCGTGATGGATTTCTGATAGAAGGTTTTCCAAGTGTCCCATATAATCTCGAATAGGTCACCAGTGCCTGATTTGATTGCCACTAGTCTTTCTAAGCTCATAATTTTATTCGCTCTATGTAGCCAATGATCCACCATGGGGGCCGAGGCGCTCCTCCAAAGGGCCGGAATACATAATTTAGCTGCATTGAGCAGTTGTCGATAGAGAAGCACCTCGGTCCCCAGATGGGGTGACTGAAGTGCGAGGGGTAGGAGATTCAAACATATGAACAGAGGATCTGGAGTTAAGTTAACTCCTCCATGTTAATTTTTTATAGTTGCAGTGTCATTAATGTGAATGGGATCCCCAGTGTCTGCTACCAAGTCCAGTAAATTTGAGAAGTGTCTGTAATATTATATGGTGGAGGGGTCCCCATTTAAATCGAAGGGTATTTTCATTTGTCCTCTGTTGTACAGTTGGATTGCTCTTGAATTGCTCAAATTTAGCTTCCCGGAAGAGTCCTATTTCCTCTTTTCCCCCCTGCTTTAAAGAAACAGTAAAGTTGTAAAGGAAAGGAGTTGTCAACTTCAGCAGAGGAATTTTTTTTTTTTACAGTGAGGTCTGTTAAATTTTGGAATTCCTTGCTGAATGATGTGGTAATGGCAGATACAATGGATACATTTAAGGTAAAATTAGATACATTTATTTCAAGAGGCAACATGTAGGGTTATAATGTGTGTTAGCAGGAAAAACAGTAAGTTCCAGTTAAAACTAATTTATGTGGCAGCAGGAAACCTTATATAATTCTCATTTATCTTGGTTATTACGCAAAGGTTGAACTTGATAGGCTTGTGACTTTTTTCAGCCTAATTTTCTATGTAACTATTAAGAAAAAATATATTATATGTGTTTTTTCTGCTGAGAAAAACACAGAGATTTATACTGCAGGAAGATTTGTATTAAAAAATATATTACAACTTTTTTTTCATTTAAATCAACAGCATCAGCTAGTGTACATTTATTAAAGGGATAGTAATACTTAAAATGTAAAAAGAAAATATGTTGTAGGGTTTATCCCCCTGAGTAAAACAAGACTACTCCCACTGCTGAAAGGTGTTTCATTCAAAAGTTATTACTTTTCAAAGTTTTATTTTTTAGGTGCAATATCACAGTGGCCTGAAATTGTACAGTGGCGCTGTTGCTACACCACCCTATGGAGATTTATGGTCAACTGACCAGAGCTGTCCATAGGATCGTGTAGCAACAGCGCCATTGTACAATTTCAGGCCACTGTGATATTGCACCTAAAAATTTCAACTTTGAAAATTAATAACTTTTGAATGAAACACCTTTCAGCAGTGGGAGTACCCTTGTTTTACTCAGGAGGATAAACCCTACAACATATTTTTTTTTACATTTGAAGTATTACTATCCCTTTAAAATACTAGTTTTAAAGCCCAGGTACATGGGCCACAGTGCCACCTAGCAACCTTGGCTGGTGGCCGGAGCCTCTCTTCTCACTGGCGGCGTTGCAGTCATGCACAGTACTGACTGCCCGAATGCGCCTGAGCCGTATCAGCTGAGGCGCATTTGGTCAGTCAGAACTACGCATGACTGCAGAGCAGGCCGTCTCTACTGCGCATGACTGCAGAGCATGCAGCAGTCTCTACTGCGCATGTTGGCTTCTGACAAACATCCTAGGGAATTATAATATAGGATAGACTGTATTCTATAAACACCCTGAGCACAGCAATGCATTAGACACCTCTCTTCGACTCAAAGAGTTAAGGCGAAAGGTAAATCCATTCACACAATGTAATTTAACCTATCCGCTTTTTCCACTAGAGATACACTGATTCCAATCATTTTCAACACAGGACAAAAACATTTAGAAATTGATGGATGAATTGATAGAAGCCTCCTGACCTGCCATATCCGGTCTATTTTTCATACTTAGTTGAACACTATAGATGTTGCTGACTCTCTAGATTTTATTGTATCACTCAAACTTTAGTTCATTTCATGTTAACAAAATACATTAGAGTCTGTGTAGAAAACAGAGGTTGATAGATATTCTTTCCCTTATGCCAACTCCACTTGCAAATGAAAAAAATATTGATCACAAGCTTGAGTAAATATTTAAGATGACTTTTTGTGCTTAATCTTTAACGGCTGAGAAGTAGAACCTACTTCACAAATCTAATGTAGACTCATTCTGATGCCATCCCACTGCAACAGGGGGACACATTCAATTTCCCACTGATTAAATGTTAAACGTTCAAGACCTATTTACATATCAATGGGGGTATGTAATACATTGCAGCACCTCTAGAGTTATTAAAGGGTGAAAATGGAACTACCACCTTAGAATACCATTTATGGTTTTGAAAGCCATCTATACGGTACGTTAACCATTTTTTATTTAAAGGGGAACATTCACATTCAACAAACTTGCGTCCATATGCTTTTCTTAGTGAAACTAAGTTAGCGTTGTTTTTTTTTAAAGTCAATCTTAATTGGTATTGAAGATATTAAGCCTTAAAATTTTCCACTTCCGCGTTCGCGGCACCCTGTATGTGCGGCACGAAGCCGCAGGATGTCCCACCTCCCTCCCAGCTGCCCCAGGGAGTTCATTCACCCTTCCCTTCATAGCTGTATTTATGTCGTGTAGCGTTACAGCAAGCTCCGTTACAGCAAGCTCCGTTTACCATGCTACTGAGGTTGCAAGAAGCTTGCTGTAACGCTACATCACATAAATACAGCTATGAAGGGAAGCGTGAACGCGCACCCTGGGGCAGATGGGAGGGAGGCTTCGTATGTGCCGCAAACGCGGAAGTGGCAAATTTTAAGGATTAATATCTCCAATACCAAGTAAGATTGACTTTAAAAAAAACAACACTAATTTAGTTTTACTAAGAAAAGCATATGGACGTAAGTTTGTTGAATGTGAATGTTCCCCTTTAAAACAGTTGTTTATTCTATATCTAGCTTTATTTATTTGTCAGTTTATGTCATTTAGACAGTATTGGCTGGCATGCCAACATGCCTGCGAGATACAAACATCTAAGCACAGGAGAAAGAAGGCAGGAAGCCTGCACTCATTCAATAAAATTGCTCCTTTATTGAGCTCGTTCTGTCTACAATAAAATGGCAGTCACAGAGGTAGTTGGCATTTCCACACTCAAACAAAAGCTGGAAGCTCTTTAATCAGTACTTTTTTTTAACCCTTTCAGTGCCATAGGGGTACGCAACGCATTGCTCTGCAATGCTTTTGCGTACCCCTCTGTCACTCAAAGGGTTAAGGCATCCATTACAATACACGATAAAAATTAATTAATATATATTTTTGCATAAAGGTTTTTATTAATAGTTTTGTTCATTGCTTTTTATATTTAGTGTTCTACTTGGTGGTGTTACTTTGCGTGTATTGTGTTAACCCTTTGAGTGCCAGAGGAATACAAAACGCATTGCAGAGCAATGAGTTGCATAAACCTCTGACACTAGGGTTAAGTCAGTAATTATTTTTTTTAATTTTTATATTAAAAATGTGGTTAACGTCTTAGGCTGTGCCTTTTGTAGGTATGAAGCTTTAAAATCGGCATATTGCCTTTGTGGGGAGGAGTGCAGAGCCTTTAAAATGGCTCTCTTATGAAGTACATTTGTATTGTAATGGATGCCTTGACAAAGTGCCAGTTAGGCATGAGTGTCTGAATGCCAACTACTCCTGTGGTCACCTAACAAGCTTAATAAAGGAACAATTTTATTGGGTACATGCCAACTTTGTCTTCTTTTACTTTTGCTTAGATTTTTAATTTTGTATCCTTTCTAGTTGAAGCTTGAGAACAGAGAGGCTAAGTTATTAAGGGAAGATTATTCGTGATGCGACGTGTATCAGCTTATCTCCTATCCCAGTTGTTGCTTTTGCAGTACCTCTTTGGATGGATAAATTCTGCTCATATGTGTTGCCAACCAGTTACTTTGTCTGGTTTGGTAATTACAGTAGATAAAAACATCTCTTCTACCCACCTGCCATTCTCTGCTAACCAGTACTCGCTAATTTATATAAGCCAACAAATAAAGTCAACAATCTCTTAAGCAATTCTTTTTTAAGTAAGACATGTCTAACATAACATAAGGTGATCTTGGAAGCTCTTTATAAGATGCTATGTCTACTTTAAATTAATGATACATTGGGAAATATTTATTCATTGCCTGTGGTACAGTTCAGCAATGTAATGTGTGTGTATGTGTGTGTATATATAAATGTGTGTGTGTATATAGACGTCTGTGTGTGTGTATGTATACATTTGTGTGTGTGTATGTATACGTCTGTGTGTGTGTATGTATACGTCTGTGTGTATGTATGTATACGTCTGTGTGTATGTATGTGTGTGTGTGTGTGTGTGTGTGTGTGTGTATAAATCTGTGTGTGAATAGTGATTGAAAGGGAGAACTGAGAAGTGTGTGTATAGAGAGATTGGTGTGTTTGTATGAATGTGTTTGTATAGAGATTGTTGTGTGTGTGTTGCGTGTAGCGATTGGTGTGTTTGTATAGAGATTGGTGTGTGTGTGTTTGTATAGAAATTGGTGTGTATGTATAAATATGTTTGTATAGAGATTGTCATGAATGTGTGTGTGTGTGTGTGTGTGTATATAGAGGTTGGTGTGTATGTATAAATGTGTTTGTATAGAGATTGGTGTGTGTGTGTGTATCAATGTGTTTAGATTGGTGTGTGTGTGTATCAATATGTTTAGATTGGTGTGTATGTATAAATGTGTGTGTATAGAGATTGATGTGTATGTATAAATGTGTTTGTATAGAGATTGGTGTGTGTGTATCAATGTGTTTAGATTGGTGTGTGTGTGTATCAATGTGTTTGTATAGAGATTGGTGTATATGTATAAATGTGTTTGTATACAGATTGGTGTGTGTGTATCAATGTGTTTAGATTGGTGTGTATGTATAAATGTATTTGTATAGAGATTGGTATGTATGTATAAATGTGTTTGTACAGAGATTGGTGTGTATGTATCAATGTGTTTGTATAGAGATTGGTGTATATGTATAAATGTGTTTAGATTGGTTTGTGTGTATCAATGTGTTTAGATTGGTGTGTATGTATAAATGTGTTTGTACAGAGATTGGTGTATATGTATAAATGTGTTTGTACAGAGATTGGTGTGTATGTATAAATGTATTTGTATAGAGGTTGGTGTGTATGTATAAATGTATTTGTATAGAGATTGGTGTATATGTATAAATGTATTTGTATAGAGGTTGGTGTGTGTGTATAAATGTGTTTGTATAGAGATTGGTGTGTGTGTATAAATGTGTTTGTATAGAGATTGGTGTGTGTGTGTATAAATATATTTGTATATAGAGATTGATCTGTGTGTGTTTCTGTGTAGAGATTCAGCTGGAGAACTGAGAAATATAAATTAACAAGGAGAGTGATGAAATATTCTCCTCCTCAATGGAGTGGTTGATTTCAGCATCCCTGAGTGTGATCTCTTAGAAACAGCTTCATACATTTTCACTTTAACCCCTTGTATGCTTAGACTAATCAGCAACATATTGCAAAGCATGTAAGGGGTAAATTCAGAAACCTAAGAGTGTAGGCTATGATTCTGTTTCATTCTGAGCTCTGCTGCGAGACAAAGCATCAGGGCTACATTTTCAGGTTTTAGCATTCACCCATGGAATGCTAGAGACATATCCTTTGCAATGTGTTGTAGAATACAGTAGTATCAAAGTGGCCAACATCGTGGTCCTCTATGTTGTACATGGAAAGGTAATAAAGTGCCAGTTAACCTGCCCACTTTTACCGTGGGCATGTGTGCCTTGCACCAGCAGTAATTCTGCCTCTGGTACAGTTACTTTGTACCAGAACATCTTCCCTTTTTTGTAGATATGGCCCTAAGAGTCTTTATTCTCCTTGTAATTCACAGATGGTACTTTTAATCACAGGGGGCTTTTCCGTATTATGGTTGTGTTATCGAGTCTCAGTTACTGTCTTCTTTGGAACCTAATATTTATGAGTCAATGAGTGATTTATTGCTCCTGCAGTGATTCTAGAGCACAGCTAGAATCTTCGTTATTTCAGCTCTAATACCTCATCCATCACTAAGAGAAATGCCTACCAACTCAGTTTTTGCCACGGCATATCCCTAAGGTCCCGATTGCGCTAAAAGAATCATAGAAATAGTTAAAGCACAAGAGATTCATTTTTTCTATAATATCTCATCTTGCCAGAGGAGCAAAAATCCATGGTTGAGTGTGACTATTGTCTTAACAGTATTATAACCCCTTAGATGCCAGAGATGTCTTTAAAACATAGTGTTGCCCATATTATTGGAGGAAGGAGAATGAGGACTCTGGAAGTAAATGCTGGGGGCTGGTATAAGTATGACAGGGAAGTAAGATGGGGATAGTAAGGAAGAGGGTTGTGAAAAATAAAGCAATGGGTCAGAATATATATGAAAAGGCTGGGGGAATTAAGGACTGGGGGTAAGGCTCTGAGTGAAGCTGAGGGGTGTGAATTAAGAGTAAGTGGAGTAAGGCTAGGAGATATAGGCTTCAATTCAATTGTCCGACCTAAAATATGCGGTAGGGCAAAAATGGATACAGTCAACAAAAAAATGTCTAAGTCAGTATTTACCGTAAAATCTCGGGTATAATATGCACAATTTTGCCCCTCTTCACCTGATGTGGGGGTGCGTATTATACCTGAGAGTTTTTTTTGATGACTTCAAATTTTTTTTATTACTGCCGGCTACCTTCCCTTCCAACCCCCCAGCGCGATCCGATGTCAAACGAAGCCTTACTTTCTTTTGCTGCACTTGAATACAGTGATCTGCGTTAAGCTTTGTGTCCCATCTCCCCTGCGGGCGGCAGGCTTGCATTTGCCGCCCGCTTCCTTCAATGGACTTTCAGGACCTTCTGCCTCCAGCCAATGATAATGCACCTGCATTACCATTGGCTGGAGGCGGAAGGTCCAGAAAGTCCATTTTAAGAAGAGGGTGGAAAATACAAGCCTGCCGCCCACCCGCAGGGGAGATGGGACACAAAGCTTAACACTGATCACTGTATTCAAGTGCAGCAAAAGAAAGTAAGGCTTCTTTTGACATCAGGTCGCTCTGGGGGGAGGGAGGGAAGGTAGCCGGCAGCAATAATTTTTTTAAGTAAAGGGGAAAACAAGGATGTGTATTATACATAGGCACTCTTGTTTTCCCCTAAAATCTTGGGCATAATATACACCTGCATATTATACACAGGTGCGTATTATACCTGAGATTTTATGGTTATTGACCTACCAGATAAAACCACAATGGACGTTAGGCAACAGAAAAGGTCTTCAGGCCAAAGGTCCGTTTTGTGCATTAAAGGGATAGTAATACTTAAAATGTAACAAAATATATGTTGTAGGGTTTATGTCCCCAAATAAAACAAGGGTACTCCCACTGCTGAGAGATATTTTATTAAAAAATTATAACAGCTCAAACTTGAATTTTTTAGGTGCAATATCACAGTTGCCTGAAAATGTACAGTGGCGCTGTTGCTACACCATCCTATTGACTGTTCTGGTCTGTAGACCATAAATCACCATAGGATGGTGTAGCAACAGCACCACTGTAAATGTTCAGGCAACTGTGATATTGCACCTAAAAAATTCAAGTTTGAGCTGTTATAATTTTTTAATAAAATATCTCTCAGCAGTGGGAGTACCCTTGTTTTATTCGGGGACATAAACCCTACAACATATATTTTTTTACATCTTAAGTATTACTATCCCTTTAAGTCCCCAAAATGCCACTAAATAGAGGCAATAATGGGAACATCAAAGGAAAAAAGCTAAAGGTCGGTGCCTGACATACTGTCAAGCTCCGATCGATAGATCATCTGTGTTACTCTTACCGGTCATCCACTGTCCATCTCCAGCTATCTTCTTTCTTTCTTCCTTCTTCTTTTTGCTTTGCAATGCGTTACGTACCCCTCTGGCACTCAAAGGGTTAAGGAAGATCCTGTAGTGGAACGGAAATGTTTGACATGCTACATTGCTGGAACAAAACAAACAATTTTGCACCTATTGCTGTTGGATGTCTGCTGCCTCCCTCCAGAAGCTCAGGCTAAATATATTTATCAATAGCTAATGGAACGTGCACCATTTCATTACATGCCTATTTGAGATTTTGAGATTAATTTTGTATAAATATATATATATACCATAAATTCTTGCATATAATACGCACAATTTTGCCCCTCTTCACCTTATGCGAAGTGGGGGGTGAGCATTATACAGGAGACAAAAAATTATAAAAAAAAATAATTCCCATTGCCGCACTGCTTCCCTCCCTCCCCTCTTACCCATAGCCTCCTCCTCTGCCCCTCTGTAGTCTGTCCAGTTTCCTCAGCCTGACAGGGTCCCAGCGGGTGGCATGCTAGGTGCATTGGATCTATGGTATTGTGCTGTGAGGACCTCGTGGTCATTGCAAGACATTACCATTTGCTACAAAGAAGAGGTCCTGTCACGGCCATGATGGAAGTAGGCGGCAGGTGCAAGCATGCCGCTTGCTGGGACCCGGTCAGGCTGAGGAAATTGGATGGACTAGAGAGGAACAGAGAAGGAGGATATGGGTAAACGGGGAGGGAGGGAAGCAGTGCAGCAATGGGAATTTTTGTTGTGTGTGATAGGGGGAAAACAAGGGTGTGTATTATACAAAGGCACTCTTGTTTTCCCATAAAATCTAGAGTATAATGTACACCTGCGTATTATACATATTATACTTATTATACTGCGTATATTTTGTTTACATTAGAAAAGAGACGTCTAAGGGGTGATATGATTACCATTTACAAATACATTCAAGGTCAATACAAAGAACTATCCAATGAATTATTTATACAAAGAGCTGAGCTAAGAACAAGAGGTCATCCATTAAGACTTGAGGAAAGGCGCTTTCGACTAAAACACAGGCAGGGATTCTTTACAGTAAGGGCGGTAAGGCTATGGAATTCTTTGCCTCGGGATGTTGTGCTTGCAGATAATGTAACTGCATTCAAAAAAGCAATGGATGCCTATCTAGCACAGAACAATATTGACAGTTATGACAGATGGCTTCAAAGCAAATAGAATATTGAGCCGGGGAACTATTTGACACACACACACCTACACTGGAAATTGCTCCAGAGGGCTTTTTTGTTGCCTTCCTCTGGATCAACAGGGGTGTTATTGGCATGGGCTGGACTTGATGGACGCATGTCTTTTTTCAGCCTTATCTACTATGTTACTATGTATACACAGGTGCGTATTATACCCAATATTTTATGATATATATATAAATACACATAATATTTTGAGTTGTTTAGGAATGCACTCACTGTTTATAACCAGAACGTATCACTTGGGTGCTCATCCGAAGGCATAAGCATATTCATGGAGAGATGTGGAAAGCACCCACAGGAAGCTTGTTTAGTAGTGAACAGGTGGATATATTCAAAGCAACGTTTCGGCCAGCACTATGGTCTTTCTCAACAGGTCTATTTGAATAAATCCACTTGTTCACTGCTAAAAAAGCTTCCTGTGAATGCTTTCGACATCTCTCCATGAATATATACACACAAAATATTTAAAATATGGTTCTTGAAGGCATCTTTAGCACCTGAGGGGTTAAAGCAGAGCCAACCTCATTCAAAAAGAGTAAAGTGATAGGGAGAAAGTATCTGTCATAGTGGGGAGCCTCTATCTGTCATACTGAGCTGTAAGTGATGACCACAATCTTCTTTAATACTTGTATTACTTTCGGATTGATTGCCCTGCCTGTCAATTACTACTTGATTCTGCCTGCAGATGTCCCAGCTAGCGAGCAAGGCGAAAAGGTTCACCTTGCTTCATGCCCTTGTGGAACAGATTCTATTACAGGAGCCTGATTTGGCTAAATTTTCTCAGGAGTTGACAGAATTTGAAGCGGTTCCTGGAGGTAAGCAGATAAAAAACAATATTCCATCGCATTCATAAAATCTCAGCCGAAGTACAAAAGTGCCTTGATTATAAACCCTTCTCTGTATTCATTTCTTTGCAGCTTCCGTCAAAGGTCTGAATGCTGAAGTGGATGGTATGTAAATATGGGCGGCTCATGAATTCTGCTGGGCTGCTATCCAGACTAAACAACATTCCCCCCTCTTAACCCCTTAAACACTAGAGGGATGAGAAACAATGTGTTAAAGGAACACTAAGGATTAACACGAGGGTCTTAAGGCAAACCAATACCTCATAAAGATACACACACACACACACACACACACACTTATATTAGTGTGGGCAGAAAATCTTAATGGATTGCTTCTCCAAATTAAAAGTGGACCTGTCACCTTAAAGGAACAGTAATGTCAGATAAGAGTATTAACTATATGGTAGATTAAAATAGATTACTTGCACATATTCATATCTCTCAAACCGTTATGGTCTGAGAGATATAGGAAAATAAAGTTATCCGTTCCATGCCCTTTCTCATACATCAGCTGTATAGCTGATGGCACGAGATCCTGGTTCCTGGACCAGACGGAGGCACTTCAGCAGCTCCGATATAACGATATCTAAAAATAAATACTTCATCAGAACGGTCTACAATGTGTGCCTCGTTTACAAGTACACGTTGTAGATCATTCCGATGAAGTATTTATCTTTAAATATTATGTCGGTGCTGCTGAAGAGCCGCATCTGGTCAAGAGACCAGACTCTGCTACTGACAGCTTTACAGCTTGTCAAGCGTAAAGGGGAGGGAGCAGAGAACTTTATTTTCATCTATCTCTCAAACCATAACGGTTTGAGAGATACAAAATAAGTGCAATTACTCTCTTTTAATTGTATCTACCATATAGTTAATATTTTTTTTCTGACATTACTATCCCTTTAAAGAAGAAATAAAACCTCCAACTAAACCTAATAACTGTGAGACAGCTCATTTGGTTAATTCACCTGTTGAAGAATCTGTTCATACGTTAGGGTTGCAGATTCTAATCCCAGCAGCATCACTTAGCCTTCCGAAGAAGATAAAATGAGTGCCATTTATATCCCAGGCCATGCTTGAAAATGAGACACAATCTCACTTTCCTGTTAAAATACTCTGATGATACTATTATTATTATTATTATTATTAAACCCCACTCTTACCTTAACCCCTTCGCGTCCACTGACGTGCCAGGACTGTCTCGGCAGTCCGGCACTTACGGACCAATGATGGTCCTGGCATGTTACAGACTTTTTATTCCTGCAGGAGCGCTGTGAGTAATAGTGGAGACTGAAATTGATTGCTCCAAGACTGGAGTGATCTCTTTCAGTCCCCCATTCGGCGTGCCAGCACACGTGATCAGTCGCGTGGGCCAGAAAGTCAAACTTTTCTATCTGGTCCTTAAAGGACCACAGACCCTGGGACCAAAAGTCCTTAAGGGGTTAACCCATTATGGGTTTGAGTTCACTGCGCTCCTGCACGGAGCGATGTGAGCGCCACAGGAGTCTGAAACTGACTTCTCCAAGATCAACATGGTCAGGTTCAGCCTCACAATGGGCGAGCCGGTACACGTGATCAGTCCCATGTGCCGGCTCACTGAATGGCACCTATCCGGTCCATATGAAAACATATTTTATAGAGCATTTCCTGCTGAATAAAACAAGGTCACTCCAACCGCTGCCAGATGTTTTATTTGAAATGTATAGCAGTTCAAATAATCAGGAAGTGAATTTACTGTGTCTAAATGACAGGAAGTGACAGGCAGCTTCTATCACAGTCTATGGAGAACTGTGTGTCACTGACTTTCCTTTCCATTAGAATGTAAAAGGAAAAACTAATTAGAATTTGACCACTAGAGGGCACTGCTAATGTAAAAAAAAAAAAAAAACGTGTTTAAACTGTAATAACTCTGGAAATATGAATCTCTTGGCGGTGGGAGTACCCTTATTTTACTCAGTAGGAAAATCCCTACAATATTTATTTTTTCATAAAAAAGTTTACTGCTCCTTTAAGGGTGATCCAACCCCAGTACCTTTGGACATTAAGTTGTTAATATGTCCAGAAAATCCTAATGAACCTTTGAATTTTACCCCAGGTCCTCTTGATCAATAGATAACATGTTCAATAATCCATGGATGTCTGGTCCATGGATATGAATATGACAGCTGCTGGTAGGATTGCAGGACATCAAACTCTGCTCATTACACCCCACTCTGGTCCTTAAACAGTTAAGTAGGCTAATGCATTCTACCAGCAGTGCTCGTGTCTGCCTCAGTGAGACTGAAGATGCTATCTCTTAACCCGATGAGTGCCAGAGTGGTACCCCTCTGGCACGTAAACGGCTAAACAAAGGCACAAGGGGATGTTAGGATTATCTATCCATGTTAAGGCAAGTAAGGTGTATTAACCCTTTGAGTGCCAGAGTGCTTTGCAATGTGTTGCGTACCACTCTGGCACTCATAGGGTTAAGATGCGTCACATCTCTCTGTCCATTAAAGTGTTAAGTAGGCTTGTGCACTCTGCCTGCTGCATCATGAAAAAAAAAAAACACTAGGAGCTCTCATGTCTGCCTCCACGGATATGACATCCAGGGCTAATTGAAGATTTTATCTATTAAATATAGGAACCAGGGCAATATTCAGAGCAACCATTGAGATTTTATAGCATGGTAAGCGGGGGCTATTTTTAAGAGATTAATCTGTTCTACAGAGAATCCAAATCTACCTTTTTACATTATATTGGCCATGTTTTATGTAACCCCTCAATGACTGTCGGCAATTAAAGGGATAGTAATGTTTCAAAATAAAAGCAGCTCCAATTAATCTTCATAGTATTTGGGCCACGGAAAGTGTTATTTCAATTCTGTCAGAGTTGTAGTTCAAGAGTAATTGAATGATAAAGTATCCCCCTCCCTCCCCTTTTATCAGTGTAAGCCACCTCCCCCACATGTGGAATATGGTCTCTTGACCGGTCAGATCACAGCAAGGGACAATCTTCTTACTGTGAGCATAAGGAAAACCCTGTCCCCCTTGACAGGTTTTTCCTTATGCTAATTGAAGATTGTCCCTCACTGTGATCCATCTGGACACCATCTTGCTGCTCTGAGGTGAGCAGTGTTACATCAGTAAAAGGGGCAGGAGTGGGTACTTTATCATTCAATTACTCTTGAACTACAACTCTGACAGTACTGAAATAAAACTCTTCATGGCTCAAATACTATGAAGATTAGCTGGAGCTGCTTTTATTTTGAAACATTACTATCCCTTTAAGCACCATGGGTCATTTTGTTTTTTTGTTGCAATGGATTCCGGGGTCCCAGAGCAGTGTGCAGCCACGCAGGGACCTCGGAATTCCATGACATGCGAGGACCATCACTGGTCCTTAAGTGCTAGTACCAATGTGACGGTCCTGCCAAGTCCAGGATCGTTAAAAGGTTAATGAGTTTTTGAAAAATGAACCTTCATGTTTGATGATAAAGTGTGGCACTTGCAAATGCGAATTCCACACACTAAGCTAATTAGTTATCTTAAACTTACCCCTTGTTGTGCTATTAGAAATGACCTCAGTGTGCAGTCTTTGTGTGGTACAATTGGAACAGCACAAGAACTAATTAACATAAAGTGCCACTAACAAAGGTTAATTTCTCAAAAGCTATTTATATTACAAATACATGGCTGGTCCAATATACACGCAATCAAAAGCTATAGACATAGCTGGGATCTTGCTCAGCTTGAGCCCTCTGAGAAGGCTCATCATGTGCTACCGACAAGAGGAAGTCAGCACATAAAGGGACCAGGGCCTTAATTGGGTGGGTGGGGCTTAATTGTGTTTGTGTCATAAAGTAGGTGGGAAGTAGGTAGGAAGTGGGCAGAACAGGGTGAGAAGGAGGAGAAGTGGTGGGAAGTTGGAGGAACAGAGAGGGAAGGAGAAGTGGCTGTGAATTAGGAGGAACCGAGAGGGAATAAGGAGAAGTGGGAAGGGAGTGGGTAGAATAGTGTGGGAAGGAGGATAAGTGGGCTAAAAAATTAGAGGAACAGGGTGGGAAGGAGAAGTGGGCAGGGAGTGGGTGGAACAGGGTGGGAAGGAGCAGAAGTGGGATGGAAGTGGGAGAAACAGGGTGGGAAGTAGAAGAAGTGGGCGGAAAGTGCGTGGAACAGTGTGGGAAGGAGGAGAGGTGGGTGGGAAGTGGGAAGAACAGGGTGGGAAGGTAGAAAAGTGAGCTGGAAGTGGGAGGAACAGGGTGGAAAGGAGGAAAAGAAGGAGGGAAGTTGGAGGAACAGGGTAGGAATGAGAAGAAGTGGAAGGGAAGTGAGTGGAACAGGGTGGGAAGAAAGTGGGAGGAACAGGATGGGAAGGAGAAGAAGTGGGAAGGAAGTGGGTAGAACAGGGTGGGAAGGAGGAAAAGTGGGAGGAAAGTGGGAGGAACAGGTGGGAATGAGGAGAAGTGAGAAAAAAGTGGGTAGAACAGGGTGGGAAGGAGGAGAAGTGGGCTAGAAATGAGAGAAACAGGATGGGAAGGAGAAGTGGATGGGAAGTAGGTGGAACAGGGTGAGAAGGAGGATAAATGGGCAAGAAGTGGGAGGAACAAGGTGGGAAGGAGGAGAAATGGGCAGGAAGTGGGTGGGAAGGAGGAAAAGTAGGTGGAAAGTAGGAGGAACAGGGTGGAAAGGAGGAGAAGTGGGTGGGAAGTGGGTGGAACAAGGTGGGAAGGAGAAGAGGTGGGCGGAAAGTGCATGGAACAGGGTGGGAAGGAGGAGAAGTGGATGGGAAGTGGGAAGAACAGGGTGGGAAGGAAGAAATGAGGGCTGGAAGTGGGAGGAACAAGGTGGAAAGGAGGAGAAGTAGGAGAGTAGTTACAGGAAGAAGTGGGAGGGAAGTGGGTGAAACAGGGTGGGAAGGAGGAGAAGTGGACTGGAAGTGGGAAGAACAGGGTGGGAAGGAAGAAATGAAGGCTGGAAGTGGGAGGAACAAGGTGGAAAGGAGGAGAAGTAGGAGAGTAGTTACAGGAAGAAGTGGGAGGGAAGTGGGTGAAACAGGGTGGGAAGGAGGAGAAGTGGACTGGAAGTGGGAGGAACAGGGTGGGAAGGAGGAGAAGTGGGAGGGAAGTGGGAGGAACAGTGTTGGAAGGAGAAGAAACTCACCACTGCCGGAAAATTAGACTCTGTCCTGGGAGAGTCGGTAATTAGGTCTGAAAACTGGAGTCTCCTGGGCAAATCTGGAGGCTTTTCAGGTACGGTGATAGAGCATACCATGCAGTGCAGCCAATGAATTTGGAGGCAAATTCCAGTGGAAGTGCGAGTAGATTCAAACTTTCACTGCACTGAATGGGTAATATAGTATTTACCTAGCAAAATAATTAGTTTCCTTATGTGGCAATAAAATAGTTAAGTCTTATACCTATCATAAAGTAAGTGAAAAAATTGGCTCTCCAAAACAGGGCCATTTAAGATCTCCCCAGGGTTTCCTCCTAATCTTGATCGTGTTTGAATCCAAAGAGACAGAGCAGAAGAAAGCGATCGTGTCACATGTGAAGAATAAGGACGTATTATTTATCCATGAGATTCAGATGACCTGATTAGCTGAAGAGTATTTTTAGCTGTCTCACAATGGGCATTTCTGCTGTACCCCTCCTCTATCCTTACTGCAGAGCCATTTTAAAGGAATAGTAATATTTCACAAAAACAGCATCTTCCATTAATCTTCATAGTATTTGGGCCATGGAGAGTGTTATTTCAATACTGTCAAAGTTGTAGATCAAGAGTAATTGAATGATAAAGTATCCCCCTCCTGTCCCTTTTATCTAGTGTAAGCCACCTCCGCTCAGATGTGGAATCTGGTCCTGAGACCAGACAGGTCACAGCAAGGGACAATCTTCTTACTGTGATCATAAGGAAAACCCAGACCCCCTTGACAGGTTTTTCAGGGTTTTCCTTATGCTCACTGAAGATTGTCCCTCTCTGCGATCCATCTGGACAGTCTTGCTGCTCTGAGGTGAGCAGTGTTACATTAGTAAAAGGGGCAGGAGGGGGATACTTTATCATTCAATTACTCTTGAACGACAACTCTGACAGTACTGAAATAACACTCTCCATGGCCCAAATATTATGAAGATTAATTGGAGCTGCTTTTATTATGAAACATTTCTATTACTTTAATAAAACAGGAAAATGGGTGGCTGTTCAGGGCCACTGATCAGAGTCCCCCACAATCAGTTACTCTGAGTTTCATACATCACAGTTTGGATCCTTCAGAACCTCCCTCTCCCCTGTCAATGGAGTGCACAATACAGTCTGCACAATGCATGAAGTCAAGTGTAAAAACTCATCATTATGTGCAGATTGATGTGAAAACTCATTATTTCTCAAGCTTAAGTAGGTGTAAGTACTTACAAATGTGTGAAACTAGGTGAGATCTCAACATTCTTTGAATCTGCTTAACCCCTTCATGACAGGTCATGCAGGGACACGTTAAGGACCACAGAGCTTTTTTTTTTAAATGTATTTTGTTTGCAAAATCAATTCAGGGGTTCCCGCATGGCGTGCAGCTGTGCAGGGACCCCTGAATTCCATGACCTGCGAGGATCGCCATGGGTCCTTGACGAAAGTTTACCCGTGATGGTCCTGGCGCATTGTGAGGCATTAAGGGGTTAAATGTCACTTCAGAACTGTTTTAAATTCATGTGAGTACTCACTTTGTAGCAGAAGAAAAGAGGTGTTGCAATTACTTAACCCTTTGAGTTCACCTGCAATGGAATCCATGCCTCAGTAATCAAACTCAGAACTGTTTGGGATAAACAAGTTTTTCTGGGAATATAAAAGAAATTAACTGCACTCAAAATCTCTCTAGGATTCAAGCAGTTAAAATCTGCTGGCAATGTCTCTAAGAAGAAAGGCTACAGGGAATATTTTGGAAGAAAATAGTTAAATGGAAAACGTATTAATTGTAGAGTGTTTCCTGCTGACTAAAACGAGGATACTCTCATTACTGGGAGATACTGCACTGAAAACTCATCACAGCTCAAACTTAGATTTTGTTTGTTTGTTTTTAGCTGCAGAGCGAACATGGCCTGGTGCTTTTGCTGCAACAGTCCTTACATGGCTATTGCCAATCTTGATGAAGGTTTGGTTTAACCCTCTGGTACTAAAAGGGTTAAAAGTAAAAATGACAATTTTCAATGTCATATACAAAAAAACAAAACAAAACAAAACATATTTTTACATGCCTCTTATTTTTAACACATTAAACCTCCTCTGAGTGCCAGAGGAGTATGCAATGCATTGCGTACCCCTATGGCACTCAAAGGGTTACAAATGTCTCCCTTAACCTGTTGAGTACCTGAGTGATATCCCTTGCATTGTGAAGCAAAGAGCTGGATATCTCTCTGAGATTCAAAGGGTTAAACATACAATTATCAATTAGCAAAAGACCAAACATGTAGGGGAAATAGTCATGTATTTGTATGTGTTACCCAGTCCCGGTAATTTAAATTGTAATCTCTCATTTATCAATGAATGAATGCCAGATTACTCAACACTAATATGGACTTTTCTTAACCTCTTAACGACCCTTGACGGTCATAGTACATCATGAGTCGATCTGAGTTAACGACCAATGAAGTACTATGACCGTCATGGAATTCCGGGCTCCCCCCCCCCCCCGTGGCTGCCATTCGGGGAGTCCGGAATCAAAATTAAAAAAAAAAAAGCTCAGTGGTCCTTTAGTGACCGCCTCGTGACTGCGCGGACGGTCTTTAAGGGGTTAAAATAGGATATTTCTAGACTATAATATGGTAACAATGAATGGGGACCAAGCAAGCACTTATGCTGTATTCTTATGTATACTTTGCAAGTAGAAAGTTCTAGGGAGAGATTCACTAAGTGGTGATAAAGAGGTGATAAAGTGGAGATAACTTCTCCAGTTTATCACTTCTCCAGTTACTATGCTATTCTATGGAGCCCTATTCACTAAGATCTCCAAAACTGAAGAAATGTTAGTGCATAGGCTCTATAGAATAACACAGGAATTGGAGAAGTGATAAACTGGAGAAGTCATCTCCACTTTATCACCTCTTTTTCACGCTTAGTAAATCTCCCCCAATGTATACTGCTAAATGAAGTGATAGTTAAGTCTTCTTATGGACACTAAATATATATCGTATTGCTTTCCCTGTTGAGTGAAACAAGGGTACTCAAACTGCTGAAATATGCTTCATTTAAACATAATTACACTTCAAACCAGAAAACAAATTGCATTTTTGTTTCTGTCTTCAGTGAAGTTGTCTGACAGTAAGTATTCATAAAACACTATAGCAAAAAACACCACCAAGTGGTGAATTTTCATAAGTTAAATTTTGATAAAACGTAGTATATTAAGTTTGAGCAGTAATAGCTTTTGGAATCACTTTTTCTAGAAGGCAAATCTCTATTGTTTTACAGACTTTGTAATTACTTTAATTGTGACTTGTTAATGTAGATATAGCTTTTCTTTATTAAAGGCATAGTAATGTTTCATAATAAAAGCAGCTCCTATTAATCTTCATAGTATTTGGGCCATGGAGAGTGTTATTTCAATTCTGTCAGAGTTGTAGTTCAAGAGTAATTGAATGATAAAAGTATCCCCCTCCTACCCCTTTTACTGATGTAACACTGCTCAGCTCAGAGCAGCAAGGTGGTGTCCAGGTGGATCACAGAGAGGGACAATCTTCAATTAGCATAAGGGAAAAACCTGAAAAACCTGTCAAGGGGGCAGGGGTTTCCTTATGATCACAGTAAGAAGATTGTCCCTTCCTGTGATCTGTCCAGTCAAGAGACCAGATTCCACATCTGAGGGGAGGTGTCTTACACTAAGTAAAAGGGGTGGGAGGGTGACACTTTATCATTTAAGTACTCTTGATCTAAAACTCTGACATTATTGAAATAACACTCTCTGTGACAGGGCTTAAAATTTAAGTGACAGGGCTTAAAATGTAAGTCCTTTGTTACTAGCCAGACCTGAAAAGTTACTCGCCACTGCAAGCCATAGCATACCCACCAGGGCTGAATTTCTACTCGCCAGGGCTAAATTTACACTTGCCATTGGCTAGTGGAGAGTGGAAATTTTGAGACCTGCTCTATGGATCAAATACTATGAAGATTAATTGGAGCTGCTGTTTTTTGTGAAACATTACTATCCCTTTAAGCCTGATATTTGGTGACACTGTCTCTTTACGTCGTGGTATGAAAACTGCAGACAGGATTTGTCGAAGGTTATAACTTCCAATGAAATTTGCTCACTTTGTTCCTTTTATTTGGGAACTGGTAGGTTCATTAACCCTTTGGGTGCTAGATAGGTCTCTAAAGCATTGCTTCACAAAGAATTGGAAACTGAATATTGAATGGAATTGAGGAATTGCCTACATTTCCAATCATGTGCCTTGGAATGGTGGATAGTGCTATGACAATTTCATGCAGCGAGAGACTACTTGGAAAGTCAATATAACCAAACACCTACACAGACAAATTCCCCATCCTCCAGTGAAGGTCCTGCTGTGTGAGTAACACAAGAATATCTCTCTGTGATTTTTTTTCTCTCCTTTATATTTCATTGCCATTTACCAAGACAGTGAATAATATGCCGACTCCAAGCTTAAAAATGCCTTTATTGATTTCTTTTGTGTTTATCTAAGAATCAATCAAGATACACAAATCTTCTCTCCGCCTGGAATAAAGTCACACTGATTAGAGCACATATGGTTAAAGGAACACTAAGTCTAAAAATTTAATAAAATTAACCCTTTGAGTGCCAATGCGATACTTCAAATGGTTAATCTGTCAAAGACCAAAGAGTTGTGCTATGCACTGCATACCCAGATGGTCCGTAATGGGTTAATGTAAAGTTGTCTTTAGCGCCACCCTTTCTGCATCTGGGTGGGTAACCTACAGCACCCCATTTCCCCTCCGATTCCACTCTGTGCTTTGGAGAGTAATTAACGCCTTGAGCACTACAGGGTTGTACAACACTTGCTTTGCAACGTGTTGCACCTCCCTGGTCTTGAAGAGGTTAATAAATGATGCAGGGGACATTAGATGGCGTGTCCTCACACATACATGATGATTTGTATGTCTCATAACTCATGGTCAGAGGCATAACTAGAGGCCACCGGGCCCTGGTGCAAAAATTACCATGGCCTCCTTGACCACATTGCCCCCCATTGACCACCTCCACATTGCACCCATTGGCCACCTCCACATTGCACCCCCATTGGCCACCTCCACATTTCCCCCCTCCACATTGGCCATCTCCACATTGCCCCCATTGGCCATCTCCACATTGCTCCCATTGGCCATCTCCACATGCCCCCCACTGGCCACCTCCACATTGCCCCCCTCCACATTGCCTCCACTGGCCATCTCCACATTGCCCCCCCCCACATTGGCCACCTCCACATTGCCCCCATTGGCCATCTCCACATTGCTCCCATTGGCCATCTCCACATGCCCCCCCACTGGCCACCTCCACATTGCCCCCCTCCACATTGCCTCCAATGGCCACCTCCACATTGCCCCCCTCCACATTGCCTCCACTGGCCACCTCCACATTGCCCCCATTGGCCCCCTCCACATTGCCCCCCATTGGCTACCTCCACATTGCCCCCCATTGGCTACCTCCACATTGCCCCCATTGGCCACCTCCACATTGCCCCCATTGGCCACCTCCACATTGCCCCCATTGACCACCTCCATATTGCCCCCAATGTCCATCTCCACATAGCCACCAATGTCCACCTCCACATTGCCCCCCCATTGGCCACCTCCACATTGCCCCCCTCCACATTGTCCCCACTGGCCATCTCCACATTGCCCCATTGGTCACCTCCACATTGCCCCCATTGGCCACCTCCACATGGCCCCCATTGGCCATCTCCACATTGCCCCATTGGCCATCTCCACATTGCCCCCATTGATCCCCAGTGTCCACCTCCTGCCTCCCTGGTGGTCCAGCGACATGGCAGGAGAGGTCTTTGCCTCCTTCGGCACAGACTTGTATTAGCAGCTGGAGCTCCCACATGGTCCTCTCTCAAGTAATGCAGAGCACTGGGAAATAATGTAATCTCCCAGCATTCTGCATTACTGTAGCGCCAGAGACAGAGGGAGCTCAGCTGCTAATAGTGGTCTGTGCCAAAGAAGGCACAGACCTCAGCTAGTTGCAGGGGCCGGGCAGGGGGGTCACAGGGGGGCGGCCGGGACCCTGGAGTGATGGGCCCGGTTGCAGTTGCTACCCCTGTGACCCCTACTGTTACACCAGTGCGCGTGTTCTAGAATTAGTAGAATACCATACATTCATTTTACCTATTAGTGTAGGGGTGTCCAAGTTCAGTACTGAAGGACCACCAACAGGTAAAGATTTAAAGAGATAGTAATGTCCCAAAAAATAACTCTCTAAACTGTTCATTGTAACTTGTTATAATGCATAGCATATTTTTAAATCGTGTTACCTTCATATTCTTCTTCAAATTCGATTTAAAAGATTCCCCTTACAGCCCCTTTCCATTACGTCAGACAGAGATCCCTCAGGTCCAAAAGCCGTTATCTTGACTGGATGGATCACAATGAGAGACAATATTGTGTGCGTCAGTATAAGGAAAACCCTGCCCCCCCCCCCCTTTGACGAAGTGGCCCAGGGTTTTCCTTATGCAAACACAATATTGTCCCTCCCTGTGATCTGTCTGGCTTTCGGCTCTGCCTGACATAATGGAAAAGGGCAGAAGGGGTAATCTTTGAAATCGAATTTGAAGAAATATGTTTGTAACAATGAACAATGGCATAGAGAGGTTTATTGGACATTACTACCCCTTTAAGGATTTCACTGATTACGCATAGCTGAGTTAATGAGTGGCTCGCTCATTTTGATTGGCCTACCTGTGATTAAATGGGGAAATCCTCAAACCTTGGACTGTTGGTAGCTATTGAGGACTGAACTTGAACACCTGAGTATTAGTGAGAGGGTTGGGAGCCAAAAATAGGACTCCTGCAGCTTTCCCCCACCCCTTCATATTTAGAGTATGGGTGTGATTAAAGGAATAAAAGCACTGCAACCTCTTGAATTATGTTTGGAGGCAATATTAACCAACAGGGATCTTAAAGGGACAGTATTGTCTAATTTAAAAAAATGAATCTTGTATCCAGCTAGAGTGCTGAGGTCAGGGAAAGGGGAGAGGGGGGGAGTTTAGTGGCTAATACCTATCAAACCATAAAGGTTTGAGAGATGGGACTGGGGTCAATTAGTTTACATTTTTAATGGCTACAAGATTCATTTTTTTAAATTAGACAATAATATCCCTTTAATAACCTATTTCTCCACCCCATGACACTAACTCACCTCAAATGATAAACCCCCACTCATCCTAACCCTTTGAGTGTCAGAGAGGTACACAACCCCTCTGGCACTCAACCGGTTAATCTTGGCAGAAAATCTTATTAGCCGCATTGAATTAATTCTGTCTTGACTGGTTCCAAAGAATCAATCTAACCCTTTGAGGGGTTCATTAGTTCCAGATATCATACCCATGCAGGTGGATATGTTTCTTTGTTGCCAAATTCTAGGACCCCAAACCCCTCTAACTGTAGATGCCTTAGGAAGTTTCAGAAAGTGGAGTCTGGTGTCCCGGAATCCTGCAAATCAATGAGTTAGGCACCCCTCTGGCACACAAAGAGTTAACATACAAAAATTATCCTATATAATAATTCGCTAAATGTTTGTTTGTCAGAAGCCGCCATGTGAAGTACAGTCGGCTGCGTGTGCTGCAGTCATGCGCAGTACAGACTGCCCGCTCCGCGGCTGATAACAGAGCAGGGCTCCGAATTCAGACCGCACGGTACGCAGAAAGGACTACGGTCTGAATTCGGAGAGCCCCGCTCCTTATCAGCCGCAGCGCGGGCAGTTTCTACTGTGCATAACTGCACTGCGGCCGTTGCTGGGTGGCACTGTGGCCCGTGTACATGGGCTCTTCAACTAGTTCTTTACATAAAAAATCATTATCTTTATTTTCAGTCCCCATTGCATTTTGGTTTTGTGATTTTAAAAAAAGTCCCTTTTCCCTAATAGTGATAGCCAAGGAACTGGAGAAGGTTAATCAATACCGAAAGTCCATCAAGAGTAAGCATCAGAAAGGAACGGCCAGTGAAACCCAGTTTCTGAAAGACCTGAAGGTAATCGTTTCACCAAATTACTTTATTGTACTCCTACCACGGAACCTTCTTGTCTTGAGCCTCCAGAGATGCGATAAGGCCTGGGAGTGTCCACATGACAGGGTTTATGTCATAAATGGGGGGGATGCAAGAAATGTGCGCATGCTCCAAATTTTTCTACAGCCATATAATAGGTTGTCAGGCTCTCACAGCAGCCATTTTGTGTTTGTGAGAAGAGAGAGCAGCATGTTTTTTTAGCTAGAGGAGATAGGCAAATAAAGGGGAATTGAAGCTTAGTTTAGGGAGTCATTTAGGTAGGACATTTGTTCTCTGTATTAGGGGAGTCTGGGGGCACTGTAGGGGATAAGAAGGGAGGAGGGAGGTTGTCCCCCAAATGCTCCAAAATTCCATGTGACTGACAGGCAAGACACAGGCAACCTATTTGCTTGCTGATCTTGCTGTTATTGTCCCTGTGCTGGGTGGGGAAGTCTGGGGAAAGACATTGTGATTTTCTTTTTCAGTTATAATTTTTTTTGGACAGACTGTGATAAGATAACAGGGTGGACAACTTAAATAAATAAAATAAATAAAATAAAAAATAAAAATAAAAAAGAATAAAAAATGAAATATCTTAGGTGACAGTGACAGACAGCTGACTGGGCTTAGGCAAGGCATCATACAGCGCCATCAGTTGTGCTGTGCACTGTACAGTAAAAAAAACACAGTGTAGTTGCAGAATGTCCAGCAAACACACAAGGGGAAGGGGGAGGGATGGAGCAGTGTAGGGACGTGAGAGTAAAGTAGTAGTCCAAAAACCTACTCCAAGGGAGGATGCAGTTTGTCAAGGTCCCAGCAAAACTAGGTCCAGCACCACCAGTGCCAGTAGAAATATAGAACCATATTAGAAGAACACTGAAGATGACAACAAGTCACATTCAAGTGTTGATGATGCTGGCAACAGCATAATAGAGGAAGGTGTAGCAGGTGAACCGCCTGCTGCATCAGACAGTGAGACACCAAAACACCTATCCTCAAAGTAGTAGTGAATTTTGTTATAGTAAAAGTACAATAAATTGTTTGAGTCCTCCAAAAGCTTAGCGGGATATAAGGGTAGTAGTGGGTAAGGACTGTCAGGTGATGCTGATGCTGCTGAGGATGACCTAATGATGACTGATGATGATGCAGATCTAGAATATATCCCTCCAGCATCCTTCTCTTGTTCAAATGCAGATGAAGTTGAGAGTGAGGATGATGACAGGGCTATAAGGTTAGCAGAAAGTCAAAGACTGTATCTTCCAGCACTTTTAAGGAGCACTGTGCCTGTCTATAATCTGTTTGAGAAAGCCATTGGAAAGTCTGACCCTAGACAAGTACAGATGTCAGAAAGCACACCCTATCAGTCATCCTCAGCATCATTGCCTCTTCAAAGTCCAAGTCCCACTCAGCCACACACACCTGTTTTGAGTACCCAGCAACACAGGTTGTGTTAGATATGATGAGTACCTTTGGTGCTGCTGCTATAAGTGCTGCACCCTTGACACCTAGTAGTAGTGGCAGTAGAATTACATCAACATCTAGCTCCAGTAGTTGTAGTAAAAGCAGAAACCACACATGACAGACAAAGCCAGGACAAATATATTAACAGCAGCACAGATGAGGAGGTGGAGGACAGATGTGAAGAAGGGTTGCCACCATCTACCCCACTTGGGACCACTGCTATGACCGATAAGTAATGTGTGTCAATAATCTGAGAAGGAGGATAGAGTATGAAAATGGTAAAAATACATACACAAATCACACCATGCCAGTCCCCCAACACCAGTCCACTACAATACATATCTGTCACATTAAAGGTTGTACTTTATTTTTTTTATTACTTGATATCATCATGAATATGGGCCAGTGTCACTTAAGCAAGAAAGTGTTGTGGGCAAAGGACAAATGCATTCTGCATGCTAACACATTTTTCAAGCCATATTTTGCTGTAGGACTCACAACTTTGACTTTCAGCCACTTATTTCTAAACTTCAGCCCTCAGAAGAAGTAATATTACAGTGGGAAATGTAGTACCTATAGGAAATATAGGCGAAAAATGTGTTAAAATAGGCGGAAAAAGTGTTAACATAGGCAGAAAATTTGTTAAAATAGGTGAAAAGGAGGACATTTTTGCATACGCGGAAAGGCAAAATTTTTTGCGGGAAAAGTGAAAAATCGGCACATTTTCGTTAAATTTTTTGCTGGAAATTTTTTTACACTTTTCGCCCACCCCTAAGTTTGAACTGCAATAACTTTTGAATGAAACTTCTCTCAGCAGTGGGAGTTCTCTTGTTTTACTCAGGGGGATAAACTCCGCCATATATTTTATTGTTACTGTCCCCTTATTGTGTGCTTTCTTATGAATAAAACAAGGATAATCCCACTGCAAAGACATTTTTCTTTCAAAAGTTATTACAGCAAAAACTTTTTGTGGGGGCATCAAACTCCTAATAATAACCTCCAGGTACCATACTATGGCCAGAAAAATCCTTATGGCCCGCACATTTTGCCTTATGCAAGAGTCAAAAGATAATATCTGTTTCTGGATGTTATGTCCATGGAGGCAGACATGACAGTTGCTGGCAGGACCACAGGACCTCAGACTCTACCCACTGCACATGGAAACCTTAACCTTTAAGGACCAGAGGGGTGGCAGTGTATCATTTTGCAATGTGGCTCACTCTCCTTTGGTCCTTAACCCCTTGAGTGCCAGAGGGGTATGTTGTGTACCTCTCTGGCACGCAAAGGGTTAAAGGGCTAGGTAGGTTGACTGTCTGAAGCAGTTATCTATTTAACAGATGCACAAGGTGAAAATGTATAGGGGCCAATAGGGTGTTTTGGGCCATAATAAGGTAAGTGGAGGTTCTTTTTAGGCTGTGTCAGTTCACCTTTAACCACTGAAGATCCTCTCTGGTCCTTAAAGAGTTAAGAACAGCCCCAAATAGTGTCCAAGAGGCACTTTTTTTTTTTTAATGCACTTTGTTGGAGAAATTGAGTCAGTGACTATGGCTCTCCTTACTATTTGTAGGAACCTCATAAAATAGCATTTTAAAGTGATAGTAATGTTCCACAAAAACAGCAGCTCCATCTGGATAGTCTTGCTGCTCTGAGGTGAGCAGTGTTACATCAGTAAAAGGAGCGTGAGGGGGAGACTTTATAATTCAATTACTCTTGAACTACAACTCTGACAGAATTGAAATAACACTGTCCACGGCCCAAATACTATGAAGATTAATTAGAGCTGCTTTTATTGTGAAACATTACTATCCCTTTAACAAGTTTGTGTTGTAATCACTTTTGAATTAAAAATCCCCATCTGTAATAGTAACTTTGTTTTTCACAACAGGAAAATATTAACTCTGTATTTTTTTCATAACATTTTACTGGTCCAGTAATAGTAATATTAATTATATGCATTAATTTCCCAGAATGTTGTTGAGCACTATGAAGCACAACGTGTCGAACTGTCTAAAAGAGCCAATGAAATGAAGAAGCTATACTCTGACGTATTGGTAAAATATACCATATATGTTTTCATTTTATGTGTTACAGTAATATATTAGAATGTGGACATATTAAATGCGAAATAAATTGAAGTTGATCTTTTTTTTGTATGGAGCAGTAATGTAGTCCTAAGTATTAGGGCTCACTGCTTTTCAAACCACTGTCTTCAGTAGCAATTCATTTACCTGCCTTTGCTGTTCCACAAAACCAACAAAAATAGCTGAGTATGTAACTAGTTAATTACTACTGCCAGTATCTAGCAACGTGTAAAACTCCCCAGTTCATTCTGTGGATTGATTCAGGTATATGGGAAAAATTACAGGTCTGTCTGAATCGATCCTGAACAAATCACGGAGGCATAGAATGAAGGATAGAGGGTAAGGGAGCATGGGGCAATGATGAGTAAAGGGCAAGTGGCAGGCCATGGGAAGCACATTAAAGACCAGGGGATCAGGCCAGCGGAGACAGGGAGGTGGATTGAAGACAGAGGAGAGTGGGTGGAGGAGATTGCAAGGGGATGGTGCTAGAGGAGATTGTATATGTGTGCACACGTGTGTATGTGTGTGTGTATATGTGTTGTGTGTGTGTGTATATATAATATTTCCACTTGTGTAATGTAATACTGCACAAGTGGAAAGAATCACTCTGTTCAGTCTTGCTTCCCTTTCGTCTTTGGGTGCAGTGAACTAAATGATACTAACCAATTCCATTGGACCCAAAGGGTCAATATAACTACATTCACATATACATATAGTGCCTAAACATCTGAAAGGAAACTGTATAGAATTTTGGAAAGGAAAATCCCTAGGTATGTCATGTCAGACAAGGACAGTCAGGGCAGTGGATTATGTTTCTGAGAATTGCCTACAGAAGCATTTCCGTCAATCACTTTATCAAGTGTCTACCAGCTGACACAGACCATAAGTGAGGGAGGTTGAGAACTCAGCAGGTTATTGAATGGGTTATGGAGACATATGATTGACATGTAGACATAGTAAATTGAAGTATCACTGTATAAGCTTACAGTAACTGCTTCCTTATACATTGATGAACCCGATTAACCCATTCCCTGCAAAGGTTTAATACAACATTATGAACATGTAGTGGTCCACTGTGGTATTAACCAGTTGAGGACTACAGGTGTGTAATGGATCTACTGCTTTGCTTCATTGCTGTGAGTGATGAAGTGTGTGTGTGTGTGTGTGTGTGTGTGAAACTGTCACAGGGCTGAATGTATTATTGCTATTATTATTATATTATTATCTGAGCTTTTCGTCTTCAGCCTAGTGTATGTCATATTGTATAAAACAGCACTAGGTGTATTCAGGGCTGGATTAGCATCCCAGGCACCCCAGGCAAGGCACTTTAGGTGCCCTTAGCTCTACATATGGCCACACCCCTCACATGACTCCACCCACAGTCCCATCCACTGTTCCCTGGCTCAGAAAATACCCTTAGCCTATAACATACAACCACAAAAAAAATTAACACTTTAGTGTGCTAGTGAGACCTCCAACACATTGCTTTTCAATGCGAAAGATCTTTCTAGCATCCGAGGGGTTAAATAATAGCACAAGGACAATGAGATTGCACTGGCCACACCCACATCTCAGAATGGCCGTAGCCTCCTCCCCTGAATATTTGGAGCTCTAGTCAATTGCCTACCTGCCTAATGAGAAATACGACCCTATATGTAGCAAGGCAACAACTGTATCTTATTAACCCCTTTGAGTGCCAGAGTGGTACGCAACGCATTGCGATAAAGAAACACAAATTCTCTGATTTCCTAGTTTTTTTTTTTTTTTTTTTTAATTATATACATGGTGATACTTTTTGTTCCATTATTGCCCAATATTTGCTTTTGGAAACAGACAGAACTATTTCTTTTTCATCACTTTGCCTTAGTGTTACATGTAGGACAGTTCAGTAGAGATGAGTCCACCTGAAGCTTCTGCAAGTGGAATTGTCATATCGCCTGAAACTTTATTGTTTCAATAAGTTGACATGATGTGTCTAGGCACTAGAATTTAGGTTCCTATTTTTTTGCTTTTTGTTGATATATTTTTTAATTTTTCTTCTTTAGCAAAAGTTTGGTGAAGACGAAGACCAAGACTCCCAGGAGTTTTTTGGATGGATTTGCACTTTTATTAAAGAGTTTAGAAATGCCTTCTCAGCAGTGCGGTGTACAGAGAGAGATGATATTTTGAAATAAAGCTGAGAATTTTGTGCATGGAACCAACCCTGAGGTCTATTTTCAGAAATATTCCTGTGGTTAGAAAATAGATTTTGTTCACTTTTCAGGTCTGTTGATGAGATTTACTGAAGCCCAAAATATCAGATTTACTTCTACGACCTGTTCAGATTTTTCATTCTGATCTTTTATATATTTCCTACCATCTAAAAATGTGGCTAAAAGTTGAAGAACAAGGAGCACTGAGTTATATATTGCTCCAATCTTTACTAAACGCAGTAGAATGGTTTACTTTCTTTGTAAGTCAATACATTTATGTTATAGTGAGCAGAAAAGTAACACATTTTCTCCCCATACAATGTACAGCATGTATATAATACACTTGTGCACAGATAGGGTTGCCACCTTTTCTTCCAAAAAATACCGGCCATGGTATTCCGTCCATAGACTTAACATTGGACAGAATCAAATTTTTTACCGGCCTGCCGGTAAAATACCGGCTGGGTGGTAACCCTATGCACAGACTTACATATCTTGAACACATCAGAAAACCTGGTGAGTTCTATGTTGCTTATTACTAGTGTTTAAAGGGATAATAATACTTAAATATTACTAATCCCCATATTGTAGCCATTTTAAAAAGAATTTAATTGTCCCCAGTGTCATCTCTCAAACCTTTATGGTTTGAAAGATTACCGTACGCAAAGCCCCCCCTTCCCTCCCGTTACGATGCTGACTGCAGGGATATCCAGTCTTATTTTCATCAGGCGGCTCTGCAGCAGAGCCGAGATCCTTTAGTAAAAAATAATTATTTCACTGAAATGGTCTTCTAAGTGTGCTTGCAAACCACGCACACGTAGAAGACCGTTTCAGTGAAATAATAATTTTTCATTAACGAGATCTCGGCTCTGCTGCAGAGCCGCAAGCCTGCAGTACGACAGGCTTCCCCTGCAGTCAGTACAACGCTGACTTCAGGGAAGGGGGAGGGAGGGGGAACTTTGCGGGCGGTTATCTCTCAAACCATAAAGGTTTGAGATGACACTGAGGACAATTTAATTCTCTTTAAAATGGCTACAATATGGGGATTAGTAATATTTAAGTATTACTATCCCTTTAAGTCACAGGTTATTTATTGGTAAAAGTTAGGATCTGATACATAGAGGAATATGCACTGAGGTGTGATAAAGAGATGATAAAGTGGAGATGTCTTCTCTAGTGATATCACTTCTCCATTTCCTGTGTTATTCTGTAAACCCTATGCACTAAGATTTCTCATGTGGGAGATATCTTAGTGCATAGGCTCCATAGAATAACACAGAAAATGGAAAAGTGATATAATTGGAAAAGTCTTCTCTCCTTTATCATCTCTTTATATCATGCCTTAGTGTATAACCCCATAGACTTTTTATTGTGTTTACTTTCTATATATAGAGCTAAAATATAACCTTTATTGTTCTCCTACTACACACATATGTAACTATTAATCACTATTGATAAGCAAGATAGATCTTACCAGGTTTATGTGTATTTTTTGTATGTGTATTGGGAAATTCTGACTCCTCCCATCTCCTTGTTTAGCAGCTCCATGAATAAGGTGCTTCTGCAGTTGGGAAGTGTATAAACATGTCACTTATCTCCCTCACTAGGGTATTGCTCTCAGCTTTGGTAAGACAGTATCACACTACTTTTTCAATGGCATTATATTAAAGGAGCAGTAAGCTTTTTTTTATGAAAACACATATTTTATAGAGCATTTCCTGCTGAATAAAACAAGGACACTCCCATCACTGTCAGGTGTTTTATTAAAAATTTATAGCAGTTTAAATAATCAGGGAGTGAATTTACTGTGTTTACTTCCTGATAGTTCTAACTGACAGGAAGTGACAGGCAGTTTCTATCACATTCTATGGAGAACTGTATGTCACTGACTTTCCTCTCCATTAGAATCTAGCAGGAAATCCAATTAGAATTTGACCACTAGTGGGCACTGCTAATGTAAAAAACATGGGTTTAAACTGTAGTAACTCTGGAAATATAAATCTCTCTGCAGTGGGAGTACCCTTATTTTACTCAATAGGAAAATCCCTACAATATATATTTTTTCATAAAAAAAGTTTACTGCGTCTTTAAATACATGTACACTTCAGTTTTAACCAAGATAGGGATTTTCCCATACTGAGGTACCTTTATATTAGGCCAATATGTACATGCTTTTGGCTGCAAATATATAATTAACCCTTTGAGTGTCAGAGATGATATCACTTCTCCAGATCCTACGTTATTCTATGGAGCCTATGCACTAAGATTTAGAGATATCTTAAATCGCTAGTAATGTTTCACAAAAACAGCAGCTCCAATTAATCTTCATAGTATCTGAGCCATAGAGAGTGTTATTTCATTACTGTGAGTGTTGTAGTTCAAGAGTAATTGAATGATAAAGTTTCCCCTCCCCGCCCCTTTTACCTAGTGTAAGTCATCTCTCCTCAGATGTGGAATCCAGTCCATAGACCAGACAGCTCACATCAAGGGACAATCTTCTTACTGTGAGAACAATGAAAACCCTGCCCCCATTGACAGGTTTTTCAGCTTTTTCCCTTATCTTAATTGAAGATTGTCCCTCTCTGCAATCTACCTGGACACTCCCTGCTGCTCTAAGCTGAGCAGTGTTACATCAGTAAAAGGGGGTGGGAGGGGGATACTTTATCATTCAATTACTCTTGTACTACAACTCTGACAGTATTGAAATAACACTCTCCATGGTCCAAATACTATGAAGATTAATTGGAGCTGCTTTTATTATGAAACATTACTATCCCTTTAATGCATAGGCTCTATAGAATAACATAGGAACTGGAGAAGTGATATCACTGGAGAAGTCATCTCCTCTATATCACCTCCTTATCATCACACCTTAGAACATCACCCTCTATGCCTTTATAGGATAGTCTATATAAGTACATTAAAAATAAAAGTCCAGGAATAGACTAATCACATAATCACTGATGCAGCGAACACATGATATGTAAAAAATATATAAACAAAATTCCTTTTTTGGTAGTAGTATTCCTTTCAATTATCCCCAGTGGTTTTATATATAAAAAAAATGCTTGGATTTAGTCACCAATTCTTTTGGCAATATGAAAACTGGGTATCTAAAGTCTACCGCTAGCGGCTTAAAGGGATAGTAATGTTGCTACTTTTTTAGAACAGTGTGTAGCAGTAAAACATTATAAAATGTTGCCGATTTACATTTATTCTCTAATAAAGTTCCACCCCTCCCACCCCTGTTACTTACTTCAGCAGCCTCAGCAAACCAGTCCTGACAGAACGCGATGAGGGACAATCTTCCTCCAGCATAAGGAAAAACCTGCCCTCTTTCGTCAAGTGGGCAGGGTTTTCCTTAGACTGAAAGAGGGAAGATTGTCCCTCGCTGCGATTTGTCCAGTCCTGGAGCCGGATTCCAGATCTGGGGGGAGGCTGCCGAGGTAAGTAAAAGGGGTGGCAGAGGGAAACTTTATTACAAAATAAATGTAAAACAGCAAAGTTTTATTAGGTTTTACTGCTACACATCGTTATAAAGAAGAAGGAAGAAGACTTGATTGCACTTTAATAATGAAACATTACTAATAGTATTAAGGAATTACAAAATACATGGAGCAATTACATAACTATCTTGAATTTAAAGCAAAATGTCAAACTAGATATGAGATTTTAACCCTTTGGGTTTCAGAGGGGTGAGCAATGCTGAAAAGGTTAAAGGGATATAATAACTGAAATTTACCAGTTCTGTTCACACGCCAGGCAATTCTTGTAAATATTCGTTATATATTTTCATTTTACAAAAAAAACACGGGACAAAATGCAGTGGGGAAGACGTCAATATGAACAAAACATATGTATTAAATGTAAAGTATCTGATCAAATGGTAAAAAGTTCAAATTAATTATCCTGTTTTGGGTTTTGTGAATAATTATGTATTATAATAATAAATAAAATGTACAAAATCCTGAGAACATGTTTTTTTGTCCTTAATGGTCTTTTTTTTGTCCTTGCTTTCTGTCTCTTATGGTGGTATAGTGCCGGAGAGGCACACAATACACTGCAATGCTTTGAGTACCACCCCAGCACCCCAAGGATCCAACAATAGGCATAACGCTGATACATGGTCTGGAAATCTCCATAAAATAGAGGAAATGACTATACCACTTTAACTCCCTGTGTGCTGGAGGGGCATGCAACACACGGAACTGCGTTGCGTTTCATGTTGGCACCCCAAGGGTCCAACAATCGGCATGACGCAGTCCTCCCATAAATAGTTTCCAGTGCTATACCTAAAACTCCCAAAGGGTTAACATCATGCACAGATATCATCAACCATATGAAAGTATATAAAACTAACTTAGTTATCTATATTGTGAAATAGATTGTGAAATACATGAATAATGTATGGAATATTGAATTCACAAGTGCCGTACAGCCTTCATCTATAACCTTTCTAGAGCACGAATTACTAGGAATTACAGGTAAGATCATCACACGTATATTGTAATGGGTCCTAGGCCATTACTAGAAGGCCTTCTCAGGCCTAGGAATATTTGTAACACAAGACTGAAATTCACAGGCTGAACAGTCACCCAGGCAGCAGGAATACAAGGAACACTGCTGTCTTTCTTTTGAAAAGTAGGCGCACAACGGATTGGCTGCTGTATATGGTGATGTAGGTGGCAGCCTGTGTGTTGTAATGCATTGTGTTCAGGACAGGTAGCCGCTCCTCTGATTGGTCACCTCCTGTCCCCCTAGTTGTTGCTCCGGTTTCTATTGGCTGGGGAGCCAGAGTGACATGATTGGGTTACGAGACAGACCCAGGTAATTTAATCTCCTATGGATAACAATGGCCAGAGTCCTGATTGGTATATATATATATATATATATATATATATATATATACACACACACACCAAAAAACTAATATTGAAATATAATGGCACCCTTAAGACTCTAAAGTTCCAGTTGATGATAAGAAATTATAAAAAAAATATAGGACTGATTGATGCTTTCCTAAAATTGTGTCAGTGAGCAGAATAAGATTAAAAGCACAAAATACAATATAAGAAAAGCACAGGTACCTCTATACAATATACATATAGGAGATCTCCTCTATATAATTAAATTAGTCCCATATAACACCATATATATAGTGCATATGCTTTAAAAAGTTTGTAAAGTGAATGGGTGTCACCTGATGATGAAAGATACAGTATTCCGGAAAGATGTTAACTTGTAGATTTTATCACAGGATATATATATATAAAGCTCATACGCAGGCGGGTGTATATTATTATTTCAAACACACAGTTCTTTTCCCCTCTATAAGGATCTGCAGTAAAGATGTAAATCCTTAGTAGGACTGATATTTGCCTGGCGGGCAAAAGGCAAAGAAAACTATCGGCTCTGTAGATGGTTTTAGCTTTGACTTCTCTCCCGTCCCATGTGATCAGAGTTGGTGTGGGTTTTGATATCAGACCTACAACACATTAAGCGGTCTGCTGGTTTGCAGAGTGTTGATACGATGTACACTTCCCGTCTATTAATGATACCGTTTGTGCCTTCAAAGTCCGGAATGCTGTAGCTATTAAAGTATAGAGGAGACTCTTACTCCTAAGTGTTTCTTATCAAATCAGCACTTCTTCAGTGTATTGTGCAACTGTCATACAGACTTGATAAAGCAGTTTATCTGCAAAACATTGTTATTTGGGCAGGGGATATTTATTGTTTGCACATTATTACATTTGTTCTTAAATGTATGTTATATTTTTTTAAATTAAGTATATTTTAGATAAAGATTTGGTGCAGCACCTTTTTCCTTATCTGCTGAATTGGATAATCATGAACAGAGAGAGGCTAATCTCTCTGCAATATAGATTGTCAGGTGGTATATGTCCCTCACAACCATGACAGTTGTGAGTAATGTTATCATTACTTGCAAAGTATAATAGTTGTCATTTATAGACAATATTGGATGCCCTCTTGATTCTTTTTTTTTTCATGGAGTATCTAGACATTTTCTTCTATGCCATGACAAAAATCCTGAGGAGCTTAAAATTACTCCAATTGAACTGATTAAAGTGGAACTTTCACCTCTGTATGTTGTTGACTTCATCCCTTCCTTTTTGTCCCCTTTGTGTATTTTTTTTTGTTTTTTTCGCATAAAAATTGGTCTAAGTTCATCAATATAGAAATCAGTTCTTTACTTCATGACGTGACGTTCGCTCTACCGCCGTGCACCATATGGTGCAGAAGACACTCCCACGGAGCTTGTCACTGAATCCTCTGTCCAGCCCCTTGAATGGTACATCAAGCCCTTCTAAACCACGCTGGAGTACAGGAAACTGTGTGAGCGCGCACCGTGGAGGACCTGGCTGCATGCACATCATTTTCATGCGGATCAGGCATATGCGTGCGTCACGCTCAATAGGTAAAATAAATATAGGAGCTGTCTCTTCCTCTGGGACTGGCAAGGCACAGGGAGAACTGGCGCATGAATGCATCTTTTTTGGCAAGATGGCGCCGCTCTCCCTGGTCTTGCAGCGAACTCAGAAGGTAATTTTACTTAACATAGGGGGATCGCAGGGGACTCATATATGCAAAGAGGATCATGTTAGATATATCTTCACACCTACAAATAGTTAGATGTAGGTGAAAGTTCCGCTTTAAGTCATGTTTAGTGTTGAGCGAGCATGCTCGGCCGATGCTCGGATCGGCTCGAGCATCGCTCTGCTCGGCACATGGCGGTACTCGTACGAGTACCGCATGTGCTCGCCCGCCATGTTCGGGTCTCCTCCCCGCACGTTTTGCGGCTGCTGCGCAGCCAATAAACGTGCAGGGAGGCTCTGACATCGGTGTAATGCCAGCAGCCATGTTGGCTGCTGGCATTACACTGATTGGCTGGCCAGAACCCGTGGTCAGGTGCTGTATAGCACCTGACCATCGAGTTCGGCTCAGTCTGAGCCAGGGAGAGCTGAGGATAGGAAGGGAAAGGCAGTGTAGGGAGGAAAAAAACAAAAATTGTGAAAAAAAAAGAACCAAAAGTCCTTTTTAGGACTACTGTGTGTGGGGGCAGCAGGTTATTTGGTGTGGGGGGAAAAAAACAAACAAAAAAAAAAATATATATATATATTCTGTTTAGTGTGCAAAGTTGCAGATTAGAGCACATTCTGTTTAGTGTGCACAGTTGCAGATTAGAGCACATTCTGTTTAGTGTGCAAAGTTGCAGATTAGAGCACATTCTGTTTAGTGTGCAAAGTTGCAGATTAGAGCACATTCTGTTTAGTGTGCAAAGTTGCAGATTAGAGCACATTCTGTTAAGTCTTCAAACTAAAATATCAAAGTCACGTATTCCATTCAGTGTGCGTCGCCGCAGTTTAGCAGCACATTCTGAGTACTGTGCAGAGTTGCAGAATAGGAAGAAATACTGTTAAGTCTTCAAACTAAAATATCAAAGTCACATATTCCATTCAGTGTGCTTCGCCGCAGTTTAGCAGCACATTCTGTGTACTGTGCAGAGTTGCAGAATAGGAAGAAATACTGTTAAGTCTTCAAACTCAAATATCAAAGTCACATATTCCATTCAGTGTGCTTCGCCGCAGTTTAGCAGCACATTCTGTGTACTGTGCAGAGTTGCAGAATAGGAAGAAATACTGTTAAGTCTTCAAACTAAAATATCAAAGTCACATATTCCATTCAGTGTGCTTCGCCGCAGTGTAGCAGCACATTCTGTGTACTGTGCAGAGTTGCAGAATAGGAAGAAATACTGTTAAGTCTTCAAACTAAAATATCAAAGTCACATATTCCATTCAGTGTGTGTCACCGCAGTTTAGCAGCCTATTCTGTGTACTCTGCACAGTTGCAGAATAGGAAGAAATACTGTTAAGTTTTCAAACTCAAATATTAAAGTCACATATTCCATTCAGTGTCTTTCACCGCCGTTTAACAGCCTATTCTGTGTACTCTGTACAGTTGCAGAATTATAAGAAATACTGTTAAGTTTTCAAACTCAAATATTAAAGTCACATATTCCATTCAGTGTCTTTCACCGCCGTTTAACAGCCTATTCTGTGTACTCTGTACAGTTCCAGAATTATAAGAAATACTGTTAAGTTTTCAAACTCAAATATTAAAGTCACATATTCCATTCAGTGTCTTTCACCGCCGTTTAACAGCCTATTCTGTGTACTCTGTACAGTTCCAGAATTATAAGAAATACTGTTAAGTTTTCAAACTCAAATATTAAAGTCACATATTCCATTCAGTGTGTTTCAACGCCGTTTAACAGCCTATTCTGTGTACTCTGCAGAGTTGCAGAATAGTAAGAAATACTGTTAAGTTTTCAAACTCAAATATTAAAGTCACATATTCCATTCAGTGTCTTTCACCGCCGTTTAACAGCCTATTCTGTGTACTCTGTACAGTTCCAGAATTATAAGAAATACTGTTAAGTTTTCAAACTCAAATATTAAAGTCACATATTCCATTCAGTGTGTTTCAACGCCGTTTAACAGCCTATTCTGTGTACTCTGCAGAGTTGCAGAATAGTAAGAAATACTGTTAAGTTTTCAAACTCAAATATTAAAGTCACATATTCCATTCAGTGTGTGTCACCGCAGTTTAGCAGCCTATTCTGTGTACTCTGCAGAGTTGCAGAATAGTAAGAAATACTGTTAATTTTTCAAACTCAAATATTAAAGTCACATATTCCATTCAGTGTCTTTCACCGCCGTTTAACAGCCTATTCTGTGTACTCTGTACAGTTCCAGAATTATAAGAAATACTGTTAAGTTTTCAAACTCAAATATTAAAGTCACATATTCCATTCAGTGTGTTTCAACGCCGTTTAACAGCCTATTCTGTGTACTCTGCAGAGTTGCAGAATAGTAAGAAATACTGTTAAGTTTTCAAACTCAAATATTAAAGTCACATATTCCATTCAGTTTGTTTCAACGCCGTTTAACAGCCTATTCTGTGTACTCTGCAGAGTTGCAGAATAGTAAGAAATACTGTTAAGTTTTCAAACTCAAATATTAAAGTCACATATTCCATTCAGTGTGTGTCACCGCAGTTTAGCAGCCTATTCTGTGTACTCTGCAGAGTTGCAGAATAGTAAGAAATACTGTTAATTTTTCAAACTCAAATATTAAAGTCACTTATTCCATTCAGTGTGTGTCACCGCAGTTTAGCAGCCTATTCTGTGTACTCTGCAGAGTTGCAGAATAGTAAGAAATACTGTTAAGTTTTCAAACTCATATATATTAAAGTCATATATATCGTGTAAGATGAAGAAGGCGGGTAAAAAGGGACGGGGAAGTGGACGTGATCCTGAAAGTTCAGGGCGCGGGTCAGGACGCGGAGAAACTGTGCCTGGTGCCAGAGCACAAGAAAGAAAGACATCCACCATACCTAGCTTCATGTCTGATTTCACAGGGCGTCGCAGGACATCACTCTCGAGGTCCGACCAGTGCGAACAGGTGGTCGGTTGGATGACAGCTGATACTGCTTCCAGTCGGTTAAGCACCACCCTGTCTTCCACCAAGTCCACTCTCAGTAGCCAAGAGTCTGGTCAACATAATCCTCACTCTGATCATCCTTCCTCCCACCATACACGGTCTGGTCAAAGAAGTGATCCCACACTGGGATATAGTGATGAGCTCGTCTCATCACCAATCCTTCATTTGACCCTCTCTCCAAGCACGCTTGCAGAGGAACATGACATCTTGTGCCCTGATTCACAACCTCTAGAGGCTACCCAATCACAAGAAGATGACAGATGTGAACGGCATTTAAGGTCAAAGGAAGTAGTGGATGATGATGATGATGATGAGACACAGTTGCCATTAAATCAACCACTATTTCCGTCTCAAGACCTTGTTGAGGAGAATGTTATACAGTTGTCAATGACTGAGTATGTGGTGGGATCAAGACTTGAGGAGGATGATCAGAGTGAGGAAGTGGAGGAGGACTTGGTGGACGATGAGGTGACTGACCCCACCTGGGAAGGTGTAGAGCCGAGCGATGACAGCAGTCCTGAGGGTGAGCCATCTGCAGCACCGCAACAGGCTGGAAGAGGCAGTGGTGTGGCTACAGAAAGAAGGCGGACCGCACCAAACCGGCCCGCAAATGTTCCACGGAGCACCCCCTTGCGTAAATCTACCTTGCCAAGGGGTAGGTGTTCCGCGGTATGGCGTTTTTTTAAGGAAAGTGCGGACGACAAAAGAATTGTAGTTTGCAACCTGTGCCACACCAGAATGAGCCGAGGCATGAACACTAGAAACCTCACCACCACCAGCATGATCCGACACATGGCATCCAAGCACCGTAGTAAGTGGGAGGAACGCCTGGATCGCCCATCTGTGTCTGCAGGCCACACCACTGCCTCCTCTTCCCCTGTTTTCGGTGCCGGCCAATCGCCTGTCGAAGGCGCAGGCCCGCATACCTCCCGCCCTGCACCTGTACCATCTGAAGCACCATCAGCGACCACATCCACTTCCCTGTCCCAGCACAGCGTCCAAATGTCGTTACCCCAGGCATTTGAGCGCAAGAGAAAGTACCCAGCCACCCACCCACAGGCCATAGCACTAACCTCACACCTTTCAAAATTACTGGCCATCGAAATGCTGCCATTTAGGCTTGTGGACACTGAGTCCTTCCGCAGCCTGATGGCAGCAGCTGTCCCTCGGTACGCGGTCCCCAGCCGCCACTACTTTTCCCGGTGTGCCATCCCCGCATTACACCACCATGTGTCCCGTAACATCACCCGTGCCCTGACCAACGCAGTTACTGGGAAGGTCCACTTAACGACTGACACATGGACAAGTGCTTGTGGCCAGGGACGCTACATTTCCCTGACGGCACACTGGGTGAATGTCGTGGAGGCTGGGAGCGACTCGGACCCTGGGATGGCACGGGTGCTACCCACGCCGAGGATTGCGGGCCCTACCTCCATCAGGGTTTCCACCAGCACCTACGTTATTGGCTCCTCCTCCTCCATTTCCACCTCCGAATTCTCTACACACACCGCCACTCCCCCATCAGCCAGTAGCTGGAAGCAGTGTAGCACTGCAGTGGGGAAGCGTCAACAGGCCGTGCTGAAGCTGATCTGCCTTGGGGACAAACAGCACACGGCCTCAGAGCTGTTGCAGGGGATTAGTCACCAGACCGAGCAGTGGCTCTCGCCACTCAACCTGCAACCAGGCATGGTTGTGTGTGATAATGGGCGTAACTTGGTGGCGGCTTTGGAGCTCGGCAAGCTCACACACGTACCATGCCTAGCGCATGTATTTAATTTAGTGGTGCAGCGATTTCTAAAAACCTACCCCAATGTGCATGATCTCTTGACCAAGGTGCGCCGCGTGTGTGCACATTTCCGTAAGTCATCTACAGCTTCGGCCGGCCTGTTGAAGCTGCAGCAGCGCTTACAATTGCCAGCTCACCGGCTGCTGTGTGACGTGAGCACGCGCTGGAACTCCACCTTCCACATGTTGGCCCGGCTTTGTGAGCAGCAGAGGGCAGTAGTGGAGTACCAGCTGTTACACGGTCGTCGCCTCTCCGTTCAACTTCCTGTAATCAGAAGTGAGGAGTGGGAATGGATGTCAGACCTCTGCGAGGTTTTACGCAATTTTGAGGAATCGACACAGATGGTGAGCGGCGATAACGCTATTATCAGTGTAACCATCCCACTTCTGTGTCTACTGAAACGCTCGCTGCTCACAATTAAAACCGACGCTTTGCATGTGGAAGAGGTGGAAATGGGGGAGGAAGAGCTTACACAAGGTGATAGCCAGAGCACCCTCACTTCGTCTTCTCAGCGACAATTGGAGGAGGCGGAGGAGGAGGAGGAGGAGGAGGAGGAGGAGGAAGACACGGTTGCCTCCGCTACAGAGGGTAGCCATGGAACTTTAGTTCCATCTCTTCAGCGTGGGTGGGCAGAAGAGGAGGAAGAGGATGAGGATATTGAGAGTCAGCCTCCTGGTGAGGACAGCGAAATCTTGACTGTTGGTACTCTGGCACACATGGCTGACTTTATGTTAGGCTGCCTTTCCCGTGACCCACGCGTTGTACGCATTTTAGACAACACGGATTACTGGGTGTTCACCCTTCTGGACCCCCGCTACAAAGAGAATTTCTCATCTCTCATTCCTCCGGTGGAGAGGACAAGCAAAATGGTGCAATACCAGAAGGTTCTTGTTGAAAAATTGCTCCAAAATTTTCCATCTGACAACGCTGGCGGCAGAGTACGTGCTACCTTGGCCAACCGAGAAGGGGAGAAAAGGGGAGCACACAGCAGTTCCGACAAAGGCAGGGCAACACTCTCCAAGGCGTGGGACACCTTCATGACACCCCGCCAGCACCCTCACCCTGATGCGCAGCCTAGTGTCACAAGGAGGGAAAAGTTTTGGAAGATGGTGAAGGAGTACGTAGCAGACCGTGTCAGCGTCCTCAATGATCCCTCTGTGCCTTACAACTACTGGGTGTCCAAGCTGGACACGTGGTATGAACTGGCACTCTACGCCTTGGAGGTGCTGGCCTGCCCTGCCGCCAGCGTTCTGTCTGAGCGGGTATTTAGTGCTGCTGGTGGCATCATAACAGATAAGCGTATCCGCCTTTCCACCGACAATGCTGATAGGTTGACACTTATAAAAATGAACAAGGCCTGGATTTCCCCTGACTTCTCCACTCCACTGGAGGAAAGCCCCGGGGGAACATAAACTCACTTTATATATGTTATTTACAATGATGGGAATACTCTGTATTCCCATTCACCCCTTCCACCCCAAAAACGGGTATATGGTTGACTCTTAATGTTCTCATCCTCCTCCTCCTCTTCCATATGCCCTGGGATATAATTTTTATATAGGGCCAGCTCACCAGCGTGCCCTGGGATATAATTTTTATATAGGGCCAGCTCACCAGCGGGCCCTGTGTTATAATTTTTATATAGGGCCAGCTCACCAGCGGGCCCTGTTTGACAATTTTTATATAGGTCAGCTCACCAGCGGGCCTTCTCATATAATGTTTTATTGGGTCAGCTCTCTAGCGGGCCCTCTCATATAATGTTTTATAGCGTCAGCTCACTAGCGGGCCTTCGCATATAATGTTTAGGATGGTCAGCTCTGCAGCAGACCCTCACCCATAATGTTTTAGATGGTCAGCTCAGCGCACGTTTCCCTCTTAATCATGGCCTCAGTTCTGAAAATCAAGGAAATTTTTGGGAGAATTTGCCTCTGCGCACGTTTCCCTCTTAATCATGGCCTCAGTTCTGAAAATCAAGGAAATTTTTGGGATAATTTGCCTCTGCGCACGTTTCCCTCTTAATCATGGCCTCAGTTCTGAAAATCAAGGAAATTTTTGGGATAATTTGCCTCTGCGCACGTTTCCCTCTTAATCATGGCCTCACTTCAGAAAATCGATGAAATTTTTGGGAGAATTTGCAGATGATATACAAGTAAATATACAGCAAATACTGTTTGGTAACAATTTTTCGCCTAAAGTCGTTTTTATTTTCCTTTTTGTGTGTTTTACGGTCAGTCTGTAAAAATGGCGTACTACGGGCGAAAGATCGTTCCCAGCAGCGATGTTGGAGTCCAAGATGCATCCAGACATCCTCCCTATGCTGTCCCTGAACCATTTCTGTAGTGTTTCCATCTTTTTCTGCCCTTTTCCTATGGACCAGGCACCCTCCCCTCATCAGAGCAGGGGGTGCCTGGTGTAATGCTCGAGTCCTCCCATTGACTTCAATGGGGCTCGGATGCTCGGCCGAGCACTCGAGCCTCAGGGGGTGCTCGGTCAGAGCACCCGAACATCCGAGCATTGGGGTGCTCGCTCATCACTAGTCATGTTCATTTTATGATAGATTACAGTGACTAATCAATAAGGAATCTTTCTGGATTTTACATTTGAATACCCTAACACTTTTGGTTTTAAATGAGAGTCTGGAAACACAGATTAGTTGATTGGTCATTGGTAGTGATGAGCGAGCACCCCAATGCTCGGGTGTTCGGGTGCTCTGACCGAGCACCCCCTGAGGCTCGAGTGCTCGGCCGAGCACCCGAGCCCCATTGAAGTCAATGGGAGGACTCGAGCATTACACCAGGCACCCCCTGCTCTGATGAGGGGAGGGTGCCTGGTCCATAGGAAAAGGGCAGAAAAAGATGGAAACACTACAGAAATGGTTCAGGGACAGCATAGGGAGGATGTCTGGATGCATCTTGGACTCCAACATCGCTGCTGGGAACGATCTTTCGCCCGTAGTACGCCATTTTTACAGACTGACCATAAAACACACAAAAAGGAAAATAAAAACGACTTTAGGCGAAAAATTGTTACCAAACAATATTTGCTGTATATTTACTTGTATATCATCTGCAAATTCTCCCAAAAATTTCCTTGATTTTCTGAAGTGAGGCCATGATTAAGAGGGAAACGTGCGCAGAGGCAAATTCTCCCAAAAATTTCCTTGATTTTCAGAACTGAGGCCATGATTAAGAGGGAAACGTGCGCAGAGGCAAATTCTCCCAAAAATTTCCTTGATTTTCAGAACTGAGGCCATGATTAAGAGGGAAACGTGCACAGAGGCAAATTCTCCCAAACATTTCCTTGATTTTATTGAACTGAGGCCATGATTAAGAGGGAAACGTGCGCTAAGCTGACCATCTAAAACATTATGGGTGAGGGTCTGCTGCAGAGCTGACCATCCTAAACATTATATGCGAAGGCCCGCTAGTGAGCTGACGCTATAAAACATTATATGAGAGGGCCCGCTAGAGAGCTGACCCAATAAAACATTATATGAGAAGGCCCGCTGGTGAGCTGACCTATATAAAAATTGTCAAACAGGGCCCGCTGGTGAGCTGGCCCTATATAAAAATTATATCACAGGGCCCGCTGGTGAGCTGGCCCTATATAAAAATTATAGCACAGGGCATATGGAAGAGGAGGAGGAGGATGAGAAGATTAAGAGTCAACCATATACCCGTTTTTTGGGTGGAAGGGGTGAATGGGAATACAGAGTATTCACATCATTGTAAATAACATATATAAAGTGAGTTTATGTTCCCCCGGGGCTTTCCTCCAGTGGAGTGGAGAAGTCAGGGGAAATCCAGGCCTTGTTCATTTTTATAAGTGTCAACCTATCAGCATTGTCGGTGGAAAGGCGGATACGCTTATCTGTTATGATGCCACCAGCAGCACTAAATACCCGCTCAGACAGAACGCTGGCGGCAGGGCAGGCCAGCACCTCCAAGGCGTAGAGTGCCAGTTCATACCACGTGTCCAGCTTGGACACCCAGTAGTTGTAAGGCACAGAGGGATCATTGAGGACGCTGACACGGTCTGCTACGTACTCCTTCACCATCTTCCAAAACTTTTCCCTCCTTGTGACACTAGGCTGCGCATCAGGGTGAGGGTGCTGGCGGGGTGTCATGAAGGTGTCCCACGCCTTGGAGAGTGTTGCCCTGCCTTTCTCGGAACTGCTGTGTGCTCCCCTTTTCTCCCCTTCTCGGTTGGCCAAGGTAGCACGTATTCTGCCGCCAGCGTTGTCAGATGGAAAATTTTGGAGCAATTTTTCAACAAGAACCTTCTGGTATTGCACCATTTTGCTTGTCCTCTCCACCGGAGAAATGAGAGATGAGAAATTCTCTTTGTAGCGGGGGTCCAGAAGGGTGAACACCCAGTAATCCGTGTTGTTTAAAATGCGTATAACGCGTGGGTCACGGGAAAGACAGCCTAACATAAAGTCAGCCATGTGTGCCAGAGTACCAACAGTCAAGATTTCGCTGTCCTCACCAGGAGGATGACTCTCAATCTCCTCATCCTCTTCCTCCTCTTCTGCCCACCCACGCTGAAGAGATGGAACTAAAGTTCCATGGCTACCCTCTGTAGCGGAGGCAACCGTGTCTTCCTCCTCCTCCTCCTCCTCCTCCTCCTCCTCCGCCTCCTCCAATTGTCGCTGAGAAGACGAAGTGAGGGTGCTCTGGCTATCACCTTGTGTAAGCTCTTCCTCCCCCATTTCCACCTCTTCCACATGCAAAGCGTCGGTTTTAATTGTGAGCAGCGAGCGTTTCAGTAGACACAGAAGTGGGATGGTTACACTGATAATAGCGTTATCGCCGCTCACCATCTGTGTCGATTCCTCAAAATTGCGTAAAACCTCGCAGAGGTCTGACATTCATTCCCACTCCTCACTTCTGATTACAGGAAGTTGAACGGAGAGGCGACGACCGTGTAACAGCTGGTACTCCACTACTGCCCTCTGCTGCTCACAAAGCCGGGCCAACATGTGGAAGGTGGAGTTCCAGCGCGTGCTCACGTCACACAGCAGCCGGTGAGCTGGCAATTGTAAGCGCTGCTGCAGCTTCAACAGGCCGGCCGAAGCTGTAGATGACTTACGGAAATGTGCACACACGCGGCGCACCTTGGTCAAGAGATCATGCACATTGGGGTAGGTTTTTAGAAATCGCTGCACCACTAAATTAAATACATGCGCTAGGCATGGTACGTGTGTGAGCTTGCCGAGCTCCAAAGCCGCCACCAAGTTACGCCCATTATCACACACAACCATGCCTGGTTGCAGGTTGAGTGGCGAGAGCCACTGCTCGGTCTGGTGACTAATCCCCTGCAACAGCTCTGAGGCCGTGTGCTGTTTTTCCCCAAGGCAGATCAGCTTCAGCACGGCCTGTTGACGCTTCCCCACTGCAGTGCTACACTGCTTCCAGCTACTGGCTGATGGGGGAGTGGCGCTGCGTGTAGAGAATTCGGAGGTGGAAACGGAGGAGGAGGAGCCAATAACGTAGGTGCTGGTGGAAACCCTGATGGAGGTAGGGCCCGCAATCCTCGGCGTGGGTAGCACCCGTGCCATCCCAGGGTCCGAGTCGCTCCCAGCCTCCACGACATTCACCCAGTGTGCCGTCAGGGAAATGTAGCGTCCCTGGCCACAAGCACTTGTCCATGTGTTAGTCGTTAAGTGGACCTTCCCAGTAACTGCGTTGGTCAGGGCACGGGTGATGTTACGGGACACATGGTGGTGTAATGCGGGGATGGCACACCGGGAAAAGTAGTGGCGGCTGGGGACCGCGTACCGAGGGACAGCTGCTGCCATCAGGCTGCGGAAGGACTCAGTGTCCACAAGCCTAAATGGCAGCATTTCGATGGCCAGTAATTTTGAAAGGTGTGAGGTTAGTGCTATGGCCTGTGGGTGGGTGGCTGGGTACTTTCTCTTGCGCTCAAATGCCTGGGGTAACGACATTTGGACGCTGTGCTGGGACAGGGAAGTGGATGTGGTCGCTGATGGTGCTTCAGATGGTACAGGTGCAGGGCGGGAGGTATGCGGGCCTGCGCCTTCGACAGGCGATTGGCCGGCACCGAAAACAGGGGAAGAGGAGGCAGTGGTGTGGCCTGCAGACACAGATGGGCGATCCAGGCGTTCCTCCCACTTACTACGGTGCTTGGATGCCATGTGTCGGATCATGCTGGTGGTGGTGAGGTTTCTAGTGTTCATGCCTCGGCTCATTCTGGTGTGGCACAGGTTGCAAACTACAATTCTTTTGTCGTCCGCACTTTCCTTAAAAAAACGCCATACCGCGGAACACCTACCCTTTGGCAAGGTAGATTTACGCAAGGGGGTGCTCCGTGGAACATTTGCGGGCCGGTTTGGTGCGGTCCGCCTTCTTTCTGTAGCCACACCACTGCCTCTTCCAGCCTGTTGCGGTGCTGCAGATGGCTCACCCTCAGGACTGCTGACATCGCTCGGCTCTACACCTTCCCAGGTGGGGTCAGTCACCTCATCGTCCACCAAGTCCTCCTCCACTTCCTCACTCTGATCATCCTCCTCAAGTCTTGATCCCACCACATACTCAGTCATTGACAACTGTATAACATTCTCCTCAACAAGGTCTTGAGACGGAAATAGTGGTTGATTTAATGGCAACTGTGTCTCATCATCATCATCATCATCCACTACTTCCTTTGACCTTAAATGCCGTTCACATCTGTCATCTTCTTGTGATTGGGTAGCCTCTAGAGGTTGTGAATCAGGGCACAAGATGTCATGTTCCTCTGCAAGCGTGCTTGGAGAGAGGGTCAAATGAAGGATTGGTGATGAGACGAGCTCCTCACTATATCCCAGTGTGGGATCACTTCTTTGACCAGACCGTGTATGGTGGGAGGAAGGATGATCAGAGTGAGGATTATGTTGACCAGACTCTTGGCTACTGAGAGTGGACTTGGTGGAAGACAGGGTGGTGCTTAACCGACTGGAAGCAGTATCAGCTGTCATCCAACCGACCACCTGTTCGCAGTGGTCGGACCTCGAGAGTGATGTCCTGCGACGCCCTGTAAAATTACACATGAAGCTAGGTATGGTGGATGTCTTTCTTTCTTGTGCTCTGGCACCAGGCACAGTTTCTCCGCGTACTGACCCGCGCCCTGAACTTTCAGGATCACGTCCACTTCCCCGTCCCTTTTTACCCGCCTTCTTCATCTTACATGGAATATGTGACTTTAATATTTGAGTTTGAAAACTTAACAGTATTTCTTCCTATTCTGCAACTGTGCAGAGTACACAGAATAGGCTGCTAAACTGCGGTGACACACACACAATGGAATATGTGACTTTAATATTTGAGTTTGAAAACTTAACAGTATTTCTTCCTATTCTGCAACTCTGCAGAGTACACAGAATAGGCTGCTAAACTGCGGTGACACACACTGAATGGAATAAGTGACTTTAATATTTGAGTTTGAAAACTTAACAGTATTTCTTCCTATTCTGCAACTGTGCAGAGTACACAGAATAGGCTGCTAAACGGCGGTGAAACACACTGAATGGAATATGTGACTTTAATATTTGAGTTTGAAAACTTAACAGTATTTCTTCCTATTCTGCAACTCTGCAGAGTACACAGAATAGGCTGCTAAACTGCGGTGACACACACTGAATGGAATAAGTGACTTTAATATTTGAGTTTGAAAACTTAACAGTATTTCTTCCTATTCTGCAACTGTGCAGAGTACACAGAATAGGCTGCTAAACGGCGGTGATACACACTGAATGGAATATGTGACTTTAATATTTGAGTTTGAAAACTTAACAGTATTTCTTCCTATTCTGCAACTGTGCAGAGTACACAGAATAGGCTGCTAAACGGCGGTGATACACACTGAATGGAATATGTGACTTTGATATTTGAGTTTGAAAACTTAACACTATTTCTTACTATTCTGCAACTCTGCAGAGTACACAGAATAGGCTGCTAAACGGCGGTGATACACACTGAATGGAATATGTGACTTTGATATTTGAGTTTGAAAACTTAACACTATTTCTTACTATTCTGCAACTGTGCAGAGTACACAGAATAGGCTGCTAAACGGCGGTGAAACACACTGAATGGAATATGTGACTTTAATATTTGAGTTTGAAAACTTAACAGTATTTCTTCCTATTCTGCAACTGTGCAGAGTACACAGAATAGGCTGCTAAACGGCGGTGAAACACACTGAATGGAATATGTGACTTTAATATTTGAGTTTGAAAACTTAACAGTATTTCTTCCTATTCTGCAACTGTGCAGAGTACACAGAATATGCTGCTAAACGGCGGTGATACACACTGAATGAAATATGTGACTTTGATATTTGAGTTTGAAAACTTAACACTATTTCTTACTATTCTGCAACTCTGCAGAGTACACAGAATAGGCTGCTAAACGGCGGTGATACACACTGAATGGAATATGTGACTTTGATATTTGAGTTTGAAAACTTAACACTATTTCTTACTATTCTGCAACTGTGCAGAGTACACAGAATAGGCTGCTAAACGGCGGTGAAACACACTGAATGGAATATGTGACTTTAATATTTGAGATTGAAAACTTAACAGTATTTCTTACTATTCTGCAACTGTGCAGAGTACACAGAATAGGCTGCTAAACGGCGGTGAAACACACTGAATGGAATATGTGACTTTGATATTTGAGTTAGAAGACTTAACAGTATTTCTTCCTATTCTGCAACTCTGCACAGTACACAGAATGTGCTGCTAAACTGCGGCGAAGCACACTGAATGGAATATGTGACTTTGATATTTTAGTTTGAAGACTTAACAGTATTTCTTCCTATTCTGCAACTCTGCACAGTACACAGAATGTGCTGCTAAACTGCGGCGACGCACACTGAATGGAATATGTGACTTTGATATTTTAGTTTGAAGACTTAACAGAATGTGCTCTAATCTGCAACTTTGCACACTAAACAGAATGTGCTCTAATCTGCAACTTTGCACACTAAACAGAATGTGCTCTAATCTGCAACTTTGCACACTAAACAGAATGTGCTCTAATCTGCAACTGTGCACACTAAACAGAATGTGCTCTAATCTGCAACTTTTCACACTAAACAGAATATTTTTTTTTTTTTTTTTTTTGTTTTTTTCCCCCCACACAAAATAACCTGCTGCCCCCACACACAGTAGTCCTAAAAAGGACTTTTGGTTCTTTTTTTTCACAATTTTTGTTTTTTTCCTCCCTACACTGCCTTTCCCTTCCTATCCTCAGCTCTCCCTGGCTCAGACTGAGCCGAACTCGATGGTCAGGTGCTATACAGCACCCGACCACGGGTTCTGGCCAGCCAATCAGTGTAATGCCAGCAGCCAACATGGCTGCTGGCATTACACCGATGTCAGAGCCTCCCTGCACGTTTATTGGCTGCGCAGCAGCCGCAAAACGTGCGGGGAGGAGACCCGAACATGGCGGGCGAGCACATGCGGTACTCGTACGAGTACCGCCATGTGCCGAGCAGAGCGATGCTCGAGCCGATCCGAGCATCGGCCGAGCATGCTCGCTCAACACTAGTCATTGGTGATTTTTTTAAATTAGGGTTTATTATTATTTTGTTCTAGTACTTTTAGATTTAATTTTCTTTTTTTTTAAGTTTTAGAAAGCTTTATTGAAGTATCAAAAAATACAGCTGACAACAATATAGAACAGAGATGTCATATGCTACACAGACAAAGCATATCTATACAACCTGCAATGGAACAAAATAGTATTGGTGTAAAATGAAAACATAAGCCAACAATTCAGTGGATGGGTAAACAGTAGTGTTGAGCGAGCACCCCGATGCTCGGGTGCTCGGGTGCTCTGACCGAGCACCCCCTGAGGCTCGAGTGCTCGGCCGAGCACCCGAGCCCCATTGAAATGCATGGGGCGACACGAGCATTACACCAGGCACCCCCTGCTCTGATGAGGGGAGGGTGCCTGGTCAATGCCCCCCTTCATCTCCGCTATGCCCCCTTCATCTCCGAATGCCCCCTTCATCTCCGCAATGTCCCCCTTCATCTCCGCTATGCACCCTTCATCTCCGCTATGCCCCTCTTCCACAATGTCCCCCTTCATCTCCGCTATGCCCCTCTTCCACAATGTCCCCCTTCATCTCCTCTATGCCATAGAGGAGATGAAGGGGGACATTGTGGAAGAGGGGCATAGCGGAGATGAAGGGGGACATTGTGGAAGAGGGGCATAGAGGAGATGAAGGGGGACATTGTGGAAGAGGGGCATAGCGGAGATGAAGGGGGACATTGTGGAAGAGGGGCATAGACTCTATGCCCCTCTTCCACAATGTCCCCCTTCATCTCCGTTATGCCCCTCTTCCACAATGTCACCCTTCATCTCTGCAATGCCCCCGTACCTCCAGTCCCTGGTGGTCCAGCGGAGCGTCTTCAGATCTGTGCCTCTTCCGGCACAGATCCCCGCCACCCGAACATGGCGGGCGAGCACATGGCGGTACTCGACGAGTACCGCCATGTGCCGAGCAGAGCGATGCTCGAGCCGATCCGAGCATCGGCCGAGCACGCTCGCTCAACACTAGTAAACAGGTGTTTCGGAAGAATTTAATGCAGAGTGTCTGTGTATCCTCAACAGGAAGATTTATGTGAAGAGTGTTGAGAACTGTGGTGTAAGAAGTTAAACGAATAGTAATACTTTCAAATGTAAAAAAAAATATGTTGTAGGGTTTATCCCCCTGCGTAAAAAAACAAGGGTATTCCCACTGCTGAAAGGTGTTTTATTCCAAAGTTATTACAGCTCAAAGTTGAATTTTCTAGGTACAATATCACAGTGGCCTGAAATTGTACAGTGGCGCTGTTGCTACACCAACCTATGGACAGCTCTGCTCAGTTGACCATAAATCTCCATAGGATGGTATAGCAACAGCGCCACTCTACAACTTCAGGCCACTGTGATATTGCACCAAAAAAATTCAACTTTGAGCTTTAATAACTTCTGAATAAAACACCTTTCAGCAGTGGGAGTTCCCTTGTTTTACTCAGGGGGATAAACCCTACAACATATTTTTTTTTACATTTTATGTATTACTATCCCTTTAAGTGTGATGGGAGAAAAAAACAAGGGAGGTATCCTCTCTGGATTAGAACCGACTCCGAGTAGGTATATCCAAAGCAGCTCACCCACATATAGTTAACAGGGTATGTACACATAACATTGAGGTGTTTTTAATTTTCCATAACTTCACACTTTATTTTTTTTTGTCACTATTGATTTTCCTAATCTTGTACTATTTACTTTGCCTATTATTTTTCATACATCTATCAGATCTTTGTAACTATACATTTTTTTTTCATTTTTTTCAATTCTCAGTATCTCTTCACATATTATTCTCCACACATTTACCAGGTTTTTTACACCTATAGTCATACATGTAAAAATGAATATGTTTTATTTTTCTTCCATTTATTTCTTATTGTTTCTTATTTTCATTACACAGTCTACTCAATCACATTCTATTCGCTTTGCAAATCTAAGCATCTGTCACAGCTTCTCACATTATTTCTTTTGATACATGTTATATTTAAAACAGACACTTTTCAATCTTCACCTTTCTCTCCTTTTTTCTCTTCTCTATATTTTTTTTCTTTATACATTGGACTCTGAAAAACATACTTTGGCCTGGATGTCAGATGAGCACGATATGCTTGCAGCCAATCAGGGCACAATTAGAATGCAGGGTCTTTTGAAGAACGAATCTCCCATTTATTTATTTTATTATAAACCCATGAGTACTGGAAGTGTCAGTAACGGAGCTGAAATTAATATGGCGCTGCAATTAATCTGGAGGCAGAGAGATGGTGAAGACAATCATGGAAGGTATACACCCTTTCAGTAGGCAACATGACAATCTTGCGCTTTCATGTAGTGCAAGATTGACATGTCACCATTTTTATCATGGCAACATGGTTAATGCTTGATATTAGTGATGATCGAGCACCCCAATGCTCGGGTGTTCGGGTGCTCTGACCGAGTGCCCCCGGAGGCTCGAGTGCTCGGCCGAGCACCCGAGCCCCATTGAAGTCAATGGGAGGACTCGAGCATTACACCAGGCACCCCCTGCTCTGATGAGGGGAGGGTGCCTGGTCCATAGGAAAAGGGCAGAAAATGATGGAAACACCACAGAAATGGTTCAGGGACAGCATAGGGAGGATGTTTGGATGCATCTTGGACTCCAACGTCGCTGCTGGGAACGATGTTTCGCCCGTAGTACGCCATTTTTACAGACTGACCGTAAAACACACAAAAAGGAAGATAAAAACGATTTTAGGCGAAAAATTGTTACCAAACAGTATTTGCTGTATATTTACTTGTATATCATATGCAAATTCTGCCAAAAATTTCATCGATTTTTCGGAACTGGGGCCATGATTAAGAGGGAAACGTGCGCAGCGTAAAGCAGGTGTTCAACGTGGTTATGGCCCGGGTAAGGTACAGCATTCAGGAACGGAGGCCGCAGCTACCACAGGTTTTACAACATGTCCGTTTGCCCTTGTTAAGTCCAAAATTTATAGTCGTAACAGTGGGGTCTGATCCATTGAGTAAAAGTGACGAAGTGACTTAGTGGATGAAGCCAAGAACTACCTTCTGCTCTGTCGAACACCCCAGCCCTATTTAATTCAATGGGAGGACCTGAGGCACTCCGATACAACCTGTATATCACAAAATGGAGGGCCTCATTCACATTGTGGTACAATAGTTCAGATAGTGGTCCAACACTCATAAAGCCTATGCACTAAGTGAAAGGGCTGCCAAAAATTAGACTGCAATGTCACTCCAATACACCCTTTATTACACATAAAGGAGGGCATCATACACAGCCTTGAAAAATTAGGATTAATGGCCTGCTGGTGACCCTCTAAAACATTAGGGGCGAGGGCATGCCACTAAGCTGACCATCTAAAACATTAGGAATGAGGGTCTGCTGCTGAGCCGACCATCTAAAACATTATGGGTGAGGGTCTGCTGCGGAGCTGACCATCCTAAACATTATATGCGAAGGCCCGCTAGTGAGCTGACGCTATAAAACATTATATGAGAGGGCCCGCTAGAGAGCTGACCCAATAAAACATTATATGAGAGGGCCCGCTAGAGAGCTGACCCAATAAAACATTATATGAGAAGGCCCGCTGGTGAGCTGACCTATACAAAAATTGTCAAACAGGGCCCGCTGGTGAGCTGGCCCTATATAAAAATTATATCACAGGGCCCGCTGGTGAGCTGGCCCTATATAAAAATTGTATCACAGGGCCCGCTGGTGAGCTGGCCCTATATAAAAATTGTATCAGAGGGCATATGGAAGAGGAGGAGGACGATGAGAAGATTAAGAGTCAACCATATACCCGTTTTTTGGGTGGAAGGGGTGAATGGGAATACAGAGTATTCCCATCATTGTAAATAACATATCTAAAGTGACTTTATGTTCCCCCGGGGCTTTCCTCCAGTGGAGTGGAGAAGTCAGGGGAAATCCAGGCCTTGTTCATTTTTATAAGTGTCAACCTATCAGCATTTTCGGTGGAAAGGCGGATACGCTTATCTGTTATGATGCCACCAGCAGCACTAAATACCCGCTCAGACAGAACGCTGGCGGCAGGGCAGGCCAGCACCTCCAAGGCGTAGAGTGCCAGTTCATACCACGTGTCCAGCTTGGACACCCAGTAGTTGTAAGGCACAGAGGGATCATTGAGGACGCTGACACGGTCTGCTACGTACTCCTTCACCATCTTCCAAAACTTTTCCCTCCTTGTGACACTAGGCTGCGCATCAGGGTGAGGGTGCTGGCGGGTGTCATGAAGGTGTCCCACGCCTTGGAGAGTGTTGCCCTGCCTTTGTCGGAACTGCTGTGTGCTCCCCTTTTCTCCCCTTCTCGGTTGGCCAAGGTAGCACGTACTCTGCCGCCAGCGTTGTCAGATGGAAAATTTTGGAGCAATTTTTCGACAAGAACCTTCTGGTATTGCACCATTTTGCTTGTCCTCTCCACCGGAGGAATGACAGATAAGAAATTCTCTTTGTAGCGGGGGTCCAGAAGGGTGAACACCCAGTAATCCGTGTTGTCTAAAATGCGTATAACGCGTGGGTCACGGGAAAGGCAGCCTAACATAAAGTCAGCCATGTGTGCCAGAGTACCAACAGGCAAGAATTCGCTGTCCTCACCAGGAGGATGACTCTCAATCTCCTCATCCTCTTCCTCCTCTTCTGCCCACCCACGCTGAAGAGATGGAACTAAAGTTCCATGGCTACCCTCTGTAGCGGAGGCAACCGTGTCTTCCTCCTCCTCCTCCTCCTCCGCCTCCTCCAATTGTCGCTGAGAAGACGAAGTGAGGGTGCTCTGGCTATCACCTAGTGTAAGCTCTTCCTCCCCCATTTCCACCTCTTCCACATGCAAAGCGTCGGTTTTAATTGTGAGCAGCGAGCGTTTCAGTAGACACAGAAGTGGGATGGTTACACTGATAATAGCGTTATCGCCGCTCACCATCTGTGTCGATTCCTCAAAATTGCGTAAAACCTCACAGAGGTCTGACATCCATTCCCACTCCTCACTTCTGATTAGAGGAAGTTGAACGGAGAGGTGACGACCGTGTAACAGCTGGTACTCCACTACTGCCCTCTGCTGCTCACAAAGTCGGGCCAACATGTGGAAGGTGGAGTTCCAGCGCGTGCTCACGTCACACAGCAGCCGGTGAGCTGGCAATTGTAAGCGCTGCTGCAGCTTCAACAGGCCGGCTGAAGCTGTTGATGACTTACGGAAATGTGCACACACGCGGCGCACCTTGGTCAAGAGATCATGCAAATTGGGGTAGGTTTTTAGAAATCGCTGAACCACTAAATTAAATACATGCGCTAGGCATGGTACGTGTGTGAGCTTGCCGAGCTCCAAAGCCGCCACCAAGTTACGCCCATTATCACACACAACCATGCCTGGTTGCAGGTTGAGTGGCGAGAGCCACTGCTCGGTCTGGTGACTAATCCCCTGCAACAGCTCTGAGGCCGTGTGCTGTTTGTCCCCAAGGCAGATCAGCTTCAGCACGGCCTGTTGACGCTTCCCCACTGCAGTGCTACACTGCTTCCAGCTACCGGCTGATGGGTGAGTGGCTCTGCGCGCAGAGAATTCGGAGGTGGAAACAGAGGAGGAGGAGGAGGAGCCAATAACGTAGGTGCTGGCGGAAACCCTGATGGAGGTAGGGCCCGCAATCCTCGGCGTGGGTAGCACCTGTGCCATCCCAGGGTCCGAGTCGCTCCCAGCCTCCACGACATTCACCCAGTGTGCCGTCAGGGAAATGTAGCGTCCCTGGCCACAAGCACTTGTCCATGTGTCAGTCGTTAAGTGGACCTTCCCATTAACTGCATTGGTCAGGGCACGGGTGATGTTACGGGACACATGGTGGTGTAAGGCGGGGACGGCACACCGGGAAAAGTAGTGGCGGCTGGGGACTGCGTACCGAGGGACAGCTGCTGCCATCAGGCTGCGGAAGGACTCAGTCTCCACAAGCCTAAATGGCAGCATTTCGATGGCCAGTAATTTGGAAAGGTGTGAGGTTAGTGCTATGGCCTGTGGGTGGGTGGCTGGGTATTTTCGCTTGCGCTCAAATGCCTGGGGTAACGACATTTGGACGCTGCGCTGGGACAGGGAAGTGGATGTGGTCGCTGATGGTGCTTCAGATGGTACAGGTGCAGGGCGGGAGGTATGCGGGCCTGCGCCTTCGACAGGCGATTGGCCGGCACCGAAAACAGGGGAAGAGGAGGCAGTGGTGTGGCCTGCAGACACAGATTGGCGATCCGGGCGTTCCTCCCACTTATTACGGTGCTTGGATGCCATGTGTCGGATCATGCTGGTGGTGGTGAGGTTGCTAGTGTTCATGCCTCGGCTCATTCTGGTGTGGCACAGGTTGCAAACTACAATTCTTTTGTCGTCCGCACTTTCCTTAAAAAAACGCCATACCGTGGAACACCTAGCCCTTGGCAAGGGAGATTTACGCAAGGGGGTGCTCCGTGGAACATTTGCGGGCCGGTTTGGTGCGGTCCGCCTTCTTTCTTTAGCCACACCACTGCCTCTTCCAGCCTGTTGCGGTGCTGCAGATGGATCACCCTCAGGACTGCTGTCATCGCTCGGCTCTCCACCTTCCCAGGTGGGGTCAGTCACCTCATCGTCCACCAAGTCCTCCTCCACTTCCTCACTCTGATCATCCTCCTCATTTCTTGATCCCACCACATACTCAGTCATTGACAACTGTGTATCATCCTCCTCATCAAGGTCTTGAGACAGTAATTGTGGTTGATTTGATGGCAACTGTGTCTCATCATCATCATCATCCACTTCCTTTGACCTTAAATGCCGTTCCCCTCTGTCATCTTCTTGTGATTGGGTACCCTCTAGAGGTTGTGAATCAGGGCACAAGATCTCATGTTCCTCTGCAAGCGTGCTTGGAGAGAGGTTCAAATGAAGGATTGGTGATGAGACGAGCTCCTCACTATATCCCAGTGTGGGATCACTTCTTTGGCCAGACCCTCTATGGTGGGAGGAAGGATGATCAGGGTGAGGATTGTGTTGACCAGACTCTTGGCTACTGAGAGTGGACTTGGTGGAAGACAGGGTGGTGCTTAACCGACTGGAAGCAGTATCAGCTGAAATCCAACCGACCACCTGTTCGCAGTGGTCTGACCTCGAGAGTGATGTCCTGCGACGCCCTGTAAACTGAGACATGAAGCTAGGTATGGTGGATGTCTTTCTTTCTTGTGCTCTGGCACCAGGCACAGTTTCTACGCGTCCTGACCCGCGCCCTGAACTATCAGGATCACGTCCTCTTCCCCGTCCCTTTTTACCCGCCTTCTTCATATTACACGGAATATGTGCTGCTAATCTGCGGCTAGGCACAGTGAACGGAATATGTGACGTTTATTTTTTAAACTTTGCACACTAAACAGAATGTGCTGCTAATCTGCAACTTTGCACACTAAACAGAATGTGCTGCTAATCTGCGGCTAGGCACAGTGAACGGAATATGTGACGTTTATTTTTTAAACTTTGCACACTAAACAATATGTGCCGCTAATCTGCGGCTAGGCACAGTGAACGGAATATGTGACGTTTATTTTTTAAACTTTGCACACTAAACAGAATGTGCTGCTAATCTGCGGCTAGGCACAGTGAACGGAATATGTGACATTTATTTTTTAAACTTTGCACACTAAACAGAATGTGCTGCTAATCTGCAACTTTGCACACTAAACAGAATGTGCTGCTAATCTGCGGCTAGGCACAGTGAACGGAATATGTGACGTTTATTTTTTAAACTTTGCACACTAAACAGAATGTGCTGCTAATCTGTGGCTAGGCACAGTGAACGGAATATGTGACGTTTATTTTTTAAACTTTGCACACTAAACAGAATGTGCTGCTTATCTGCGGCTAGGCACATTGAACGGAATATGTGACGTTTATTTTTTAAACTTTGCACACTAAACAGAATGTGCTGCTAATCTGCAACTTTGCACACTAAACAGAATGTGCTGCTAATCTGCGGCTAGGCACAGTGAACGGAGTATGTGACGTTTATTTTTTAAACTTTGCACACTAAACAATATGTGCCGCTAATCTGCGGCTAGGCACAGTGAACGGAATATGTGACGTTTATTTTTTAAACTTTGCACACTAAACAGAATGTGCTGCTAATCTGCGGCTAGGCACAGTGAACGGAATATGTGACATTTATTTTTTAAACTTTGCACACTAAACAGAATGTGCTGCTAATCTGCAACTTTGCACACTAAACAGAATGTGCTGCTAATCTGCGGCTAGGCACAGTGAACGGAATATGTGACGTTTATTTTTTAAACTTTACACACTAAACAGAATGTGCTGCTAATCTGCGGCTAGGCACAGTGAACGGAATATGTGACGTTTATTTTTTAAACTTTGCACACTAAACAGAATGTGCTGCTAATCTGCAACTTTGCACACTAAACAGAATGTGCTGCTAATCTGCGGCTAGGCACAGTGAACGGAGTATTTGACGTTTATTTTTTAAACTTTGCACACTAAACAATATGTGCCGCTAATCTGCGGCTAGGCACAGTGAACGGAATATGTGACGTTTATTTTTTAAACTTTGCACACTAAACAGAATGTGCTGCTAATCTGCAACTTTGCACACTAAACAGAATGTTCTGCTAATCTGCAGCTAGGCACAGTGAACGGAATATGTGACGTTTATTTTTTAAACTTTGCACACTAAACAGAATGTGCTGCTAATCTGCAACTTTGCACACTAAACAGAATGTGCTGCTAATCTGCGGCTAGGCACAGTGAACGGAGTATGTGACGTTTATTTTTTAAACTTTGCACACTAAACAATATGTGCCGCTAATCTGCGGCTAGGCACAGTGAACGGAATATGTGACGTTTATTTTTTAAACTTTGCACACTAAACAGAATGTGCTGCTAATCTGCAACTTTGCACACTAAACAGAATGTTCTGCTAATCTGCAGCTAGGCACAGTGAACGGAATATGTGACGTTTATTTTTTAAACTTTGCACACTAAACAGAATGTGCTGCTAATCTGCAACTTTGCACACTAAACAGAATGTGCTGCTAATCTGCGGCTAGGCACAGTGAACGGAGTATGTGACGTTTATTTTTTAAACTTTGCACACTAAACAATATGTGCCGCTAATCTGCGGCTAGGCACAGTGAACGGAATATGTGACGTTTATTTTTTAAACTTTGCACACTAAACAATATGTGCCGCTAATCTGCGGCTAGGCACAGTGAACGGAATATGGGACATTTATTTTTTAAACTTTGCACACTAAACAGAATGTGCTGCTAATCTGCGGCTAGGCACAGTGAACGGAATATGTGACATTTATTTTTTAAACTTTGCACACTAAACAGAATGTGCTGCTAATCTGCAACTTTGCACACTAAACAGAATGTGCTGCTAATCTGCGGCTAGGCACAGTGAACGGAATATGTGACGTTTATTTTTTAAACTTTGCACACTAAACAGAATGTGCTGCTAATCTGCGGCTAGGCACAGTGAACGGAATATGTGACGTTTATTTTTTAAACTTTGCACACTAAACAGAATGTGCTGCTAATCTGCGGCTAGGCACAGTGAACGGAATATGTGACGTTTATTTTTTAAACTTTGCACACTAAACAGAATGTGCTGCTAATCTGCAACTTTGCACACTAAACAGAATGTGCTGCTAATCTGCGGCTAGTCACAGTGAACGGAATATGTGACGTTTATTTTTTAAACTTTGCACACTAAACAGAATGTGCTGCTAATCTGCAACTTTGCACACTAAACAGAATGTGCTGCTAATCTGCGGCTAGGCACAGTGAACGGAGTATGTGACGTTTATTTTTTAAACTTTGCACACTAAACAATATGTGCCGCTAATCTGCGGCTAGGCACAGTGAACGGAATATGTGACGTTTATTTTTTAAACTTTGCACACTAAACAGAATGTGCTGCTAATCTGCGGCTAGGCACAGTGAACGGAATATGTGACATTTATTTTTTAAACTTTGCACACTAAACAGAATGTGCTGCTAATCTGCAACTTTGCACACTAAACAGAATGTGCTGCTAATCTGCGGCTAGGCATAGTGAACGGAATATGTGACGTTTATTTTTTAAACTTTGCACACTAAACAGAATGTGCTGCTAATCTGCGGCTAGGCACAGTGAACGGAATATGTGACGTTTATTTTTTAAACTTTGCACACTAAACAGAATGTGCTGCTAATCTGCAACTTTGCACACTAAACAGAATGTGCTGCTAATCTGCGGCTAGGCACAGTGAACGGAGTATTTGACGTTTATTTTTTAAACTTTGCACACTAAACAATATGTGCCGCTAATCTGCGGCTAGGCACAGTGAACGGAATATGTGACGTTTATTTTTTAAACTTTGCACACTAAACAGAATGTGCTGCTAATCTGCAACTTTGCACACTAAACAGAATGTTCTGCTAATCTGCAGCTAGGCACAGTGAACGGAATATGTGACGTTTATTTTTTAAACTTTGCACACTAAACAGAATGTGCTGCTAATCTGCAACTTTGCACACTAAACAGAATGTGCTGCTAATCTGCGGCTAGGCACAGTGAACGGAGTATGTGACGTTTATTTTTTAAACTTTGCACACTAAACAATATGTGCCGCTAATCTGCGGCTAGGCACAGTGAACGGAATATGTGACGTTTATTTTTTAAACTTTGCACACTAAACAGAATGTGCTGCTAATCTGCAACTTTGCACACTAAACAGAATGTTCTGCTAATCTGCAGCTAGGCACAGTGAACGGAATATGTGATGTTTATTTTTTAAACTTTGCACACTAAACAGAATGTGCTGCTAATCTGCAACTTTGCACACTAAACAGAATGTTCTGCTAATCTGCAGCTAGGCACAGTGAACGGAATATGTGACGTTTATTTTTTAAACTTTGCACACTAAACAGAATGTGCTGCTAATCTGCGGCTAGGCACAGTGAACGGAATATGTGACATTTATTTTTTAAACTTTGCACACTAAACAGAATGTGCTGCTAATCTGCAACTTTGCACACTAAACAGAATGTGCTGCTAATCTGCGGCTAGGCACAGTGAACGGAATATGTGACGTTTATTTTTTAAACTTTACACACTAAACAGAATGTGCTGCTAATCTGCGGCTAGGCACAGTGAACGGAATATGTGACGTTTATTTTTTAAACTTTGCACACTAAACAGAATGTGCTGCTAATCTGCAACTTTGCACACTAAACAGAATGTGCTGCTAATCTGCGGCTAGGCACAGTGAACGGAGTATTTGACGTTTATTTTTTAAACTTTGCACACTAAACAATATGTGCCGCTAATCTGCGGCTAGGCACAGTGAACGGAATATGTGACGTTTATTTTTTAAACTTTGCACACTAAACAGAATGTGCTGCTAATCTGCAACTTTGCACACTAAACAGAATGTTCTGCTAATCTGCAGCTAGGCACAGTGAACGGAATATGTGACGTTTATTTTTTAAACTTTGCACACTAAACAGAATGTGCTGCTAATCTGCAACTTTGCACACTAAACAGAATGTGCTGCTAATCTGCGGCTAGGCACAGTGAACGGAGTATGTGACGTTTATTTTTTAAACTTTGCACACTAAACAATATGTGCCGCTAATCTGCGGCTAGGCACAGTGAACGGAATATGTGACGTTTATTTTTTAAACTTTGCACACTAAACAGAATGTGCTGCTAATCTGCAACTTTGCACACTAAACAGAATGTGCTGCTAATCTGCGGCTAGGCACAGTGAACGGAGTATGTGACGTTTATTTTTAAACTTTGCACACTAAACAATATGTGCCGCTAATCTGCGGCTAGGCACAGTGAACGGAATATGTGACGTTTATTTTTTAAACTTTGCACACTAAACAGAATGTGCTGCTAATCTGCAACTTTGCACACTAAACAGAATGTTCTGCTAATCTGCAGCTAGGCACAGTGAACGGAATATGTGATGTTTATTTTTTAAACTTTGCACACTAAACAGAATGTGCTGCTAATCTGCAACTTTGCACACTAAACAGAATGTGCTGCTAATCTGCGGCTAGGCACAGTGAACGGAGTATGTGACGTTTATTTTTTAAACTTTGCACACTAAACAATATGTGCCGCTAATCTGCGGCTAGGCACAGTGAACGGAATATGTGACGTTTATTTTTTAAACTTTGCACACTAAACAATATGTGCCGCTAATCTGAGGCTAGGCACAGTGAACGGAATATGGGACATTTATTTTTTAAACTTTGCACACTAAACAGAATGTGCTGCTAATCTGCGGCTAGGCACAGTGAACGGAATATGTGACATTTATTTTTTAAACTTTGCACACTAAACAGAATGTGCTGCTAATCTGCAACTTTGCACACTAAACAGAATGTGCTGCTAATCTGCGGCTAGGCACAGTGAACGGAATATGTGACGTTTTTTTTTTAAACTTTGCACACTAAACAGAATGTGCTGCTAATCTGCGGCTAGGCACAGTGAACGGAATATGTGACGTTTATTTTTTAAACTTTGCACACTAAACAGAATGTGCTGCTAATCTGCGGCTAGGCACAGTGAACGGAATATGTGACGTTTATTTTTTAAACTTTGCACACTAAACAGAATGTGCTGCTAATCTGCAACTTTGCACACTAAACAGAATGTGCTGCTAATCTGCGGCTAGTCACAGTGAACGGAATATGTGACGTTTATTTTTTAAACTTTGCACACTAAACAATATGTGCCGCTAATCTGCGGCTAGGCACAGTGAACGGAATATGTGACGTTTATTTTTTAAACTTTGCACACTAAACAGAATGTGCTGCTAATCTGCAACTTTGCACACTAAACAGAATGTGCTGCTAATCTGCGGCTAGGCACACTAAACAGAATGTGCTGCTAATCTGCGGCTAGGCACAGTGAACGGAATATGTGACGTTTATTTTTTAAATTTGTGCCCCCCCAAACAAAATATAACTGCTGCCCCCACACACAACCGTCCTAAAAAGGACTTTTGGGTCTTTAAAGAGTTCAAAAACACTTTTCTTCTCCCTACACTGACTTTCCCTTCCAATCCTCATCTCTCCCTGGCTAAGACTGAGCCGAACTCGCTGGTCAGGTGCTATACAGCACCCGATCACGGGTTCTGGCCAGCCAATCAGTGTAATGCCAGCAGCCAACATGGCTGCTGGCATTACACTGATGTCAGAGCCTCCCCGCACGTTTATTGGCTGCGCAGCAGCAGCGAAACGTGCGGGGAGGAGACCCGAACATGGCGGGCGAGCACATGCGGTACTCGTACGAGTACCGCCATGTGCCGAGCAGAGCGATGCTCGAGCCGAACCGAGCTTCGGCCGAGCATGCTCGCTCATCACTACTTGATATGTTTGCGTGCAACCTTTTAAAAGGATACCTATATATTTATTTCCTAGATTTTACTACTTTCCTTTTTTAATATTATTTAAATGATACTATCCCTTTTTTAATTAATTTTATTCATTTACAGTCTCCACTTTTGTATTGGATATTGTTATGGCAATAGATTTTGGTACACATATATTTTTTGTGTACTTTTTTTGTGTATTCTCTACAGGATGTTAAGGCAAACATGTAGGTATACATGTTCCCTTCTATATTTCCTTAGACCAGTGTTCTCCAAGTCCAGTCCCCAAGGGCCACCAACAGGCCAGGATGTAAGGATTTCCCTGACGAAGCACTGGTGAGTTAACAAGTGGATCATTCATTGTGACTGACTCACCTGTGATTAATCAGGGAAATCCTTACATCCTGCCCTATTGATAGCCCTTGAGGACTGAGCTTGGACACCCTGCCTTAGATAATAGATTGAATTCTCAGGTCTGTGTTTTTTCTGCTTACGAATGTAAGTACAGATATGGCAATTTAATAGATATACATATCATTTGTCCCCCTTTTGTTTATTTATTTTAGTTTTATTTTCAAATTTTTATTTCATTAAATATGTCTATATGTAAGCATATTTATGCATGCATGTTTTCTTTTTTTATTTGTTATTATTTATTTTTTATAGAGACATTTTTTATTGTACTGTTTAATGCTGCTCCATTATAAAGGTTGTTTTTTTTTTGTCCAGATTTTATGTTATGCAGTTATGCCATTTGGATTATCCGATGGTACATGTTCCAATTTAGACATCTGCGATCTGATTGATCGTTTTGTTTGTGTGGAGACGTCCCGGTTGGATATATATGAGATTTTCAAGTTTATATGTATCGGTCGTCCGTTCCTTTATTTTAGTTTTATTATGTGGCAGTGTGAATTAGGTACACTGGTTGTTTCCATTTAAAAGGATAGTAATACTTCATTTTAACTTTATTTTATTTTGTAGGCATTAAAAAAATACATGAAAAATGATATAAGTCTTATCTCTCAAACCTTTATGGTTTAAGAGATATTCACAAGCAAAGTTTCCCCTCCCTCCTCTTTTACGTAGTGTAAGCCATCTCTTCTCCGATGTGGAATCTAGTTGTAAGACCAGACAGATAACAGCAGGGGACAATCTTCTTACAGTGAAAACAATGAAAGCCCTGCCCCCCTTGATAAGCTTTTCAGGTTTTTCCCTTATCTTAATTGAAGATTGTCCCTCTCTGCAATCTACCTGGGCACCTCCCTTCTGCTCTGGCTGAGCAGTGTTACATCAGTAAAAGGGGCGGGAGGGGGATACTTTGTCATTGAATTACTCTTGTACTACAACTCTGACAGATTTGAAATAAAACTCTAAAAAGTCCAAATACTATGATGATTAATTAGAGCTGCTTTTATTATGAAACACTGCTATCCCTTTAATTTAGAATCGGGCCTCTTCTCTTGACCAATAAGGGATCATGTTATGTTTTTTTATATAGCTGCAATGAGTATGTAGCTTTTATTGGCTTAATTGTTCTTATTGGCCTGGAAGTGGAGCCTCCATTTTCTACCAATTAGGTTTAGCATCAATGGTATTTAGATAGCCATTACGAGTGGCCGACCAATCCGTATATATATATATATATATATTCACAGAAAGCTTTGACAAAAGCTGTTGATCCGCGAAACTCATTAACCTTTACTTTTATTGTTTTAAATATGTATTTAAATTGTTTTATTTTATTACTATTAAAAATACTTTGAATATGCATTATCCAGATATTGGTCTATATTATGTGGTACAGCATAGCTGGAGATCCATTTTACACCAAGTGGAGATGGCGATATATCTTTGCAGGCATATTAGTCAGTTTTGGTTATCCCCTCTGCTGACTATACCGCAATATGAGTAAGATTTATTTTATTACACCATTCATCAAGCTGTAGCAATATTACATGATTGGGCACCCCTCTTTTTTCTTTGCTGATTTATGTCTATACCATTGGACAGAGGCGTAATTAAAATCCTCCAGGCCCTGGTGCAAGAAGTGCCATGGGTCCCCCCCGACCACATTAGGCCCCCCTCAACCACATTGGCCCTCTCCACATTGCCCCCCAATCACCACAATGCCCATCAATCTCCACAAAGTCCCCATCTCTTACCTCCCCGGAGCTCCCTCTTGGTCCTTTTCAGTAATGCAGTGCGCTGGGAGATGATGTCATCTCCCAGCGCTCTGCATTACTAGAGCTCCGGAGGGAGATTGTGGGCGGCAGGAGGAGGAGTTGCAGGTGTGACCCCTGTAACCCCTATAGTTACGCCACTGCCAATAGAGAGGACATAAATAGGTTGAGCAGTAGCAGCCATTTAGGAAGATTCATTGGAGTTCTGTGTCTTGGTCAGGCTCAATTATTGCTGATAGCCACATAATTGATTTGCAGCCTATTTGTTTGTGAGTACCCACGAGTGAGGTGTTGAAAAAGTGGTGGAATTTGCCTATGAACTTATTGAACTAGGGTACTTCTTTGTGGTTGCTATTGTTTTTTCTACCAAATTGGTGTGGGTCATTAGGATTTTTCAGCCATAGTAAGGTATGTTGGTATTATTATTAGTTGCAGTTAGCACTACTCAAGGCATTTGCTTATTGTGCAGATATAGCTCCCAGTTTTGTGTTGAATTACCAAGGTAAAATGTCACGGGACGTTATCCTTTACATGTTTGATACTTCATAGTAAAACAATCTGCCCTGCGGAATATTACATGCCATGCACGTCTGACCTGAACAGTATTTCATTCCGAAGGAGAATGACCTGCAGAATAATCTGGTGCGGGTCTGATCTTCAGAATATAGTGTCATGTTCCTTCCATGTCACGTATTACAGAATGTTCTGTACTCAGCATATGCCATCTACAGAATATTTCACTCTCACTGGTTTGTTCAAATCATTAACTGTTGCATCTTTTCCTGGTATTCTGTTGACAAGAAAATGAATTTCAAGCAAATCAACTAACTGTCTAATTTTGTCATTAAACTCATATTCATTAAAACGACACAATTGCCTAAAAGCAACTTTCATGATTTTAAAGAGCTTTCAAAATCACCACCTATATGTTGTCTTATCCATTTTCTTATTTACAAAACAAGTTTGTGTAATTTAGACTTATAGGTGATGCTAATTAAGGTAAGACATACAGTCGCTTCCTTTCTTAGCCATACATTTCCTTTCCCATTCATTGTCTGCCAAAGAGATACTAATGGTTACATTTTATATATCATCCCATTGTAAAATGTTAAAGGTGCTCATTGAGACTGCATTCAAGTGGCTGCAAACAAGTGGAGAGTTAAAACGAATCTGGTTAAGTACATGTGAGTGTGTTTGGTGTTTTATTAAGGTTTAAAAAGAAAATAAAATATATGTATATTCATTTTGTGTGGGTATTGCAAGGGTTTAAAAACACAGCTGTTTACTGGGTTTTTCTCTGGCCTGTGTGATTAAAGGGATAGTAATACTTCATTTTAACTTTATTTTATTTTGTAGGCATAAAAAAAACATGAAGAATGATATAAGTCTTATCTCTCAAACCTTTATGGTTTGAGAGATATTCACAAGCAAAGTTTCCCCTCCCGCCCCTTTTACCTAGTGTAAGCCATCTCTTCTCAGATGTGGAATGTAGTCCATAGACCAGACAGATAACAGCAGGGGGCAATCTTCTTCCTATGAGAACAATGAAAACCCTGCCCCCCTTGACAAGTTTTCAGTTTTTTCCCTTATCTTAATTGAAGATTGTCCCTCTCTGCAGTCTACCTGGGCACCTCCCTTCTGATCTGGCTGAACAGTGTTACATCAGTAAAAGGGGCGGGAGGGGGACACTTTGTCGTTGAATTACTCCTGAACTACAACTCTGACAGTAATGAAATAACACTCTCCAAAGTCCAAATACTATGATGATTAATTAGAGCTGCTTTTATTATGAAACATTACTATCCCTTTAAGGGTGATTGCTAAGGGGAGTCACCTGGCCGCAGTGCTACCATAAATACAGTGCCTAGGCTCACTGGATCGTGCTCATTAAGAGCTCATTTCTATTACCCACGCTAAAACCGGCGTTACAAGAAAAACAAGTAGCGCAAATTTTGCAAACGTGTTACGTCGGTATTCTATTGCTGATCCACGGTAAAACAAAACTGACGTAGACAACACTTTTCAGAGTAGTAACAAAACTGACGCTGTCTGCTTTTTTCTGACTACCACCTACAAAAAACGTGCAAAATGTCAAAGTCCAAGGAAATAGGTGTACATTTGACGACAGGAAGATCAAGTTTGGTGTTAGACGTGTTCTCCACATAACAAAATCCGACAGAGTGCCCCCCCCAGACATATTACCCCCCCTTTTAAAAGTCGACTTACAGTGCTTTCTTCCACCACATTAATCCGACAAATATTGTTCATAGTCGACAATTAACCCTTCCCCTTCCAAATCCAACTTACAGTGCTTTCTTCCACCACATTAATCCGACAAATATTGTTCATAGTCGACAATTAACCCTTCCCCTTCCAAATCCAACTTACAGTGCTTTCTTCCACCACATTAATCCGACAAATATTGTTCATAGTCGACAATTAACCTTTCCACTTCCAAATCCAACTTACAGTGCTTTCTTACACCACATTAATCCGACAAATATTGTTCATAGTCGACAATTAACCCTTCCCCTTCCAAATCTGACTTACAGTGCTTTCTTTCACCATATTAATTCGACGAATATTGTACATCCGACATTTTAACCCCCCCTCCCTTGAAAAATCGACTACAGTGCTCCCATGACTTTCTTTCACCATTTTTATCCCACATTTTTCTTCTCCTATTATATTCGACATTACCTCGTATTTTGTATTGTAAGATTAAACCCTATGGGTACCAGAGAGGTATTGTAATGTGTTTGCTACCCCTCTGGTACTCATAGGGTTAATAGGCAACCTGTATATGTATAAAAAAAAGTGTTTGTTTTTATTATATATGTAATTTGTGTGAAAATGTAATTACGTATTTAATTTATGTTTAACTATGATTTTCTTTTTTTAAATTATATATGTAATTTGTATTAAAAAGGTACTTCAGACCTCAAGAGGGGTATCATGACCCCTCATGACACCCCCCTAGCATGGGGGTGACAATTGCCCCCTTTATTAATTAAAGAGCATATAACCTATGTGAAACATAGGTTATATGCTCTTTAACCCTTTTAGTGCCCCTCTGGTATTCAAAGGGTTAATTAATAAAGAGGGCAATTGTGTGGGGTTAGTGGTGAAGAGGGTGGAGCTGAAGATGAGGAGCAAAGTGTAGGCAGCTGGGTAACAGTATGGAGGGGAGGTAGTGGGCAGAGGAAGAGGAAGGCCAGTTCTGAGTTGACTTAGTCCAACAGATTTGCAAGATTGTGTGAAGATGCGGATGAGGATAGCGCAGAATTGGCAACACTGGAGAGGGCCAATTCCTCTAACAGCCAGAGGAACAGTCCTCCTTCCAGGATAGATGGGAAGCAGAGTAGGTAGAAACCAAGGCAGGTGGTGGTAATAGGGGTCTCTATTATTAGGAGGGCAGATAGGGTAATCTGCCGCCAGGAACGTGAATGCCGAACAGTATGCTGTCTCCTGGGTGCTCGGGTTCGGCATATTGCAGACAGGGCTGACAGATTATTGGGAGGGGCTGGAAGTGATCCAGCTGTCTTGGTACATATTGGTACCAATGACAAAGTAGGAGGAGAATGGAGGTCCCTAAAGAATGATTTCAGGGATTTAGGTTCCAAGTTCAAGGCAAGGACCTCTAAGGTAATGTTTTCTGAAATATTGCCTGTGCCATGCACCAGTGAAGGTAGGCAGAGGGAGCTCAGGGAGCTTAATGCATGGCTCAAGCATTGTTGAAGGAGGGATTTGTGTTTTTAGAACACTGGGCAGACTTTGCTCTTGGGTACAATCTATATAAGCCTCCATGCTAGGGGAAAGAATGCTAAGAATCTTGGAGGAACTTTTAAAGGGATAGTAATACTTAAAATATATAAAAAAAAATATGTTGTAGGGTTTATCCCCCTGAGTAAAACAAGGGTACTCCCACTGCTGAAAGGTGTTTCATTCAAAAGTTCTTTATTTTCAAAGTTGAATTTTTTAGGTGCAATATCACAGTGGCCTGAAATTGTACATTGGCGCTGTTGCTACACGAGCCTATGGACAGCTCTGGTCCCGGGACCATAAATCTCCATAGGATGGTGTAGCAACAGCGCCACTGTACAATTTCAGGCCACTGTGATATTGCACCTAAAAATTAAACTTTGAGCTGTAATAACTTTTGAATAAAACACCTTTCAGCAGTGGGAGTACCCTTGTTTTACTCAGGGGGGTAAACCCTACACCATATTTTATTTACATTTTAAGTATTACTATCCCTTTAAACTAGGAAAGGGAGGAGGGGAATAGAACATACTGGGTAGATAGAGCAGATAGGAATCAGGTCCAAGTAAATGATCATGGGGTGATGAAAGGGTGGGGATAAATGTAGAAAATAGGGAGGAACTCCTAGTAAATGAAGATGTAGTCATGTAGGGAGTAATATATGTAAAGACTTCAAAATTAATTGTATGCTAGCAAATGCAAGAAGTATGGTAGATAAAATAGGAGAACTAGAATTGCTGGCGGTTAATGAGCAATTAGACATAATTGGTATAACAGAAACATGGTGGAATCATGCACATGACTGGACTGTAAATATAGAGGGCTATTCCCTGTTTAGAAGAGACAGGATTAATAGAAAAGGGGGAGGTGTGTGCTTGTATTTTAAACCAGAGCTAAATCCAGTTTTGAGGGGTGATATTAGTGAGGAAACTGGCCAAAATGTGGAGTCCTTATGGGTAGAAATTCAGACTAAATGTGGTGTAAAAGGTAAAAAAAGGAGTTGGTAGGTATATGCTACAAACCACCAAATATTGCTGACAATGTTGAAGCCTCACTGCTACTGTAAATCAGGAAAGCTGCCCAGCTTGGGAATAATATAATTATGGGAGATTTTAAGTATCCAGATATCAACTGGAAAAATGAGACCTGTCAGACTGCTAAGGGTAGTAGGTTTGTGAACATACTTTGTAAAAACTACATGTCACAAATAGTGATGATCGAGCACCCCAATGCTCGGGTGTTCGGGTACTCTGACCGAGCGCCCCCGGAGGCTCGAGTGCTCGGCCGAGCACCCGAGCCCCATTGAAGTCAATGGGAGGACTCGAGCATTACACCAGGCACCCCCTGCTCTGATGAGGGGAGGGTGCCTGGTCCATAGGAAAAGGGCAGAAAATGATGGAAACACCACAGAAATGGTTCAGGGACAGCATAGGGAGGATGTCTGGATGCATCTTGGACTCCAACATCGCTGCTGGGAACGATGTTTCGCCCGTAGTACGCCATTTTTACAGACTGACCGTAAAACACACAAAAAGGAAGACAAAAACGACTTTAGGCGAAAAATTGTTACCAAACAGTATTTGCTGTATATTTACTTGTAGATCATCTGCAAATTCTGCAAAAAATTTCATCGATTTTTCGGAACTGGGGCCATGATTAAGAGGGAAACGTGCGCAGAGGCAAATTCTCCCAAAAATTTCCTCGATTTTTCGGAACTGGGGCCATGATTAAGAGGGAAACGTGCGCAGAGGCAAATTCTCCCAAAAATTTCCTCGATTTTTCTGAACTGGGGCCATGATTAAGAGGGAAACGTGCGCAGAGGCAAATTCTGCAAAAAATTTCCTCGATTTTACTGAACTGGGGCCATGATTAAGAGGGAAACGTGAGCAGAGGCAAATTCTCCCAAAAATTTCCTCGATTTTTCTGAACTGGGGCCATGATTAAGAGGGAAACGTGCGCTGAGCCGACCATCTAAAACATTATGGGTTAGGGTCTGCTGCGGAGCTGACCATCCTAAACATTATATGCGAAGGCCCGCTAGTGAGCTGACGCTATAAAACATTATATGAGAGGGCCCGCTAGAGAGCTGACCCAATAAAACATTATATGAGAAGGCCCGCTGGTGAGCTGACCTATACAAAAATTGTCAAACAGCGCCCGCTGGTGAGCTGGCCCTATATAAAAATTATATCACAGGGCCCGCTGGTGAGCTGGCCCTATATAAAAATTATATCCCAGGGTATATGGAAGAGAGTCAACCATATACCAATTTTTTGGGTGGAAGGGGTGAATGGGAATACAGAGTATTCCCATCATTGTAAATAACATATCTAAAGTGACTTTATGTTCCCCCGGGGCTTTCCTCCAGTGGAGTGGAGAAGTCAGGGGAAATCCAGGCCTTGTTCATTTTTATAAGTGTCAACCTATCAGCATTTTTGGAGGAAAGGCGGATACGCTTATCTGTTATGATGCCACCAGCAGCACTAAATACCCGCTCAGACAGAACGCTGGCGGCAGGGCAGGCCAGCACCTCCAAGGCGTAGAGTGCCAATTCATACCACGTGTCCAGCTTGGACACCCAGTAGTTGTAAGGCACAGAGGGATCATTGAGGACGCTGACACGGTCTGCTACGTACTCCTTCACCATCTTCCAAAACTTTTCCCTCCTTGTGACACTAGGCTGCGCATCAGGGTGAGGGTGCTGGCGGGGTGTCATGAAGGTGTCCCACGCCTTGGAGAGTGTTGCCCTGCCTTTGTCGGAACTGCTGTGTGCTCCCCTTTTCTCCCCTTCTCGGTTGGCCAAGGTAGCACGTACTCTGCCGCCAGCGTTGTCAGATGGAAAATTTTGGAGCAATTTTTCAACAAGAACCTTCTGGTATTGCACCATTTTGCTTGTCCTCTCCACCGGAGGAATGAGAGATGAGAAATTCTCTTTGTAGCGGGGGTCCAGAAGGGTGAACACCCAGTAATCCGTGTTGTCTAAAATGCGTATAACGCGTGAGTCACGGGAAAGGCAGCCTAACATAAAGTCAGCCATGTGTGCCAGAGTACCAACAGGCAAGATTTCGCTGTCCTCACCAGGAGGATGACTCTCAATCTCCTCATCCTCTTCCTCCTCTTCTGCCCACCCACGCTGAAGAGATGGAACTAAAGTTCCATGGCTACCCTCTGTAGCGGAGGCAACCGTGTCTTCCTCCTCCTCCTCCTCCTCCTCCGCCTCCTCCAATTGTCGCTGAGAAGACAAAGTGAGGGTGCTCTGGCTATCACCTTGTGTAAGCTCTTCCTCCCGCATTTCCACCTCTTCCACATACAAAGCGTCAGTTTTAATTGTGAGCAGCGAGCGTTTCAGTAGACACAGAAGTGGGATGGTTACACTGATAATAGCGTTATCGCCGCTCACCATCTGTGTCGATTCCTCAAAATTGCGTAAAACCTCACAGAGGTCTGACATCCATTCCCACTCCTCACTTCTGATTACAGGAAGTTGAACGGAGAGGCGACAACCGTTTAACAGCTGGTACTCCACTACTGCCCTCTGCTGCTCACAAAGCCGGGCCAACATGTGGAAGGTGGAGTTCCAGCGCGTGCTCACGTCACACAGCAGCCGGTGAGCTGGCAATTGTAAGCGCTGCTGCAGCTTCAACAGGCCGGCTGAAGCTGTTGATGACTTACGGAAATGTGCACACACGCGGCGCACCTTGGTCAAGAGATCATGCAAATTGGGGTAGGTTTTTAGAAATCGCTGAACCACTAAATTAAATACATGCGCTAGGCATGGTACGTGTGTGAGCTTGCCGAGCTCCAAAGCCGCCACCAAGTTACGCCCATTATCACACACAACCATGGCTGGTTGCAGGTTGAGTGGCGAGAGCCACTGCTCGGTCTGGTGACTAATCCCCTGCAACAGCTCTGAGGCCGTGTGCTGTTTGTCCCCAAGGCAGATCAGCTTCAGCACGGCCTGTTGACGCTTCCCCACTGCAGTGCTACACTGCTTCCAGCTACCGGCTGATGGGTGAGTGGCGCTGCGCGCAGAGAATTCGGAGGTGGAAACGGAGGAGGAGGAGCCAATAACGTAGGTGCTGGCGGAAATCCTGATGGAGGTAGGGCCCGCAATCCTCGGCGTGGGTAGCACCTGTGCCATCCCAGGGTCCGAGTCGCTCCCAGCCTCCATGACATTCACCCAGTGTGCCATCAGGGAAATGTAGCGTCCCTGGCCACAAGCACTTGTCCATGTGTCAGTCGTTAAGTGGACCTTCCCAGTAACTGCGTTGGTCAGGGCACGGGTGATGTTACGGGACACATGGTGGTGTAAGGCGGGGACGGCACACCGGGAAAAGTAGTGGCGGCTGGGGACTGCGTACCGAGGGACAGCTGCTGCCATCAGGCTGCGGAAGGACTCAGTCTCCACAAGACTAAATGGCAGCATTTCGATGGCAAGTAATTTGGAAAGGTGTGAGGTTAGTGCTATGGCCTGTGGGTGGGTGGCTGGGTATTTTCGCTTGCGCTCAAATGCCTGGGGTAACGACATTTGGACGCTGCGCTGGGACAGGGAAGTGGATGTGGTCGCTGATGGTGCTTCAGATGGTACAGGTGCAGGGCGGGAGGTATGCGGGCCTGCGCCTTCGACAGGCGATTGGCCGGCACCGAAAACAGGGGAAGAGGAGGCAGTGGTGTGGCCTGCAGACACAGATTGGCGATCCGGGCGTTCCTCCCACTTATTACGGTGCTTGGATGCCATGTGTCGGATCATGCTGGTGGTGGTGAGGTTTCTAGTGTTCATGCCTCGGCTCATTCTGGTGTGGCACAGGTTGCAAACTACAATTTTTTTGTTGTCCGCACTTTCCTTAAAAAAACGCCATACCGCGGAACACCTAGCCCTTGGCAAGGGAGATTTACGCAAGGGGGTGCTCCGTGGAACATTTGCGGGCCGGTTTGGTGCGGTCCGCCTTCTTTCTGTAGCCACACCACTGCCTCTTCCAGCCTGTTGCGGTGCTGCAGATGGCTCACCCTCAGGACTGCTGTCATCGCTCGGCTCTCCACCTTCCCAGGTGGGGTCAGTGACCTCATCGTCCACCAAGTCCTCCTCCACTTCCTCACTCTGATCATCCTCCTCATTTCTTGATCCCACCACATACTCAGTCATTGACAACTGTATATCATCCTCCTCATCAAGGTCTTGAGACAGTAATAGTGGTTGATTTGATGGCAACTGTGTCTCATCATCATCATCATCCACTTCCTTTGACCTTAAATGCCGTTCACCTCTGTCATCTTCTTGTGATTGGGTACCCTCTAGAGGTTGTGAATCAGGGCACAAGATTTCATGTTCCTCAAGCGTGCTTGGAGAGAGGTTCAAATTAAGGATTGGTGATGAGACGACCTTCTCACTATATCCCAGTGTGGGATCACTTCTTTGACCAGACCCTCTATGGTGGGAGGAAGGATGATCAGGGTGATTATTATGTTGACCAGACTCTTGGCTACTGAGAGTGGACTTGGTGGAAGACAGGGTGGTGCTTAACCGACTGGAAGCAGTATCAGTTGAAATCCAACCGACCACCTGTTCGCAGTGGTCTGACCTCGAGAGTGATGTCCTGCGACGCCCTGTAAACTGAGACATGAAGCTAGGTATGGTGGATGTCTTTCTTTCTTGTGCTCTGGCACCAGGCACAGTTTCTACGCGTCCTGACCCGCGCCCTGAACTATCAGGATCACGTCCACTTCCCCGTCCCTTTTTACCCGCCTTCTTCATATTACACGGAATATGTGCTGCAAATCTGCAACTTTGCACACTAAACAGAATGTGCTGCTTATCTGCGGCTAGGGACAGTGAACAGAATATGTGACTTTTATTTTTAACACTTTGCACACTAAACAGAATGTGCTGCTTATCTGCGGCTAGGCACAGTGAACGGAATATGTGACTTTTATTTTTAACACTTTGCACACTAAACAGAATGTGCTGCAAATCTGCAACTTTGCACACTAAACAGAATGTGCTGCTTATCTGCGGCTAGGCACAGTGAACGGAATAAGTGACTTTTATTTTTTACACTTTGCACACTAAACAGAATGTGCTGCTAATCTGCAACTTTGCACACTAAACAGAATGTGCTGCTTATCTGCGGCTAGGCACAGTGAATGGAATATGTGACTTTTATTTTTTACACTTTGCACACTAAACAGAATGTTCTGCTAATCTGCAACTTTGCACACTAAACAGAATGTGCTGCTTATCTGCGGCTAGGCACAGTGAATGGAATATGTGACTTTTATTTTTTACACTTTGCACACTAAACAGAATGTTCTGCTAATCTGCAACTTTGCACACTAAACAGAATGTGCTGCTTATCTGCGGCTAGGCACAGTGAATGGAATATGTGACTTTTATTTTTTACACTTTGCACACTAAACAGAATGTTCTGCTAATCTGCAACTTTGCACATTAAACAGAATGTGCTGCTTATCTGCGGCTAGGCACAGTGAACGGAATAAGTGACTTTTATTTTTTACACTTTGCACACTAAACAGAATGCGCTGCTAATCTGCAACTTTGCACACTAAACAGAATGTGCTGCTTATCTGCGGCTAGGCACAGTGAATGGAATATGTGACTTTTATTTTTTACACTTTGCACACTAAACAGAATGTTCTGCTAATCTGCAACTTTGCACACTAAACAGAATGTGCTGCTTATCTGCGGCTAGGCACAGTCAATGGAATATGTGACTTTTATTTTTTACACTTTGCACACTAAACAGAATGTGCTGCTAATCTGCAACTTTGCACACTAAAAAGAATGTGCTGCTAATCTGCAACTTTGCACACTGAACAGAATGTGCTGCTAATCTGCAACTTTGCACACTAAACAGAATGTGCTGCTAATCTGCAACTTTGCACACTAAAAAGAATGTGCTGCTAATCTGCAACTTTGCACACTAAACAGAATGTGCTGCTAATCTGCAACTTTGCACACTAAAAAGAATGTGCTGCTAATCTCCAACTTTGCACACTAAACAGAATGTGCTGCTAATCTGAAACTTTGCACACTAAACAGAATGTGCTGCTAATATGCGGCTAGGCACAGTGAACGGAATATGTGACGTTTTTTTTTTAAACTCTGCCCCCCAAAACAAAATATATCTGCTGCCCCCACACACAATAGTCCTAAAAAGGACTTTTGGGTCTTTTTGTTGTTCAAACGCACTTTTTTTCTGCCTACACTGACTTTCCCTTCCTATCCTCATCTCTCCCTGGCTAAGACTGAGCCGAACTGGCTGGTCAGGTGCTATACAGCACCCGATCACGGGTTCTGGCCAGCCAATCAGTGTAATGCCAGCAGCCAACATGGCTGCTGGCATTACACTGATGTCAGAGCCTCCCCGTACGTTTATTGGCTACGCAGCAGCCGCGAAACGTGCGGGGAGGAGACCCGAACATGGCGGGCGAGCACATGCGGTACTCGTACGAGTACCGCCATGTGCCGAGCAGAGCGATGCTCGAGCCGAACCGAGCTTCGGCCGAGCATGCTCGCTCATCACTAGTCACAAATAATGGAAGTGCCAACAAGAAATAACAATGTATTGGACCTAGTGATAACGAATAACACAGAAATGGTATCCAATATTAAAGCGGAACTACCACCCGACAAAATCTTTAGCTTAACTAAGTCCCCATCTGGTGACTAGCTGCTTAGTAGCGCTAGTCTCCAGAATAATTACCTTATTTAATAGAATTATGCTCTATTCTAGGGCTGACAGTAGTACGGAGCACGGACATCTTGCCATTGTGACGTGCACGTCCGTGCGCTGTCAGTCCCAGCCGGATCTAGGAGGCGACGCTAGGAGCCTGCTGGCTTCAAAAGGGACTGACAGCACAGGTGCGCGGACGTCACAATGGCACGATGTCTGTGCTCCGTGCTACTGTCAGCCATAGAAGAAAGCATAAATCTATTAAATAAGGTAATAATTCTGGCGACTAGCTCTACTAAGCAGTTAGTCATCAGATGTAGACTTAGTTAAACTAAAGATTTTGTAGGGTGGTAGTTCCGGTTTAAGGTAACTGAGAATTTGGGAAACAGTGATCAGTTTGGCAAAGTAAAACTGTATAGGTTTAACCAAAATTCTTAATTCTAAAAAAGCTAACTTCAAAATTTTAAGAGCATCAATGCAACACATATACACATAACCATGCAGCACATAAATGCAACAATGCAACACATAAACTTTAAATAATACTATGTTTAAAGTAAAAAATAACAAGGAAAAATGGTCAGAATTTAAATTTAGGTTGCAGAAGTGCATTCAAGAGTATATTCCAAGGGGGGACAAATGCAAAAGAAGTAGATTACAGCCAATGTGGTTAAATGTAAAGAAGGAAATGGCAAGTAAAAAAAAGGCATTTAAACTATTTCATTTTGAAGGAATAGAAGAACATTCTTCCTTGAAATACAGGGAGTGCAAAAAGGCAATTAGCTTAGCAAAAATAGATAATGAAACTCAAATTGCAAGGGAAAGCAAGACTAATCCAAAAAAGTTTTTCAAATATATAAATAGCAAAAAACTTAAGACGGAGTGCATTGGACCATTCAAAAATGAGATAGGTGAGTTGATTAGTGAGGATAAGGAAAAGGCCGATGTTTTAAACACTTTCTTTACATCAGTATATACAAGGGAGCAAGGAATGATAGAAGAGCCTCCGCAAGTAACAAATAAAACAATACAATTATCAGATATTAGGTTAACTCAAGAAGATGTCATAGGTAGACTGAACAAAATTAAGACCGACAAAGCACCAGGTCCTGATGGTATTCATCCAGGGGTTCTTCAGGAACTCAGTTGCAGTGTTAGCAAAACCCCTATATTTACTCTTTAAAGACTCTCTCACCACAGGTTCAGTGCCACAAGACTGGCGAAGAGCCAATGTAGTGCCTCTATTTAAGAAGGGAACTAAAACAGAACCTGGAAATTATAGACCTGTGAGTTTGACCTCTGTAGTGGGAAAACTGCTAGAAGGGATAATAAGGGACTATATTCAGGATTACAACACACAAATAAGATCATTATCAGGAATCAACATGGTTTTATGAAGAATAGATCATGCCAAACTAACCTTTTCAGCTTCTATGAGGAAGTAAGCAGCAACTTTGATAATGGCAGGGCAGTTGATGTAGTATATCTAGTCTTTACAAAAGCACACATAAGGCTGGGATATAAAATAAGGAAATGGGGGCTAGGAGATAACCTTTGCAATTGGATACAAAACTGGTTGAAGGATAGGGAACAGTGTGTGGTTGTAAATGGACAATTCGCCAATACAGTTAAAGTGGAGAGTGGAATAGCTCAGGGTTCAGTATTAGGTCCGCTGCTTTCTAACATGTTTATAAATGACCTGGAAATAGAAGTAGAAAGCAAAATATCAATATATGCAGATGACTCTAAAATATGCAGTGTAATTAATTCAGAACAGGATATTTGCTCTCTACAGAGGAATTTACATAAAATGACCTATTGGGCAAACAAATGGAATATGAAGTTTAATGTGGGGAAGTGTAAAGTCATGCATTTGGGAGGAAATAATCCCAAGGCTACTTATAAACTTAATGGAATAATTGTAGGGGACTCATTGCTAGAGAAAGACCTTGGTATCCTTGTCAACTACAAATTTGGAAACAGAGACCAGTGTCAAACAGCAGCAGCAAAGGCAAACAAAATCCTGTCTTGCCTAAAAAGAGGTATTAAAGCAAGAGTGGATAACATTATTTTGCCATTATACAAATCATTGGTAAGATCTCACCTACAGTATGCAGTACAGTTTTGGGCACCAAGGATCTCTGCAGTGAGCTATTTATTTCAAGGCCTGATCAGGTGACCAGGGGACATCCCTGGAGATTAGAGGAAAGGAGGTTTAGACTTCAGCAGAGGAAGGGGTTTTTTACAGTAAGGTCTGTTAAATTGTGGAATTCTTTGCCCAAGGAGGTGGTTATGGCAGATACAATGGATACATTTAAGAGAAGATTAGATATATTTCTTTCAAAAGGGAACATATGGAGTTATACTGTTTATTAGTAGGCAGATCAGGAAGGTTTGATAAAGACTAATTTATTTGGTAGCAGAAAAGCTATACAATTCTCAGTTACTGAAGTATGAGGCAAAGGTTGAACTTGATGGACTTGTGTCTTTATTCATCCTAATTTACTATGTTACTATGATAGTAATACTTGCTATGTACAAATATCTATATTATAGAGTTTATTTCCCTGAGTAAAACAAGGGCACTCCCACTGATTACGGTGTTTTATTCAAATGTTATTACAGCTCAGATTTACTAGGTGCAGTATCACAGTGGCCTGAAATGTTACAGTGGCACTGTTCTTACACAATACTATGGACAGCTCTGATCAGTTGACCATAAATCTCCATAAGATGATGTAGCAACAGCGCCACTGTACAATTTCAGGCCACTGTGATACTGCACCTAAAAAATTCAGGTTTGAGCTGTAATAACTTTTGAATAAAATACCTCTCAGCAGTGGGCGTACCCTTAATTTACTTAGGAGGATAAGCCCTACAACATATACTTTTTTACATTTTAAGTAATATTATCCCTTTAATGAGTGTGAGCTTTTAATACTTTCTCATTTCTGAGATATTTTGATTTAAAGGGATAGTAATACTTAAATGTTACTATGCTCCATCTTGTAGCCCTTAAAAACTGAATTAAATGAGCCTGGAGGCATCTCTCAAACCTTTATGGTTTGAGAGATATCTGCTTTCAAAGTTTTGCTTTTTTCCCTCTTCCCTGATGTCAGCTTTCTAGCTGACAGCAGGGGAATCCGGTCCACGGACTGGCGGAGGCTCTTCAGCAGAGCCGATATCGCACTATGGAAGAAGAAATCCTTCACTGAAATGGTCTTCTACGTGTGCTTGCAAATCAAGCACACGCGATCTTGGCTCTACTGAAGAGCCTACTCTTGCTCAGGGATCGGATTCCCCTGCTGTCAGCTAGAAAGCTGACGTCAGGGGAGAGGGAAAAAAGCAAAACTTTGAAAGCAGATATCTCTCAAACCATAAAGTTTTGAAAGATGCTGCTGGGCTCATTTAATTCAGTTTTTTAAGGGCTACTAGATGGGGGATAGTAAAACCTAAGCATTACTGTCCCCTTAAATTTTTTCCCCTTTATTTGACATCAGCCTTTTCCCATAGTTAGAGTACTGGGACAAAAAGGAGTCAATATGGCAACCCACCTGGCTGATCACTCAACTCTCACAGAGTCACTTGTCTCTGTCAGTAGTATTTATTTTATTTATTTATTTATTTATATTATTTATTTAGAAAATGTTTTACCCCCTCTGGTCTTGCCTCTCTATCCTTTGCACTTGACCTGTATTAGTTGCATATGACCACATTGTGTAAACTACCATTTTTTTATCTGTATTGCATTGACTTGTTGTATATTTTCATATTTCAATAAAGCTATTTTAAAATTAAAAGAAAAAAAAAAGAAAATGTTTTACCAGGAAGAATACACCAAAATTTCTCTTGGTATCAAGTATGTCCTGGAGTGTTTACAACAAAGAGTTGCATATTTGCACAAATACAGACATAATATATGCGCGCATGCACACACACACACATACTAAAAATGTTATATACAGTTGCATATTGTTTTTTTGACATAAAAAACAGTTATTTTTAAGGATTTTAGCTTTAACCAAGGCTCAGGGGGCTTTAAATCTACTCACACAGAGACAAGAGTCTCTGTGTCAGTGATGCGCCAGGCAGGCAGCCATGCCAACCAGTCGGTTGACCATTCAGACAATTCTCAGGAGAACCAACTGACACTGGTTTTTTTTTTAACCCTTTGAGGGCCAGTGGGGGTATGCAACATATTGCAGAGCGTACCCCTCTGGCACTCAGATGGTTAAAAACAAAATAACTCAGAAATCATTAAGAATTAAAGAGTGTGATTATCATCAATACTCTATAATGCAGTTAGACACCCACTCATTTTAACCAGCACTGTCTTTTAACCCTTTCACTGATAAGGGAGGCTGAACACTGGTGGGGTTAATGGCATCTTGGGTGCCTAGCCTTATGGCGTATGAGATGTAAACTTTGCCCTGATTACATTTTTATGTCTATTCTTTTTACAAGAATAATAAAGAGCAAACTTTTCAATGGAATCATATTTTTTCAACATTCTAAAAACAGAATATCAGCAACTTTTGAAATCGGTGTACAGTGTTTTATGGTTTAACTCAATTACTGCAGAAATAGAGAACTACGTTTAATCTCCCTGTCAGGGAAGGAAAAAAATGTACAGTAAATCTGATTTTACTAGTGTTCACAGGAACCTTTTCAAATAATCAGGTATAAATTAGTGCAGTATTCATTAGAGGTGTGATTTTGAAGAAACCCAGCTATACCATATAGAAGACAGGCAGTGCAAACTTCCTTTGGTTTAAATGCAGAGTTGTAGTTCAAGAGTAATTCAATGACAAAGTATCCCCCTCCCACCCCTTTTACTGATGTAACACTGCTCAGCCACATCAGAAGGGAGGTGCCCAGGTAGACTGCAGAGAGGGACAATCTTCAATTAAGATAAGGGAAAAAGCTGAAAAACTTGTCAAGGGGGGCAGGGTTTTCATTGTTCTCATAGGAAGAAGAGTGTCCCCTTCTGTTATCTGTCTGGTCTATGGACTGCGTTCCACATCTGAGAAAAGATGGCTTACACTAGGTAAAAGGGGCAGGAGGGGAAACTTTGCTTGTGAATATCTCTCAAAACATAAAGGTTTGAGAGATAAGACTTATATTGTTCTTCATGTTTTTTAATGCCTACAAAATAAACTAAAAATAAAATGAAGTATTACTATCCCTTGAAGACCTCTCTAATAAACAAGGTATTAAAAACCCAGTTTATTACACTGGGAATGTCTAGAATTTTTATTTCAATCCTATGGTGAAGAATAAGGCCCGTTGTGCTTTTTGTTTAATAATGATTTTTCTTTCAGTCGAGTGACACGTTACTTATCCTTTCTTAACAAAGTAGTGATGCGTAAAACTAATTTTCCTGTGGAATTCTACATTTGACTGGAGATGGATACTCTGTTTAATACTAAGTAGTTTAAGTAACAGTAGGATTTTTTATTTCCAGTCTCCCACGCCTTTTATTAATGTGAGCTTCTTCAGCTGTGTTGACCTAACCCCACCAGTAGACCAGGATCCGTTCTACTGCCCAGGTTAGTTCCGTTACCACTGAAGGAGCTCACATCAGAAAAAGTGTAGCGAAATGAAGAGGGAGAAAATACCACAAGCTCCCCTGTGTGTGTATCAATAGGATTTTAATGGCCACCACCAACACCCCAAAGGTGCATACTCACAAATGTATTGGCCAGAAAATGGTTTATACCAATTCCAGCAATCAGACAGATCAGGAATAATAACTGCCCTCGGATACAATATATATATATATAATTGAATTCCAAATGGTAAAAGGCTGCTGTCTCATCACACAATCTCCCTCAGTGGCATAGAAACTCCAAGCATCATATAAAAAACAAAAGAAAAAGTGTTCAATAGTGTAATATTGTACTGCAGAATTGTTAATATACTTGAAAAAATGTTCTCATTTACATTTGTATGTGCCTGTTATCAGAAGATCTGACAACAGAGCCTGTGAAGATAACAAACCCGTCTCCACTTGGGTGAAGAATGATCAAGAACTCCAGATAAGACAAGGCATCAGAAAAAGGAGTGGGAGCTGTAAATAGTGCTCAGGGCACACTTAAAGAACTCACATGAGGGCACGTGCACTCATCCAGTTGCTATGGAAACCAAGCCCCTGCTAATCAGGCAACTGAGTCAGCTCCTTCACTGAAGCTCCAACATCAAAGAAAGTTGTAGGAGAATGGAATAAGAACCTTAATGTAATTTCAACTACATCAATCACCAAACTTTATTAAAAAGTGGAACATATTAATTTTTTCAGCCTCGCTATCTCTTAACAGGCAAAAAGGCTTACAATGTGTCTGATTTTACTATTAAAGGAAAAAAAAAAGGTAAAAAAACCAAGCTGTATGCTGGAGCTATCCTTAAAATATATCGACAGGAGAAAATACTATAAATGTAAATATAGTCAAAAAAGGTGCAAGCTACAATCCGATGAACCAAGTGTACTGGTCAAATTCTACAAAAAAAAACAGACAGCCAAAAATCTAAGGAGAGCGCTCCTAATGACTATATATCTATAAAAAATAAGTCAGGAAGGTGACTGTTAAAAGTATACTTTATTACCAAAATGTAACTTGAAATTATCTACTAATGCAATGTAATACACATACAATTAACATGTAAAATATAAAAAATAGATACCAATTAAATTCAATTTAATCCAGCCTGGCAGCTGGATAAACACAGTTCTAAAAGATAAAGTCCATCCAGATAAAGAACTAATATCCCTAATGAACCCAATCAAGCCCAAATACTGACTTGTAGTCCAATAATATAATACAGCTAAATGTAGGTATGTGAGTTATATCTGTTGTCTGATATGTAGCAAGATGTTGTAAAGCAAACTGATGTATGGAAGCCAATATCTAGATGCTAGTGGAAGCACTGTATTCACCAGTCTCTTTATAGGTATATTAGTGCAAAAGATGTGTTCTCTGGTCATGGAGCAGTGAGGTAACGGCAGTACGCAGAGCAGGACTGGCCTCTTAACTCTTTGAGTGCCAGAGGGGTATGCAACACATTGCAAAGGGTTAACATTACCTGGACCTGTTCTGTGTACTGCCGTTACCTCACTGCCCCACGCGATTGCACAGCCTCACTCATGCGATGCAATCATGCGCAGTAGAGACTGGCCGAACGTGGGCACTGCACGTGACTGCATCGTGACAAACGTTCTGGCCTTTTATTATTTTGGATGGGCATGTGCACAAACTCCTGTCTGTAATAAAGGCTTCTTACCCAGCTCTTTCCGTGTAAGCAGGCAGGTGTGAATTCCTCTCATCTCTAATTTGCGGACAGGTATACAATCCTCCCGTCTCTCCTTAATTCAAGATTTCCAGTAAGGAGATAGATGAATGTCTTTCTCTTACGGAACTTGTAATATGCTGGCAGATGTGCAAATCTCCTGCTCCTCTGTTGTTAAGGTCTCCACTGCAGTCAGCTGATGCTTCTGATTGTATGTTTAGTGAACAAAGCAACAGTTCGTTAGCAAGTCAGTAATCTGCTACAAATATTGGATTCTCGACTGTGGGCATCAACAGCTTTTAACCTGGCTCTGGATATCTCTCTCCAACGCGTTTCATGCTAAATCTTAACACTTTTGTGAATCTAACTTTGATTTTACTATTGTTTTCAAAATATATTTTAAAAATAAAAATAACACTTTTTATTTTTTAATACTGATTATTCTTTCAAATGATTGAGTTATTTGGGAGTATATATGTTCTGTGCTGAGGTTTCTATAGATGTTAGCCTCTGCTACACACTGGAACATGAACAGAGGCAGGCAACCTTCTACTCTCCTGATCCCCAAACAGCTGCCAACTGATTGAGCATGATGGGAGATGTATTTAAAGGGATAGTAATGTTTCATAATAAAAGCTGCTCTAATTAATCATCATAGCATTTGGACTTTGGAGAGTGTTATTTCAATTCTGTCAGAGTTGTAGTTCCAGAGTAATTCAATGACAAAGTATCCCCCTCCCACCCCTTTTACTGATGTAACATTGCTCAGCCAGATCAGAAGGGAGGTGCCCAGGTAGACTGCAGAGAGGGACAATTTTCAATTAAGATAAGGGAAAAACCTGATAAAATTTGTCAAGGGGGGCAGGGCTTTCATTGTTCTCATAGGAAGAAGATTGTACCCTGCTGTTATCTGTCTGGTCTATGGACTAGATTCCACATCTGAGAAGAGATGGCTTACACTAGGTAAAAGGGGCGGGAGGGGAAACTTTGCTTGTGAATATCTCTCTAATCATAAAGGTTTGAGAGATAAGACATATCCTTCTTCATGTTTTTTTTATGCCTACAAAATAAAATAAAGTTAAGATGAAGTATTACTATCCCTTTAACGACAGGAGAGCCAAAATTTACCTAAATTTGTACTAAAACATATGATCTGTGTTGTGCACACACTCCACTGTCATTAAGACTTCAATGTATTCAGGGCTGGATTTACCATTAGGCAAAATAGGCACTTGCCCAGAGTGACAGATTTTTAGGGGTGATGGGCAAGTGACTCACTACTATCATATCCATTCACTATCACAGCCCACCCGTCCCTGCCACCCTTGTTAGATGACACTCTGAGTCACCAGCAAGGCAAGACGGGATAAGGAAGACTGAAGTCCCTTCCAAGACTGGTCATTTTTGTGGTGTTGATGATGTGGGAAGGGGTGGGCTGTTGTTTTTTTCAGTTTCACTGTACAAGTTATAGATGGGCAAGGCATTATCCTGCTGTGATTAGAAATGATCACTGCAAGAATCTCCTACTTTAGATCAGTGAGATGGTCTCTCTCATTGGAAGTAATTGCCACAGGTTAACGCCTTGCCTCTACATGATGTGAATGGGGGTTTAGCAAGGACTTCAGTGAACTAGGCGGAAGTCCTCCGGGATTTTACACGCAGGTTTTGTAAGGCTGGACCATATTTTCCCACATCAGTAGCATCAAATATATGATCACTGCCACCTTCTTCAGTAAGGTGGATATTCCTATTACTGTCATGCAGGAAAAATTTAGTCACATGGCCGTTCTCATGCATTACTGATACTGCTGGTGTCACTGAGGAAGACTGAATCTCATTTCATAACCCTTTAAGTGCCACTGGAGTATGTGATGCATTGAACATTGCTCTGATATCTAAACGGATAGTAATGTTTCATAATAAAAGCAGCTTGAATTAATCTTCATAGTATTTGGGCCTTGGAGAGTGTTATTTCACTACTGTCAGAGTTGTAGTACAAGAGTAATTGAATGATAAAGTATCCCCCTCCCACCCCTTTTACTGATGTAACACTGCTCACCTCAGAGCGGCAGGGAGTATCCAGGTAGATTACAGAGAGGGACAATCTTCAATTAAGATAAGGGAAAAACCTGAAAAAACCTGTCAAGGGGGGCAGGGCTTTCATTGTTCTCACAGTAAGAATATTGACCCTTGATGTGAGCTGTCTGGTCTATGGACTGGATTCCACATCTGAGGGGAGGCGGTTTACACTAGGTAAAAGGGGTGGGAGGGGGAAACTTTATCATTCAATTACTCTTGAACTACAATGCTCACAGTAATGAAATAACACTCTCTATGGCTCAAATACTATGAAGATTAATTGGAGCTGCTGTTTTTGTTAAACATTACTATCACTTTAAAGGGATAATAATACCTAGATGTAAGAATGTTTAACATTGTTCATCTGAAAAAAATAAATGAAAAACATTAAATACTGTTGCTTAAAGATTTGTATTTTAAGAATTATACACTTTTGAAGTCCCTCCCTCCCTCCCATTTTACTCACGTCAGCGCTGTAGCTGACAGATCGAGATTCTGGTCATTCAACCTGCCTCCCAAGCACACTGTGTAGACCGTTCTAATGAAGTATTTATTTGTAGATAAAGCTATTTCGGCTCTACTGAAGAGCTGTCCAGTCAAATGGCCAGTATCTCGATCTGTCAGCTAGAGCGCTGACATGAGTAAAAGGGGAGGTGGGGGGACTTTAAAAGTGTATATATCTTAAAATACATATCTTTAAGCAACGGGATTTACTGCATTTCATTTTTTTTTCAGATGAACAATATCAAACCTTCTTACATCCAGGTATTACTATCCCTTTAACTCTTTGAGTGGCAGGGGCTTGGACCATTTCTTTTTTTTTTTTTTTTTTTTTTTCCTTTTTATAAAGCTTTATTGAAATAACGTTTCCAACACATTACAGAACATAATGTAAATACAAAGTAAAAGTACAATTCCATAAAGACATGTCTATATTTAAACATTGAGTAGTAAAACCTGAAATATAAGATCCAGTAGCTGAAAAGAAAAGATTTATCCATAATCCAATCAGTAAGCTAAAAGCTGTATGTGCCAAAGTACATATATGCCAATTGCAAGATAATGTGAAAACATTATTATCTAAAGAGAAATAACTGTCTTGTAAAAGTATCGTTATTTACCAATATAACAAGCAGGATTGAAATTGAACGAAACAGTAGGATAATTGGTCAAAGTGGCCATAATGTATGTCCCAACGATCAGTGTCCCCCTGGCATATGACAGCACAGGGGTAGGGAGAAGAAGAGAGGAGAGAAAAAAAAAAAAAAAAAAAAAAAACACAAGGGGGAAGTATGCCTAGAAATGGGTATAGTCTGTCGAAGGGAAAATTAGGTCCAGGGAAGAGAAAGAAGTAAAGAAGGATGAAAATTGTCCCTCATCCCAAGGGAGCCCGACCACTCCACACCATCCACGGGGTCCAAATAGTCCGAAAACAATCCGCTCTCCCCATAACAGAGGCATGTATACGTTCCATGGTCAGGAAGGAGTTAACCCTGTTCCTCCACATATCAATTGTAGGTGCTGTGTTAGACCTCCACAGTGAGGGAATGTTGAGTTTCGCAGCATTCAGAAGGAAATGAGAAAGAAGTGTCTGGGACTTAGACAGACCCAAAGAATCCGGAAACATTGCAAAAAGGAAGATCACTGGTGTGCAAGGGAGAGTAATACCAAAGATATCTGTAATTGCTTTACCGAGGGCTTGCCAGTAAGTTTGGATCTCTGGACAGGTCCACCATATATGAAGCATAGTACCTCTGCCAAGACTGCATCTCCAGCAAATGTCGGGGGTGTTAGCGAATATTTGGGCCATTCGAACAGGTGTCCTGTACCAACGAGAGATCAATTTAAAATTGACCTCCCTCGAGGCTGAATCACGGGCCATACGGTGTAGGGTAGAAATTGCCCTGTTCCAGGTATCCACCGGTAAGTTTAAGGACAGGTCGGTCTCCCATGCTAAAATGAAAAAAGCCTTAGTATCGGAAGTCGACGGTGTCAAAAGAGGGCGAATCTTGGACAATGTCTTCGTCGCAAAGTAGCCTTTATTAGCTAATGTCTCAAAAGAGGTGCGTTGTCGGGAGAAGCAACCTTTGGGGCGTAAGTTCTCCACAAAGTGGCGGGCCTGTCTGTAGCGCCATTCGTGATTCTGTGGCAGAGAATGGATCAAATGTAGATGTTCGAAAGGGAGAATAGATCCGGTAGGAGCCAGGGCGCCCAAGGTATCAATCCCCAGCCGCCTCCAAATCTGAAAAGGGCTACCCCTTGCTCCTGGCTGGAAATGTACAGAGCCATAAATCGAAAAAAGTGGCGAGGGGAACTGGGAAAGTCCCGATTTCACCTGTACCTGAGACCAAACCTCCAGAGCAGGAGTTATGATCGGATGATTGGCCACTCGTCTCTTCGCCTGAATAGGGGATTGCCAGATTAGGGTCTGGAGATCAATGGAGGGGAGAAGGTCCTGTGAGATGTGGATCCATTCCTTCGCCTTCCTGTCATGACATTCCAGTAACGGCATCAAGGCGCAAGCTTGATAATATTGCTTTAAATCCGGTAAGCCCATACCCCCTCTAGATGGTGGCCTATATAAGTAGCGGGCTGCCAATCTAGGTTTTTTATACGCCCAGACGAAAGCATTCACCGCTGCTTGGAGGGATACCAGGTCGCGATTATGATAGGTAATAGGAAGCGATTTAAAAAGGTACAGAAGCCTCGGCAGTACTATCATCTTAATGAGGTTTATCCTCCCTGTCCAGGATATGAAGAGACCATCCCATTTCTTGAAGTCTACATCCATCTGAGTACGGATGTCCCTGAGGTTGGTAGACGAGATGGACGAGAAGTCTGGTGAAAGTAAGACTCCCAGGTATTTGATATTGTCAGTTTTCCATTTAAAAGGGTAAAGACGTTGAAGGTGGGAAGCACGATGGTCGGAGACATTCAGTGGCAATACCTCCGATTTGGTGTAGTTGATGGAAAAGTTGGTGAGCCCACCATATTCCTCCAATAGCTCCATCAATGGTGGGAGGGAGGACTCCGGGGAGGACAACGTAAGCAGAATATCATCCGCAAATCCTGAAACCACCGCAGGGTCCCTCACTGTTGGTAGGCCCAGGACCCGAGGGTGGTGTCGAATCAGGGCTAGAAGCGGTTCCAAGGTCAAAATAAATAGAATCGGCGAAAGAGGGCAACCTTGTCGTGTGCCATTGGCGATCTGAAAGGGATCTGACAGTTGTCCATTCACTAGTAGACGGGCCGTAGGGTCCTGATAGAGACTCAATATACCATGAAGAGATCTTCGACCCATAACTATATATAACAGTGTTTCCCTTAAAAAAGACCAGTCTACCCGGTCGAATGCCTTTTCGGCGTCTATAGTGAGCAATAGCATAGGTGTAGAGTCTAGCATAGCTTTGTGGATGATCGTCAAAGCTTTGATAATGTTGTCTTTCGCTTCTCTGTTGGGAACAAACCCAGCTTGAGATATGTGAATAAGTGTGGTTAAATAGGGTTTCAGTCTCACTGCCCACATCGACGCGTAAAGTTTGACATCCACGTTAAGTAATGAAATGGGGCGATAATTAGCACAGGACGTCGGATCCTTGCCTGGTTTGGGCAGAAGAGTAATATGGGCCTGGAGTGCCTGACTCGGGAAAGAACCCCCATCTAAGATTGCATTAAAGGACTGAAGCAAATGAGGAGCAAGAATTTGAGAGAATTTTTTATAGTAAGGTGCCGAAAAACCATCGGGGCCCGGACTTTTACCGACTGGAATCCGTTTAATGCCAGCAAGTATTTCAGTTATGGAAAAGGGCTCCTCCAGTAGTGAGATCGCCGTCTCTGGAAGTCTAGGACATCCAGCTCGATGTAATAAGGCTTTCATAGCATCAATACGATCAAGTACAGGGGAAGACATCGCGGATGGGGTCAGATTGTATAGTGCCTTGTAATAGTCTTTAAAAAGAGGCGCCATCTTTGAAAAAGCATAATGCTGCACACCTACCGTATCTGTGATACGCTCAATATAATGCTGCTTCCTCTTAATCTGGACCAGACGTGCCAGGTGTTTCCCACATTTGTTACCTTGCAGGTATGCAGCATATTTTGTCCAAAGGAAGGACCTCTGAGTTACCCCCGCATACCACCCCTGTATTTTGGAGCGGAGAGTTACAATGTCTTGCATTAGACCTGGAGAATCATTCTTCTTATGTCTAGCTTCAAGATCCGTCAGATCAGAGAGCATTGACCGTAAGTTTTCCATACGTTGTTTCCGTCGTTGAGAACCTAGTTTTATTAAGGTACCCCTGACAACACATTTATGTGCCTCCCAAACAACCTCCGGAGGAGTCTCAGGGGAAACATTGAGTTCAAAGTAGGTCCGAATGGAGGATAGAATTTCGGTACTTAAGGCGTCTTCATGCAGAAGCTGTTCATTAAGCTTCCAGGAGAGTCTGCTTCCATCCCCACCCTCCAAACGCATCTGAATCCACACAGGAGCATGGTCTGACCATGTGATATTTTCTATTCCCGCTTTCCGAATCAAATGTACCGAATGTTGAGCAATTAAAAAGTAATCAATTCGCGTGTATCTATGATGTACTTGGGAATAGAAAGTGTAGTCCCTTGCCTGAGCCGACTGGAGTCTCCAGACATCTAACAGGTGCGCTTCTTTTAAAAGCTTAGACCACGTGGCAAGCGTTCCAGGAGAGATATGCGAGGTCCCAGACGAACAGTCAACTCTGGGATCCAGGGGCATATTGAAGTCCCCTCCCAAGACCAAATGACCCTTCTGAAATGCCTGAAGTTTCTTCAGTGTAGTGGAGAGAAAGCCAGTCTGTCCCGAGTTGGGGGCATAAATAGTGGCTAGAGTGCAAGGGACACCCCCCAGTAAGCCACGGAGAAAGATATAACGCCCACCTTCATCTCTCTCCACATCCGAACCGACCCACACAACAGACCTATGAAGTAGAATAGAGACTCCCCTCTTCTTCCGGTTTTCAGAATAAGTAGCATGCCAGACTTGGGTATAATCTCTGTTTACAAGGGAGGGATGTGATACGCGTTGAAAATGGGTTTCCTGAAGCAGGACCACATCCGCCCCCAGTCTACGAAACTCCCTCAAAGCCTGAGAGCGCTTCTCGGGAACATTCAATCCCTTAGCATTAACAGACAATATTTGGATCTGAGGAACAGGGGGTCTTCCCCCACCTGAGCTTTCACCAACCATGATGTTGGATAGGACAGCAAGGGATGCGGGGGTCCCGAGCCCCCCCAGGAATGAGGACCAAGAAAAGAAAATGAAAAAGAGAAGGTAAGGAGAGGGGTAGGAAGAAAGATAAAAAAAAAAAAAAAAAAAAAAAAAAACTATCTCCTATCTCCCCAACCGCACTGCGTATCGGAGGTATCAAGATACTCCAATTATAAGGAGAGGCCCCGACCGCAGGGACCAACCACTAAGATCAGAATATAAACGTGTGAGTCCAGAGGGTACCAGGTAGGTACCTCCGGACGCCCAATAGTCACGTATGGGTTAAACAATAACCCTAGGGAGGGATTAATAGTATTAATACAAATGTATCAACAGACAATTGCAATCTAAAATCACAAAAATACAGTTAACCAGAACCTCCCCACCCGAACCACGAACCTCCAAAGATATGTTGTACTACTCCCAAGTCCAGAATGCTTAAAGTATATTAGGAGAAATATGCACAAATAGGACATTAAAACATGTATATATAGTATGAGCCTGTACACTATCCCAGGGCCTATATCCCGTGGGTGGCCCACCGTTTCGGAGGGTAAGACTAGGCCTCTTCTGCCACCTCATTTAGCACCCCTCCGGCCCGGCATCCGGCCCCGCCTGACGGGTCTCCTGGGACGAAGCTGTCCATGGACCATCACACCCAGCCGCGCGGGTACGAAGACCCACGCCGCGAGGTCCGAGGAGTCCAGACCACCTCCACTTAACACCTTGCCTACTCCTATACAAGAGGCCTATGCATAGGTCGAAGGCCCCATCCCCGGGAGCATGGACGACCCCCGCCCCGCGGCAAGCCGTGTACCGTTAGGGTCTCTAATTGACCCGTCAGGGCCACACACCACGGTCGGCCGGGGTGTCATCCGCCCCCGTCGCCCAGGGCCCCCACCCCACAGGACCCCTCCACCCTGATTTCAAAATAATGTCCCCAAATTAACTACCTAAATCTAAAAAGCTATGATCCCTCCACAATGGTACTTATCTAACAGTATTCTTATGGGGAACCCCAAAACACATTATAAAAAAAGAAACCGAAAATAAAAAAGACAAGAATGACAGGTAGTCTCGGATGTCGGAACCCCTTGTTGGTGTCCGCATAGAGCGTTTCCAAAGCCCAGTGCGGAGGCCCAAGCCCCAAGATCACATCAGAGTGAATAGCCCACCTACCACCCTGTATCCCCTACATCTAATGGGACCGGTGACATCCGAGACCCCTGCCACCTCGTACAATATACACAAGTTACCAAGTTAACACAAGGACCAAGTATACATTACAGCAGGAAAGATCAGGAGAGCATGTTGTTACATCCGTGTCTAAATAAGATAGCCAAGAAGATCCTCCAATGCAATGCTGAGTGATACTTGGCCGGAACCAACAGGGCCAAAGGGCAGTAGGATAAAGATGCAGTCAACGTAGCCAAGGTAGGACTCAATCCGGGCTGCCAGTTGCCCAAGAGTAGTGAAAAAGGTCCACAGAAACACTCCTAGTCCAAATGCTGGTATAGTCCATCCCAGTCTGAGCGATTTGGGCCCCTAGATGTGATATTCCCAGGGTGTTTTGGTTTTTTCTTCACTGGGCTCAACACAGGAGAACCCATCATCTGTTCACCGGTCCCTGTGTCTGGTGGGCCTTCTGCCTCTGTATTATGCCCACTATCTGCGTCGGTGCTCCCACTTGGGGCCTGGATGTTTAGCGTGGCACAAAATTCCGAGATGTCACCCTGGGAACGTAGAATTGCCGAGGCCCCCTGATGTTGGGCCATCAAGGCAAATGGAAAACCCCATTTATATTTAATTTGCAAAGACCGCAAGTGCATAGTGAGTGGTTTCAAGTCCCTTCTTTGCTGCAGTGTGTAGGGGGACAGATCCTGGAAAAACTGTATCTCCGATTCCAGGTATGTGATCTTGTCTCGTTCCCTTGCCGCTTTCATAACCTTCTCTCTCATCTGGAAACTCAGGAAGCAGCAAATAACATCTCTCGGGGGGTCCCCTGGCGCTCCCCTGGGCCTCAAAGCTCGGTGCGCCCGTTCAAGCTGGATCGGAGGCGAAGGGGATATCCCCAAACTTTCAACAAAGATAGATTGAAGAGCTTGTTCCAGATCTTTAGGTGGAATCGATTCCTGGAGGCCCCTTATCCGGAGGTTACATCGACGGCCTCTGTTATCCAGGTCGTCTAGCTTAGAAGTAAGTAGAGCAATGCTGTCGCCATGTTGGGAGAGCCGTTCCCTCATGATCACCTGTTTCCTAAGGATCTTGTCCCTGTCTTTTTCCATCGCGGACATACGCTGTCCTAATTGAGTGATATCATCTCGCAGTCCGGCTATTTCTTCCTTAACTGCTGATTTGATTTCCAAGACCAGGTCTTTAAGGTCTGCCTTGGTCGGTAAGTTAGTAATAGCGGCTTTGGTCAAGGGTTCGTCATCTCCCATCTCGGAGGAACAGGCTAGCGGGTTCCAGTCCTCCGGTAAGTCGGTGGATAGATTAAGCGGAGCAAAACCTGTACTGCAGGGGAGATCCGGGTCAAGGCTATGTGGAGCCGACAACACAGAGTGGCCCAACGCCTTGTCCGAAGGTGTAGGCCTCGAGGCGCTCCCGTGACGCACTGGTAGATAGCTCGTGATTCTTGCCCCTGCAGGGGTTTTAGTCGATCGTTTCTTCCTTTGTGGCATCTACAGTGATCAGTCGGACAGATGAGTGAAGATGAGGGTGGAAAAAGGAGTTGTTGCCAAAGTAAGCCAGGTTCTAAGTTCGAGTGGTGAGGAGCAACACGATTATGCGGCCATCTTGGTCGGCGGTAGCTCCACCCCCCCGCTTGGACCATTTCTTAGACCCTATAGGCCAGGTACATTTTCAATAGCTTTGCTATCCACATTTAGGTATGATTCCCTCTGATAATGTCCTAGTTACACAGGGAGAACATACTGTATGGGGTGACAAAAGTTCAAAACTACACCAACTTGTTTTCTTTTTTGAAAATGTCTTCATACAAAAATAGTCATATTATAAGAGATATGAAGAAAAGGTATGCAAGATGCAACCTTTTGGAAAGTAGACATTCATCCATATCAAAAGTGGGGTCACTTGCCTTTCTACCCTTAGGCTGAAGTGCACAAATAATTCCATGGATTGGAACTGTTGGAAAAATGAAATTTTTGACATTTCTACCACTTCAAAGACAGATACTAAAATCTTGGAAAACCATTGCATTTCCTGCTGTATTCAATACCCACTACCTCCCTGAGACTCATTTGTGTGGGCTAACATACAGTATGTGGATGCCAGGAACACTAACCTACAACTGCCACTTTTATAGAAATTACCTGCCAGCACTCAAATGGTCATAACCATTACAGATATGCAGGAAAGGTAGGTGAGGTATACCATTTTGAAAAGTAGACATACATACGCCTCATCAACTATGAGTCCCTGGTGTGTATATAAGTGTTTTATTACTCTGCAGCAATGAAACTCACATAAGAGTTTATTTAAACTTCTGGATATGTGTTTGCAAATTAGTCTAGGTAAATAAAATAATTTGCTCTAGAGTCTAAATCAGTTTTTCAGTTACACAAATAAGTGTCAATAGATAGTGAAATAACCTAAAACTTCTTGGTAACGCTCTTCCCACCAGTCATGCTCCCATTAACACCACCTAAAACAAAAGTGACCATTTGAAATTTTGGGAGGTACGGCAATATAAATCCAGGCATGAATGCCAGGAAGTCCTGATTGCTCACTTCCTCTTCTCATTAACCCCTTAATAACTGGCCAACGTGGTGCTCAGGACCAAGTGCTAAATACAGTGCCAGAGTTCCGGTCAGGATAGGGGATACATAAATAATGTAAATAATTTATAAAGAGCCTGTTATCCTTTATTAACCCTTTAAGTGTCAGAGGGGTACGGAACGCATTGCCTTGCAATGTGTTGCGTAGCCCTCTGGCACTCAAAAGGTTAATAAAAAGGCTTATGTTTGTCTACTTTTCAAAATGTTATACCTCACCTACCTTTCCTGCATATCTGTAATGGTTATGACAATTTGAGTGCTGGCAGGTAATTTCTAGAAAAGTGGCAGTTGTAGGTTAGTGTTCCTGGCATCCACATATTGCACATCCTGTGTATCTGGATGCAATGCATTGGAGAACTCTCTAGCATCCAAGGGGTTAATCCACTTAGACCAAAGACTGTAGTGTTATATTGTATTCTGTGAGAGCGCTGTCTGGCACACAAAGTATTTCATAGATTACAGTTCAAAAGGGCTAAATTCCCGGGAGAAAAAGTACCAAAAAAGACAAATGACTACAAATAAATTTGCTTTTCTTCTTCTGGATCTTTCTTGTTTTATTGTCTGTATCAGGCCACAATCTGACTCAACCAACCATGCAGCGCCCGAGAGATGTGTACAATATACCGCACCACCAAGAGCGGCTGGAGAATTATTTCTCTGCACCAAAAATAAAAGAAAGAAAAAACAGAATCTGAATATATATATATATATATATATATATATATATATATATATATATATACACCAGTTTAAAGCCCAAGGTCTGGATGATGTTAACCCTTTGAGTGCCAGAGGGGTACGCAATGCATTACTTTGCAATGCGTTGCGTACCCCTCTGGCACTCAAAAGGCTAAGAGGCCGGTCCTACTCTGCGTCCTGCAGCCGACGCAGTCATGCACTGTAGAGACTGCCTGAAAGCACAGAATGTTCCCAGCACAGAACTCCCAGCATTCCGTGTGTTCAGGCAGTCTCCATTGCACATGACGGCTTCAGACAAACATCCTAGCGAATTATTATATAGGATATATATATATATATATATATATATATATATATATATAAAGCATGGATATAAGATAATATATCCTAAAAAACTAAACAAATAAGAAAATAATAAAAAAATAAATACAAAATATATATAAAATGAAAAATAAAATAAAAATATAAAAAATATAAGAACATGTAAATAAACCAAACCAAAAAGAATAGTAAAATAACCAAGAATATTATATATCTATATCTATCTATCTATCTATCTATCTATCTATCTATCTATCTATCTATCTATATACACACACTAGCAATGTGGGACGGCATTGCCTGTCATATTATTTACACAGAGAGACATTGTGTGAAACAGACATATGCAGTGTTACAGACACGCACTTAAAGAGACAGAGCATGTCACACACTGTGAAACGCATACATACAGAGAGACACACACATACATGGACATACGTCACATATGTAGACAGTGTGTGACAGACACAGTGGGGATGTAGATATGCTGACAAGAGTTGTAAAAATGTTTTAATTGCAGCTCTTCAGCTTGATGAATAAGGCCCTGTATCCTTACAGTTGAAGTGAGTGTGCTGTGTTACTTGATGAATAAGGCCCTGTATCTTTACAGTTGAAGTGAGTGTGCTGTGTTACTTGTTGAAGGTCACAGTGAGAAGATGTGTGTGAGTAAAGGAATAATTTAGATTACAGCAGTGGATACTGCAGTACATTTGAAGAAATAGGTTGGCAGACAGAGGGTTAAGTGACAGCTGCAGTGATAGATAATGTAATAGTGATGTGGGAGTAAAATGGCGAGATTGGGACTATGGATGCAGGCAAGCGAATGGGTGACTGTAGGTGACAAGGGAGGAGGTGATGAGAGATTGAGGAGAAGAGGGACAGTGAAGTGTTAAAGTAAAGTAATGGGTGAGGGGGAGAAATTACTATACATAGACAGTAAAGTAGGCATGAAATACAGGGCTGTAGGGTTACTGCATTATACAGACTTAGTGTAGCAGTTGGTTGAAGCACTTTAACTCTATGATTGCGAGAGAGGTAAGCAATAGTGTTGAGCGAGCATGCTCGGCCGATGCTCGGATCGGCTCGAGCATTGCTCTGCTCGGCACATGGCGGTACTCGTACGAGTACCGCCATGTGCTCGCCCGGCATGTTCGGGTGGCGGGGATCTGTGCCGAAGGAGGCACAGATCTGAAGACGCTCCGCTGGACCACCAGGGACTGGAGGTAGGGGGCATTGCGGAGATGAAGGGGGCATAGCGGAGATGAAGGGGGACATTGCTGAGATGAAGGGGGCATAGCGGAGATGAAGGGGGACATTGCTGAGATGAAGGGGGCATAGCGGAGATGAAGGGGGACATTGCTGAGATGAAGGGGGCATAGCGGAGATGAAGGGGGACATTGCTGAGATGAAGGGGGCATAGCGGAGATGAAGGGGGACATTGCGGAGATGAAGGGGGCATAGCGGAGATGAAGGGGGCATAGCGGAGATGAAGGGGGACATTGCTGAGATGAAGGGGGCATAGCGGAGATGAAGGGGGACATTGCGGAGACGAAGGGGGACATTGTGGAAGAGGGGCATTGTGGAGATGAAGGGGGGCATTGACCAGGCACCCTCCCCTCATCAGAGCAGGGGGTGCCTGGTGTAATGCTCGTGTCGCCCCATTCAATTCAATGGGGCTCGGGTGCTCGGCCGAGCACTCGAGCCTCAGGGGGTGCTCGCTCAACACTAGTAAGCAACATTGCTGTGTAATGCTTTGTATAAGACTCTGGCAGTGAAAGGGTTAAGTGACACATGTTGGGCGCTCCTTGCATTAGTGGGCCGTGGTGGTAGGCTGGGACAGAGTCGGATTATAGGTCCATGGGCTGTAGGCAAGGTATCAATACGGGGACCCCTAACAGCTAATAGGCTTCATAAGGCTCATATAGTAAGAAAGTGGTGGAATTTTGTGGAAAAGTAACAGCAGCACAGGGAACAATACCCTTTTGTTTAAATGGGCGTTTTAACGTCTTCAACACTAGAGAGGTCAGCAAAGCATTTTATTTGTTCTGTATGGTACAGATGAATTGTTCCTCTTTGTGTTAGTACGTTAGCCTCACAGATCACAGTATGCAGTCAGCTGCCGCAAGAGCCAAAAGATTAAATGGGTTTAGATTAATGGGGTAAGAGTATAACTGTATGGGCCTCATGTATCAAGATAAAAGGGTGCAACTCTGAAAGAAAAAAAAAAAAAAAAAACATTGACACCATAGGGTTGAATTGAAAATTCAGGAAATTCGTGTTGACATAAATGGGACGTTAACCCCTTGAATGCTACAATGGTCCCCAACGCATTGCTTTGGCTATGTGTTTGCATTCTCTGTAGTATTCATGGGATTAATAGCCTTATTGAAATCAATGGACATTTTCAAAGAAATCAGTGTAACCCTGTTGGCAGCTTGTGAGGAAGGAGTGGGCTGCACAATACCCAAATGTGGAAGCTTTCCAACCAGATATTAACCCTTTGACTGACAGGTACACAGGGCAATGTGCTGCACATCATCTCTGGTCCTCCAGGGGGTTAATGGACTTCACCCTCTGAGTGCCGCAGAGATATCCAAGGCATTGCAACAGCACTCAAAGGGTTAAATTGAAACAAAGAGAGTCCATTGGCCCCAATTCTTACCATGGAAACTGAAGATCTATGTGTTCCTGAGTCTATGACAAGCAGGAAGTAACATTCTAACCTATTCCCCAGCTGACTCCACTCACCCGATACCAATCTGCCTCTGAATGTCCCAGTGCATTGTGGGACAGGGGGTGGAAACAGAAGTTTTTACGCTCTTTGAAAGAAGAGATCAATGTGTGACTCCCCAGCAAAATGGGAGTTGCTGGTTGGTGGGTTATATTATTGTGCCATGAGTTGTTTACTGTAGGAGTTGTAAGTTGAGAGAAGTGATGTAGCGGAGTAGGTGAGTTGTGGAAGAGATGGTTAACCCTTTGAGTGGCAGAGCGGCATGCAGTGCATTGCTTTGCTATGTGTGCATACCCCTCTGGCACTCAAAGGGTTAAGACTAATATTGGGGGCTAGCTAACTCTTCCTTACAGCCGCCCATGGGTGTGTGTACATTGCCAGAGGGACAATTGTGTTTTAGGGGGTGTGGCCATGGGCAAGGCATTAACAAGAATTTTCAGGCTGTTTCATGACCTGTTGACACCTCCTTGTGTTACCTAATAAATGACTTATAACAAGACCAAAGTATTTTATTTAAGCACACTAATTTATAAACACATATACTGATGTTTAAAGAAATAATAATGTGAGTTTTATTGCTGTGGAGTAATGTGATACACTTATATACACACCACACAGTCTGATCTCCTAAACACAGGGACACCAAGGTGATACACTTATATGCACACCACACAGTCTGATCTCCTAAACACAGGGACATCAGGGTGATACACTTCTATACACACCACACAGTCTGATCTCCTAAACATAGGGACACCAGGGTGATACACTTCTATACACACCACACAGTCTGATCTCCTAAACACAGGGACACCAGGGTGATACACTTATATACACACCACACAGTCTGATCTCCTAAACACAGGGACATCAGGGTGATAAACTTCTATACACACCACACAGTCTGATCTCCTAAACACAGGGACACCAGGGTGATGCACTTCTATACACACCACACAGTCTGATTTCCTAAACACAAGGACACCAGGGTGATACACTTATATACACACCACACAGTCTGATCTCCTAAACACAGGGACACCAGGGTGATACACTTCTATACACACCACACAGTCTGATCTCCTAAACACAGGGACACCAGGGTGATACACTTCTATACATACCACACAGTCTGATCTCCTAAACACAGGGACACCAGGGTGATACACTTCTATACACACCACACAGTCTGATCTCCTAAACACAGGGACACCAGGGTGATACACTTCTATACACACCACACAGTCTGATCTCCTAAACACAGGGACACCAGGGTAATACACTTCTATACACACCACACAGTCTGATCTCCTAAACACAGGGACACCAGGGTGATACACTTATATACACATCACACAGTCTGATCTCCTAAACACAGGGACACCAGGGTGGTACACTTCTATACACTCCACACAGTCTGATCTCCTAAACACAGGGACAACAGGGTGATACACTTATATACACATCACACAGTCTGATCTCCTAAACATAGGGACACCAGGGTGATACTCTTATATACACACCACACAGTCTGATCTCCTAAACACAGTGACACCGGGGTGATACACTTATATACACTCCACACAGTCTGATCTCCTAAACACAGGGACACCAGGGTGATACACTTATATACACACCACACAGTCTGATCTCCTAAACACAGGAACACCAGGGTGATACACTTCTATACACACCACACAGTCTGATCTCCTAAACACAGGGACACCAGGGTGATACACTTATATACACACCACACAGTCTGATCTCCTAAAAAGAGGGACATTATGGTGGGAAAGAGGGACAGTGGGATTTGAGTCTAAAAGAGGGACTGTCCCTTCTAAAGAGGGACACTTGGGAGGTATGGTATGTGGCAGGGGATGCAGGTTTTCTCAGGTGTTGCTTAACACTGTCACAATGAAAGGGTTAAGAAAAAGAGAATCAAGGGGCAAGGATTCTTTCCCAGTAAGCACTTAGCAAAAGTAATGCAGGCAGCAGAGGAGGAAGCAGGCACACTGTGTGAGAGAAAGTGAAACCTATGAGTGCCAGGCACACACACAACATACACACAATACACCGCAACACACATGCACAAAACAAACTGTGATAAACCATAAGCGGGATGCCCCTGGGTGGTCAGTAAGCACAGTTTTCTAGGGTATCATACACAGTCAACAGTTCTTGAAAAAGATTTGTAGGTTTATTTTGACATTGCATCAAACACAATCAGCCAGCAGTGTTTTACACAACAAAATGAAAACATTCCCCTTTTGCTTCAAGGTTCTACAAAAATAGCACAGGTTTAACCAGCCTTTTCAAGTCCTGCTTTCTTGCACTGCTCTTCTCAACACTTTTTGCTCACAGCATTCTTTTTACTGCCTGGTAATTGGAACAGGTGGAGGGGTAGAGGCTGTGTAGGATTCTGGGTACTAAATACCTTGTATTCCAAGCCTCTTTTTTTCATGTTCTGAGCATGCTCATTCAGTTACTTGAAGTCCAAGCCTCTTTTTCATGTTCAGTAGGGAGTTGAGGGGTTGAAAACTCCTTGCAGAGTCCTCTGCCCAATCCTGTCAAAATCATGCCCCTCTCATTTCTCCAGGAATGGCAGTAGGGAGGAGCTATGAGTAACTCCTCCTTACAGCCACCACTGGGTGTGTTTGGAGATGCAGGTTTTTAAATGTATATACCTCAAAGGTTGCTTCTATCTATTGGTTGCAGTGTAACTTGCAACCAAAAAAAATGTACAAATATCAACAGGGAAAGTGCATATAGAGAGTGCCACTGAAAGTATATTGAAATATATTTATTTATACAACAATATTTATAAAAACATATACATAGATATCCAAAAACATATGTGCTTTCTCTTGAAAAGTGCTTTTCTGTTGACCTGTTTTTCTGTTAAAAGTTCTTTACAATGTGATTTCCACTGGTATAATAGTTTATTGCCCCAAAGGGTTAAAGCTGTCTACAGTCTATATTGCTGTTTTATCCAGTTTTATCTTTATCTCCCTTCTATAGTGGTTAATTGTGGGCGGACAGATGTACCTTCCCCCGTCCTTTTGTATGTATTATCCACTTTTTCAAAACTGCTGGCAGAATTATATGTATCTATTGGTTCTTTTACTCAGTTTCCCCCAGCTCTTCCTTCTCTCTCTCTCTCCTTATAAAGTCCTAGAATGTGTCGCTCACTGTGTGCGTAACCGCACATGCGCAGTAGGGACTCGCAGAGCGGGCTGATCCGGAGCTGAGAACTCCGGAAGGCTGAAAGCCTGTCCGTGCTCCCAGCTCCGGGGCAGCAGTAGAGGCGGCTGGGTGACACACTTAAGTCTGTGAGCCATCCGGAGCTCCCCGCTCTGGATCAGCCCATGTATACGGGCTTTGTAACTAATATATATATATATATATATATATATATATATATATATATATATATATATATAATAGCAAAGGATAGGCACACTCACAGTATTCACAAGAATATAAAGGGGGAGTCTCACTAAGCAGTGATAAAGAGGTGATACAGTGAAGATGACTTCTCCAATTTATCACTTAAATTCCTATGTTTTTCTATGGAACCTTTGCACTAAAATGTCTTCAACTTTGGGGATCTTAGTGAATATGCTCTATGGAATAACATAGGAACTGGAGAAGTGATATCTCTGGAGAAGTCATCTCCACTTTATCACCTCTTTATCACCGCCAAGGTGTATTAGCAATTAAAGACTGTAGATCATCTCATCGGCCTTTCAGCCCTCATATTGAGGATTTATCAACAAAGTCAAAGCATACTAAAGCAGAAAAAGAAACCAGAAAATTCACCTCAAATGTATGTAAATCACATCCCGGATGCCAACGCGACTCTGACTAAACCGGATGTTCTGTGAGCTTAACCAGAAGATAGAGATTCCTACAGGGAAAAGTGAAAGAGAAAGCAAAACTCAGAAACTGAAAGTGAAAGCCAGGCAACTGTGACACCTAGTGGTGGGAATGTAGAGAGTCCCAGACATACCAAGATGTGGCAATGTCCAGAAAAGACACTGTAAATGCAGACCTTATACCAGAAAATAAAGACTTACCAATTAAAATAAAAAATCTACAGAAAATTACTTGAGGTTATCGTCTATTTAGAAAGCACGTAAAAAGGAAGAAGGTCGAATAACAATTGAAAGGTCTTGGAAGAGATTGCCATAGCTGGTAACTCAAATATAGAAATTCTGAAATTATCCTGATTTATTAACAGCTGAAAGTACCTTAACCACTTGACAGGAGGATTCTATGATTATATAGGTGTAATGGGGATCAAAGGCACTCTTAACCCCTTAAGGACTGGGGTTTGTTTTACATGCGAAGACCAGAGTCATTTCATTCGTTGAGCCAGAACATGCAAGCGATCTCATGTACCAGCTTGCCAAGGGAAGCTGAAACTGACTGCTACAGTCTTGAAGCAGTCAGTTTCTGCCTCCCGTCATGGTCAGTTGTTCTGTGATCATTTTTATGATATGCCAGGACCATCACTGTTCCTTAAAGGACCAAAATCTGTGACCGTCTTAGCACACAATTGGATTTTAAGAGATTTGTGAAGAAGGTTTTGTCTTGAAATGTTCTCTCAATTTCAGTTGACAGTGGAACCTAATATATAAACCTCCCAGTCAAAAGGCTTAAAACTCGCAGTGGGTATAAAACTCAAACATTTTTCAAGATGTTTTCTTTATGTGCTGTAAGTGTACATTTGGAAAGATTAAATTCAGGACTTTCTGAACTTGGGCCAGAGGTAGAGGTGGTTTGCCTCTTGTTGACCTTCCCTTCTGGATCCTCCTGATGTGTGAGCACATCCTGTGGCACTTCTTGTTGTTGCTATGCCAGGTGATTCTCTTGAACTGGCCGAAACTACCCCTAAAAAGGATGGGTGTCAGAGCTGTCATTGACATTATGGGGGACTGCTTTGTCACCACTATCTGAGTCAGAGTGAGAGACAATAGAGATACAAAATTCTCTACAATGTGAATGCTCTTAGTAGTAGTCTAGAAAATATTGAAATAACCTTTCAAAAGTGACATGATATATACAGTATGATAAGAAGATATTAATTAAAAGAATATGGATGTAATACAGTATGGACCATAAAAGATGATGAATTGATTGTCATGTTCACCCAGTCACAGGTCCCATCCATGCACCCTGCGAGTTTCCCCACTCTGCCTCCATCTTCTCCTAATCTTCGGCTCTCAGTGTTTGAACTCGCCTCTCCACAAGTCTCAACAACAGTAACCTGGGAAACGCCATCTTTTCCATCCTGCGGTACCACACAAGACCAATTATACTATACTGAATAAACTCTCCAGGCTCTGGTTTGGACCAACAACGCCAGCATTATTAACTCCCACTCATCAGCCGCAAAGTCTATTCTACAAAATAAAGGAGAATCAGTTTGGTTTGGCAGGAGGTTAGTGGGGACGCAGTTCATTTTGGCTACAAGGGACGGAACCTGTTATGTGCTTAAAGGCCAAGCAGGGCTCTTATAAATGCATTACCTTACTTCTGCATATATTGTATCAATCAATAAATACTACACTGAGATTACTTTCTCCTCTGTTTCTTGGTATGTGCTCTATCTTCGAGGTTCATCTGGACCCAGAGTGAGAGACACCAGAACTGTTGTCCATGGTATTGAACATCGGTTTCCCAATCATACGTCAAGGACTCCTAAAGGACAGGAGGGGTTTTTCCCACTCAGCCAATGGTATACTCTGTGATTAGTATAATTATCATTCACTTGGGCAAGTTTTTGATTTTTAAATTTAATCTATCCAGCTTGTATTTGTCCACCTGCTCATTTAGTTTGGTGACAGTTTCCACAGATTTTGGAGCTACTAATAATGTGGTACATAAAGTTTCAAGCTCTACTTTACATTTTCTTTCTTTTGAAAGTTCTTTCCCTGCTTATTCAATAACTAAGACCATTAGGCATTTATTCAACACCCCCTTGTTTATGACACAGATCAGGATTTTCTCTACCAATGGTTGGTATGCACTTAAGGCAAAAATTGCCATGGAGTTCTAAATTCACCTCCCGTTTTCATAAAATGAGTTTTTTAGTTTGTTCATCTGTGATATGAACTATCCGTCCTATCTAATAGTCATCCCGATCTTTCAGCGAAATCCTCTATCCCAGACACGAGTCTTTAAACTCCAAAGATAAACTAAATATGCTGGGTGCCCCACAGAGATATTGCTAATACCAAAATAAATACCAAGAAAATTCACAGTAGATGGACTAGATCTAGAAAAAGTGGACAAGTATGTCTATCTTGGACAGGAAATTTCAACAGATGGAAACACCATAATATAAACTGAGAGGCAAATGAAACTGGGATGGCAAGCATTTCGAAAACTTAGCAGTACTGACTTTAAGACAAATGTATCACTCTACCACAAGAGAAAGGTTTTTCATCAATGTGTCTTCCAAGTCTTTATGTATGGCTGTGAAACATGAACACTGAATGCCAAAGCCATACAAAACGTTACACAGAGAAGTATGGAGTGGCAAATTCTGAACATAACAAAAAGAGACTGAAAAATGTGTTTTTGGATTCATCAGGCAAACAAAGGTCTATGATGTCACTGAAACAGTAAAGTGCTGGAAATGGAAATGGGCAGGTCACATAGCAGGTAGATGGATCAATCAAAAATTGGAATGGATTCCACTTGTTACCTGTTTGTCTTGATAAAGGTGGACATGTACACTGAAATGTCGACCTTTTCTTAATAAACACAAAGTTTTCTTACAACTTTGCTTATTGAGAATTACAGTGAGTGCTGTTTTTTGGAACACTTTCTATATCATCTGTCTGTCTATCTATCTCTCTATTTATCTAGATCAATCTATATGAAATAATGGGACAGAGGCACTCATACAATCTAGACAAATCCACCTATCTATTTATCTAGATCGATCTATATGAAATAATGGGACAGAGGCACTCATGCAATCTAGACAAATCTGACAAACAACCCAAGGGTTTATAGAAATGGTGCACATGCAGCAAGAGAACTATATATAGGTATACTCACCCTGGGGTGTCCAGGGGCAGATGACTGAAGGTCGATAAGGGGCCAGGATGGGGAGATGGTGGTTTATTTGTGTCGATGGCACATTGACAGCATGCATTTCATGTCCCTCTGAATCTGCCACCAGTTCACCGCTATTCGCCTACATTCTCATGACTCTTCTATGTCTTTGGCAGGTTTACGATTTTGCACTCATGACATTGTCAATAACTCATTTGCTTATGGAAATACAGGTTAATACTAAGCTCTAATAGCAGCCTCTGCTGCCAGAATTCACAGTCCCCGCATCACCTACTTGATGTTGGCGATGTTGGGATCTTCCTATGGAGCCATAGGACAGTCTGCTGTCTCCGATAAAGATCACAGACAGCACTTGACTCACTTAACCCTTTCAATGCCGTAAGGATGTGCATTGCAGAACACTATGGCAGTGAAAGCGTTAAAAACTCTTAGCTGGGTAAAATATGTGTTATGATTAATTTAATTTTAAATGTCTTTTAGTGTTACTTAACACTTTACATAGACATTGCCCTATAATTTTATTTTTCAGTATAATGGACAAGATGATGGTGACTGGACAGGTAAAATACCATCTTGACTACAGGTAACCCATGCAGCAAAGCTTTCACTACAAAATTATTCAATCCCATAGGTCCTAGACATCTCTTTCATATTGCTTTACAATGCTTTGTAGAAGGACATTTGGTGATGTTAGTGGGTGAGAGCAATTGTAACTTCTCCAGGCTGTACCCACTCATGTCCACTCACATGCACTCACTTCGCCAGACACAGCAGCATCTCTGACCAATACATTTGCATGTGTAAATTACTCTTTGGGTTGTTCACCCTAAAAGTAATGGGGGAATCCAAATGTGGATCTCTTACTCTCAGGTACCTAGAGGGAACAGATTCATCTTACCTCTGAGGCCAAATAAGGCTGAAATGTATGTCTGGAGTTTGCTGCTTTTCTCATTCAGAGAGGAATTGTTTGGCATTTCATAACTGGTCCAACATTTTGTCAGGATCAGTATGATATACTTTGGAATATACTTTCTCTGCTTATGACAATTTTGACCTAAAATAAATTGCATTCTATACTTTGGGTGAAGGACACTAGTACTAATAAACTGTTTGCATACCCTTGCAGGGTTATAAGCCCAGCTGAGTATCTCTGACCGATACCTTTGCACATGTAAATTGCTGTCTTGGGGTTGGTGAGTGACCTTAAGAGTAATGGGGGAATATAGACATTGACCCCTTGTTCACAGGTGCCTAGAAAGAAAATCTGCACCTCAACAATAGGCCCATTCATCTGGGATTGCACTCTGTGTGAAGGACGCTACTCCTAATGACCTGTTTGCATATCTTTGTAGGTGCATAGGATCAAATGAGCATCTCTGACCAATACTTTTGCATATATGTACATGTTTGTGTGTATGCATGGACGTCTTTCCTGGCCAGGAACCGACAAACTCTTACTGCAGTCAGATTTTGGACTACCACTTTACTCCCAAGTGTCTGCACTGCTTCACCTTTTGCCCTGCCCCCTTGTGCATTTGCTGGACATTACTCAACTACTGTGTGTTTTTACTCTCTATAGTACACAACCGATGGAGTGTGATGTCTTGCCTTATCCCTCAACAAAATTCATAGTGTTGTCTGCTGTCTATCAAGTCTGCTTCAGTCACAGAGGTCACATTAGACTCCCAGTCAGCCGTCTGTCACCTAATATATTTATTTGTTTAATTATTAATATATTCATTTTTTAATTTTTAAGTTGTCCACTCAATCTTATTTCAGTCAGTCCCCCCCAAAAAAATAACTAAAAATAAAATCAACAACTTCTTTCCCCAGACTTCCCCAGTACAGAGACAATAAAAGCAAAATCAGCAAGCAATATGGACCCCAGCTACCTGTGCCTTGCCAGTTACACCAAATTTTGGGATACTTGGGGTCAACCTCCTTCCTCTCTTCTTCTCCCCCAGAGTGCCCCCAAACTCCCTTAATACAGAGAACAAATGTCCTACCTAAAATACTCCCTAAAACTAAGCTTCAATTTCCCTTTATTTGCCTATCTCCTGTAGCTAAAAATCATGCTGCTCTCTCGTCTGACAAACACAGAATGACTGCTGTGAGAGCCTGACATCCTTTTATATGGCTGTAGAAAAGCAGAGAAGTGGGGAACATTTTTTCTTCCCAATTTCAATGCAATGAGCTAGGGGAAAAAGCAGGAACATTTCACTGTTTGCGGGAAATTATTCGCCATGCGGGAAGTACCATTTTCCGCTAATTTTGGTTTGAGGCGTAAGTTTTCTCCCATCCCTACTCTCTAACATCAATATCAAATGCAAGTTTGTTTTAGTAAATGTTTGTACTAGCAAAAATTTTTCTTTACATAGTAACATATTATCATAGTTGATGAGGCTTAAAAAGACATGCATCCATCAAGTCCATCTCATGACAAATCATCCCTGTTGAACCAGAGGAAGCAAAAGAAAAAAAAAAAACGTTGAAGCCACTTCCAATTAAACCCCTAGTGGGTAAAAAAAAATCCTTCCTGACTCCAAATTGTAGTCAGATAGCTCCCTAGATCAACATCCTATCTGCTTTTGAAGACAACTGTCATAATTCTCATTATTGTTCTATGCTAGATAGGTATCCTTTGCATTTTTTGAAAGCAGCTATGGTATCTGCAGTCACAGCATCCCATAGAAAATAATCATGTGGCTTTACTGCCCTTACTGTAAAAAATCCCTGCTTTTGTTTTAGTCTAAAGCACCTTTCCTCTAGTCTTAATGAATGACCTCTCATTCTTAGCTCAGCTTTTCGAGTAAATAATTAATCAGAGAGTTCTTTGTATTGACCTCAGATATATTTGTAAATATAATAATGTATAATGTAAATAATATAAATATAAATAATGTATAATTCAGATCCTCCAGTCCCTCAGTTGTGTTGCAGGTCTGCACTTTTCCAGTTCAATAATGTCTTTTTTAAGAACTGGTGCCTAAGACTGTACTCCATATTCAAGATGAGGCCTTACCAAGCATTTGTTATTTATTTATTTTTTTTTAAGCATTTGTTATTTTAATTCATACAGGATAGGCTGTAGTGCTGATTGCAAGACAAGAACAGAAGATTCTTAATTTTAAAAAAACTAACTTCATGTTCAGCCAAGACTTCTAACTCTTAATCTTAATTTTAAAAAAACTACCTTGAAAATGTTAACAACATCAATGCAATACCTAGGCTGTGATAAATTATTAAAAAAAAAAATACAGAGGAAAAATGGTAAGACTTTAAATTTAGGTTGCAGAAATATATTCAACAGTGTATACCCTTAGGGAACACATGCAAAAGAATTATGTTAGCAAAAATGCATAATGAAACTCAAATTGCAAGGGAGAGTAAGTCTAATCCACAAACATTTTCTTCAAAATAAGTAAATAAATAAATGAATAGCAAAAATCATAAGAGTGAATGCACTGGACTTTCAAAAAATGAAATGGGTGAGTTGATTAGGGAGGATAAGGAAAGCCCGGTGTTTTGAACACTTTCTTTGCATCGATATAAATCAGCGAACAAGAAGTGGTAGATGATCCTCAAAAAGTAACAAGTATCAGACATTGGGTTAGCACTAGTGATGAGCGAGCACCCCAATGCTCGGGTGTTCGGGTGCTCTGACCGAGCACCCCCTGAGGCTCGAGTGCTCGGCCGAGCACCCGAGCCCCATTGAAGTCAATGGGAGGACTCGAGCATTACACCAGGCACCCCCTGCTCTGATGAGGGGAGGGTGCCTGGTCCATAGGAAAAGGGCAGAAAAGGATGGAAACACCACAGAAATGGTTCAGGGACAGCATAGGGAGGATGTCTGGATGCATCTTGGACTCCAACATCGCTGCTGGGAACGATCTTTCGCCCGTAGTACGCCATTTTTACAGACTGACCATAAAACACACAAAAAGGAAAATAAAAACGACTTTAGGCGAAAAATTGTTACCAAACAATATTTGCTGTATATTTACTTGTATATCATCTGCAAATTATCCCAAAAATTTCCTTGGTTTTCGGAAGTGAGGCCATGATTAAGAGGGAAACGTGCGCAGAGGCAAATTCTCCCAAAAATTTCCTTGATTTTCAGAACTGAGGCCATGATTAAGAGGGAAACGTGCACAGAGGCAAATTCTCCCAAAAATTTCCTTGATTTTATTGAACTGAGGCCATGATTAAGAGGGAAACGTGCGCTGAGCCGACCATCTAAAACATTATGGGTGAGGGTCTGCTGCAGAGCTGACCATCCTAAACATTATATGCGAAGGTCCGCTAGTGAGCTGATGCTATAAAACATTATATGAGAGGGCCCGCTAGAGAGCTGACCCAATAAAACATTATATGAGAAGGCCCGCTGGTGAGCTGACCTATACAAAAATTGTCAAACAGGGCCCGCTGGTGAGCTGGCCCTATATAAAAATTATATCACAGGGCCCGCTGGTGAGCTGGCCCTATATAAAAATTATATCCCAGGGCATATGGAAGAGGAGGAGGAGGATGAGAAGATTAAGAGTCAACCATATACCCGTTTTTTGGGTGGAAGGGGTGAATGGGAATACAGAGTATTCCCATCATTGTAAATAACATATATAAAGTGAGTTTATGTTCCCCCGGGGCTTTCCTCCAGTGGAGTGGAGAAGTCAGGGGAAATCCAGGCCTTGTTCATTTTTATAAGTGTCAACCTATCAGCATTGTCGGTGGAAAGGCGGATACGCTTATCTGTTATGATGCCACCAGCAGCACTAAATACCCGCTCAGACAGAACGCTGGCGGCAGGGCAGGCCAGCACCTCCAAGGCGTAGAGTGCCAGTTCATACCACGTGTCCAGCTTGGACACCCAGTTGTTGTAAGGCACAGAGGGATCATTGAGGACGCTGACACGGTCTGCTACGTACTCCTTCACCATCTTCCAAAACTTTTCCCTCCTTGTGACACTAGGCTGCGCATCAGGGTGAGGGTGCTGGCGGGGTGTCATGAAGGTGTCCCACGCCTTGGAGAGTGTTGCCCTGCCTTTCTCGGAACTGCTGTGTGCTCCCCTTTTCTCCCCTTCTCGGTTGGCCAAGGTAGCACGTACTCTGCCACCAGCGTTGTCAGATGGAAAATTTTGGAGCAATTTTTCGACAAGAACCTTCTGGTATTGCAACATTTTGCTTGTCCTCTCCACCGGAGGAATGAGAGATGAGAAATTCTCTTTGTAGCGGGGGTCCAGAAGGGTGAACACCCAGTAATCCGTGTTGTCTAAAATGCGTACAACGCGTGGGTCACGGGAAAGGCAGCCTAACATAAAGTCAGCCATGTGTGCCAGAGTACCAACAGTCAAGATTTCGCTTTCCTCACCAGGAGGATGACTCTCAATATCCTCATCCTCTTCCTCCTCTTCTGCCCACCCACGCTGAAGAGATGGAACTAAAGTTCCATGGCTACCCTCTGTAGCGGAGGCAACCGTGTCTTCCTCCTCCTCCTCCTCCTCCTCCTCCGCCTCCTCCAATTGTCGCTGAGAAGACGAAGTGAGGGTGCTCTGGCTATCACCTTGTGTAAGCTCTTCCTCCCCCATTTCCACCTCTTCCACATGCAAAGCGTCGGTTTTAATTGTGAGCAGCGAGCGTTTCAGTAGACACAGAAGTGGGATGGTTACACTGATAATAGCGTTATCGCCGCTCACCATCTGTGTCGATTCCTCAAAATTGCGTAAAACCTCACAGAGGTCTGACATCCATTCCCACTCCTCACTTCTGATTACAGGAAGTTGAACGGAGAGGTGACGACCGTGTAACAGCTGGTACTCCACTACTGCCCTCTGCTGCTCACAAAGCCGGGCCAACATGTGGAAGGTGGAGTTCCAGCGCGTGCTCACGTCACACAGCAGCCGGTGAGCTGGCAATTGTAAGCGCTGCTGCAGCTTCAACAGGCCGGCTGAAGCTGTTGATGACTTACGGAAATGTGCACACACGCAGCGCACCTTGGTCAAGAGATCATGCACATTGGGGTAGGTTTTTAGAAATCGCTGCACCACTAAATTAAATACATGCGCTAGGCATGGTACGTGTGTGAGCTTGCCGAGCTCCAAAGCCGCCACCAAGTTACGCCCATTATCACACACAACCATGCCTGGTTGCAGGTTGAGTGGCGAGAGCCACTGCTCGGTCTGGTGACTAATCCCCTGCAACAGCTCTGAGGCCGTGTGCTGTTTGTCCCCAAGGCAGATCAGCTTCAGCACGGCCTGTTGACGCTTCCCCACTGCAGTGCTACACTGCTTCCAGCTACTGGCTGATGGGGGAGTGGCGGTGTGTGTAGAGAATTCGGAGGTGGAAACGGAGGAGGAGGAGCCAATAACGTAGGTGCTGGTGGAAACCCTGATGGAGGTAGGGCCCGCAATCCTCGGCGTGGGTAGCACCCGTGCCATCCCAGGGTCCGAGTCGCTCCCAGCCTCCACGACATTCACCCAGTGTGCCGTCAGGGAAATGTAGCGTCCCTGGCCACAAGCACTTGTCCATGTGTCAGTCGTTAAGTGGACCTTCCCAGTAACTGCGTTGGTCAGGGCACGGGTGATGTTACGGGACACATGGTGGTGTAATGCGGGGATGGCACACCGGGAAAAGTAGTGGCGGCTGGGGACCGCGTACCGAGGGACAGCTGCTGCCATCAGGCTGCGGAAGGACTCAGTGTCCACAAGCCTAAATGGCAGCATTTCGATGGCCAGTAATTTTGAAAGGTGTGAGGTTAGTGCTATGGCCTGTGGGTGGGTGGCTGGGTACTTTCTCTTGCGCTCAAATGCCTGGGGTAACGACATTTGGACGCTGTGCTGGGACAGGGAAGTGGATGTGGTCGCTGATGGTGCTTCAGATGCTACAGGTGCAGGGCGGGAGGTATGCGGGCCTGCGCCTTCGACAGGCGATTGGCCGGCACCGAAAACAGGGGAAGAGGAGGCAGTGGTGTGGCCTGCAGACACAGATGGGCGATCCAGGCGTTCCTCCCACTTACTACGGTGCTTGGATGCCATGTGTCGGATCATGCTGGTGGTGGTGAGGTTTCTAGTGTTCATGCCTCGGCTCATTCTGGTGTGGCACAGGTTGCAAACTACAATTCTTTTGTCGTCCGCACTTTCCTTAAAAAAACGCCATACCGCGAAACACCTACCCTTTGGCAAGGTAGATTTACGCAAGGGGGTGCTCCGTGGAACATTTGCGGGCCGGTTTGGTGCGGTCCGCCTTCTTTCTGTAGCCACACCACTGCCTCTTCCAGCCTGTTGCGGTGCTGCAGATGGCTCACCCTCAGGACTGCTGTCATCGCTCGGCTCTACACCTTCCCAGGTGGGGTCAGTCACCTCATCGTCCACCAAGTCCTCCTCCACTTCCTCACTCTGATCATCCTCCTCAAGTCTTGATCCCACCAGATACTCAGTCATTGACAACTGTATAACATTCTCCTCAACAAGGTCTTGAGACGGAAATAGTGGTTGATTTAATGGCAACTGTGTCTCATCATCCACTACTTCCTTTGACCTTAAATGCCGTTCACATCTGTCATCTTCTTGAGATTGGGTAGCCTCTAGAGGTTGTGAATCAGGGCACAAGATGTCATGTTCCTCTGCAAGCGTGCTTGGAGAGAGGGTCAAATGAAGGATTGGTGATGAGACGAGCTCCTCACTATATCCCAGTGTGGGATCACTTCTTTGACCAGACCGTGTATGGTGGGAGGAAGGATGATCAGAGTGAGGATTATGTTGACCAGACTCTTGGCTACTGAGAGTGGACTTGGTGGAAGACAGGGTGGTGCTTAACCGACTGGAAGCAGTATCAGCTGTCATCCAACCGACCACCTGTTCGCAGTGGTCGGACCTCTAGAGTGATGTCCTGCGACGCCCTGTAAAATTACACATGAAGCTAGGTATGGTGGATGTCTTTCTTTCTTGTGCTCTGGCACCAGGCACAGTTTCTCCGCGTCCTGACCCGCGCCCTGAACTTTCAGGATCACGTCCACTTCCCCGTCCCTTTTTACCCGCCTTCTTCATCTTACACAGAATATGTGACTTTAATATTTGAGTTTGAAAACTTAACAGTATTTCTTATTATTCTGCAACTCTGCAGAGTACACAGAATAGGCTGCTAAACTGCGGTGAAACACACTGAATGGAATATGTGAGTTTAATATTTGAGTTTGAAAACTTAACAGTATTTCTTATTATTCTGCAACTGTACAGAGTACACAGAATAGGCTGTTAAACGGCGGTGAAACACACTGAATGGAATATGTGACTTTAATATTTGAGTTTGAAAACTTAACAGTATTTCTTATTATTCTGCAACTGTACAGAGTACACAGAATAGGCTGCTAAACTGCGGTGAAACACACTGAATGGAATATGTGAGTTTAATATTTGAGTTTGAAAACTTAACAGTATTTCTTATTATTCTGCAACTGTACAGAGTACACAGAATAGGCTGTTAAACGGCGGTGAAACACACTGAATGGAATATGTGACTTTAATATTTGAGTTTGAAAACTTAACAGTATTTCTTATTATTCTGCAACTGTACAGAGTACACAGAATAGGCTGTTAAACGGCGGTGAAACACACTGAATGGAATATGTGACTTTAATATTTGAGTTTGAAAACTTAACAGTATTTCTTATTATTCTGCAACTGTACAGAGTACACAGAATAGGCTGTTAAACGGCGGTGAAACACACTGAATGGAATATGTGACTTTAATATTTGAGTTTGAAAACTTAACAGTATTTCTTATTATTCTGCAACTGTACAGAGTACACAGAATAGGCTGTTAAACGGCGGTGAAACACACTGAATGGAATATGTGAGTTTAATATTTGAGTTTGAAAACTTAACAGTATTTCGTATTATTCTGCAACTGTACAGAGTACACAGAATAGGCTGCTAAACTGCGGTGAAACACACTGAATGGAATATGTGACTTTAATATTTGAGTTTGAAAACTTAACAGTATTTCTTATTATTCTGCAACTCTGCAGAGTAAACAGAAAAGTCTGCTAAACTGCGGTGAAACACACTGAATGGAATATGTGACTTTAATATTTGAGTTTGAAAACTTAACAGTATTTCTTATTATTCTGCAACTCTGCACAGTACACAGAATAGGCTGCTAAACGGCGGTGAAACACACTGAATGGAATATGTGACTTTGATATTTTAGTTTGAAGACTTAACAGTATTTCTTCCTATTCTGCAACTCTGCACAGTACACAGAATAGGCTGCTAAACTGCGGCGAAGCACACTGAATGGAATATGTGACTTTGATATTTTAGTTTGAAGACTTAACAGTATTTCTTCCTATTCTGCAACTCTGCACAGTACACAGAATGTGCTGCTAAACTGCGGCGAAGCACACTGAATGCAATATGTGACTTTGATATTTTAGTTTGAAGACTTAACAGTATTTCTTCCTATTCTGCAACTCTGCACAGTACACAGAATAGGCTGCTAAACTGCGGCGAAGCACACTGAATGGAATATGTGACTTTGATATTTTAGTTTGAAGACTTAACAGTATTTCTTCCTATTCTGCAACTCTGCACAGTACACAGAATGTGCTGCTAAACTGCGGCGAAGCACACTGAATGGAATATGTGACTTTGATATTTTAGTTTGAAGACTTAACAGTATTTCTTCCTATTCTGCAACTCTGCACAGTACTCAGAATGTGCTGCTAAACTGCGGCGACGCACACTGAATGGAATACGTGACTTTGATATTTTAGTTTGAAGACTTAACAGAATGTGCTCTAATCTGCAACTTTGCACACTAAACAGAATGTGCTCTAATCTGCAACTTTGCACACTAAACAGAATGTGCTCTAATCTGCAACTTTGCACACTAAACAGAATGTGCTCTAATCTGCAACTGTGCACACTAAACAGAATGTGCTCTAATCTGCAACTTTGCACACTAAACAGAATATTTTTTTTTTTTTTTTTTTTTTTTTTTTCCCCCCACACACAATATAACCTGCTGCCCCCACACACAGTAGTCCTAAAAAGGACTTTTGGTTCTTTTTTGTCACAATTTTTTTTTTTCCTCCCTACACTGCCTTTCCCTTCCTATCCTCAGCTCTCCCTGGCTCAGACTGAGCCGAACTCGATGGTCAGGTGCTATACAGCACCTGACCACGGGTTCTGGCCAGCCAATCAGTGTAATGCCAGCAGCCAACATGGCTGCTGGCATTACACCGATGTCAGAGCCTCCCTGCACGTTTGTTGGCTGCGCAGCAGCCGCAAAACGTGCGGGGAGGAGACCCGAACATGGCGGGCGAGCACATGCGGTACTCGTGCGAGTACCGCCATGTGCCGAGCAGAGCGATGCTCGAGCCGATCCGAGCATCGGCCGAGCATGCTCGCTCAACACTAGTTAGCACAAGAAGAGGTCAAGGGAAGACTGAACAAAATAAAGAATGATAAAGCACAGAGTCCAGATGATATACAGCCAAGGGTTTTTCAGGAACTCAGTGCAGTGTTAGTAAGTTTGAACTTGATGGACTTGTGTCTTTTTTCAACCCAGTTTACTATTTAATTAGTTACAGGATTTGCATTATGATATGAGACTCCGGTCTTATTCCATTGTCCATCATGAAAATTATTTTTTTCTGTGGGACCACTTGTACTGCAGGAAACACAGTTTGAGAACTACTGTTTTATATCAGAACAAACTGAGGAGGGTACCCAGCTGCCCAGAAGCCAACCTGTCCCCTAAAAGACAGATAGATAGAGAGAGAGAGAGAGAGAGAGAGAGAGAGAATTAGTCCCCAAACAATAAAATATCTTTGCTGCCCCTGTATGTAGGTCTTTGCCATGGGTAGGAGGCACAGCCTGTTTTATTATGCTGTTTTTAGACTATAAATCAAATTAACCACCATTGGTCATTGACCTGCTGAGGATGATAGGGACTGTAGTCCACAAAAAATGATATTCAGTTCCTATTACATTTGTGCCACCCACATTTTGTTCAGCCATTCTTTCCCCTCTTAGTTCATAAATTATATCTTATTTTTGTTTGAACCCCTCTATTCCACATTTGGTTATCCCGTCTTTTACTCCTTCTTCCCTTTCCGTGAGCTCTCACCCACCCAGCACCTCTTTTTATCCCCCCCCTTTCCTCTTCATTATTTGCTCTTTTTCCTTCTCTTCCTTGATATTCCATTTTTCCTATGCCCGTTTTTTTTGCTCTCACAGCGGCTCTTATGTCTCCCACACCTTCCTTGCATTAACTTGACCATTTGTGATCTGTTATTTCATACAGATGCTACAGTAGCAGTATGGAATTATTGCTGCACAGACCCTGTTCGTTACTGTTCCCCAGCATCTCCAAGGCCTTTCCCATGGCTATTCACAGCTTTGTCCCATGTAGTGTAGCTACAAGCAAAACTCTGTCCTGCTACTCCCTAGTGTTATCTCTGGAGGTTATGCTTGTATGTATGACTCTGTTTCCATTTAGGCTGATTGAGTGGGGACCAAGAACCCGAAGGACTAGTGCACATTCCATAATTACTTCCGCAGAGGCTGGAGGACTAGAGCGCACTCCTTAATTCTTCCTCAGAGGCTGAAGGATTAGCAAACACTACATACTTCTTCTGCTGAGCCCAAAGTACTAGAACACATTTCTTACCTCTACCGCAGATGCTCAAGGACTAGTGCATGTTCCTTACCTCTGTGCAGAGTCCAAAGACTATCACACAATACTTGCAAGAGTTTAAACATTCAATTCACCCATTAGTTTGAGAATTAGCAACTTATCTTCCCTGTCTTGTTATGGTGTCACTCTATTTTGCTTCTTCATAAGATGAATTCAACAGTTACTTCACCGTAGCCTGAGGATTCACTTTATTAATATTACTTATAAGCATGGTGTCACTAAATGAATTTCTCCTCTTTGTTATAGAAATGAGACTTTCACATCCTCATTTAGCTCAAGGAATCATGTTACAATTCCACATTTTATCTGAAGTATCACCATTTTAATTTTGCCTTTTTGCTAGAGGTATTTGGCATTTAGTTTCCTTAGTCAATAAAATCCTGTCAATCAGTTGTTCTTCATTTTATTCCATTTTTTTATGTTGTCATCTTTCACAACACTGCTAAAAAAACACCTTGCCTTTTAACGTTTCTATCTGTACCTAACGTCATCCAACTTTGACACTTTTTATTCTGCCAAATCTCCTCATTCTATTTTCAGTCTCTTTGGCCTTTTCCTGTTTGTCCATTAACCACACTATGACCACTGCATCTTTCATTTGTTATCACAATAGCTCTTCCAGTTATCAACTATCCTGTTTTACCTAATAGATTATCCTTGTTTTATGTTATTCTACATGGACTCCTCTTTTATACTAAACTCTAATTCATTGAACTATCTTATCATCTGGCTTAGTTAGATTTTGGAAGGAAGGTTGTTCTAAGGTCATGGCCCTTCAGACATTTTCACCTAAGCGGGATTTTTCCTACTCAGTCATGAGAAGAAAAATTCCTAAGGAGCAATTCTTCATGAGGCTAGTTTATATCTCATTCTGTGACTGAAGGTTGTCCTAACTCCTGGTCCATCATGGGGCTATCCTCTAATGGGGGCTTCCTCTCCTGGCTGCTAGGTGATGTCTTTTCAGGAATCTGGTTCATTTTCATCTTTTTGTCCTTCTAGTCAGGTCTACCTACCTGAACATACATTGGTCAAAATATATTAATATTCTCAGTCCTCCTGCATGTTTCTATAAGTCTTTTGTAGGCCTCTTACAGAAGTTAAGGCTGAGCTTGTGTTTGTGGGAGGGACTGAAAGTCTTATGTGATGGAATGGTGGACTCCCTGTCTGTTTTCAGTGCCCCACTTTGTCTTCACTATGTGTTTTCATTCTAGCAAATGTTGTGAGAATGTATCAGAGAGTGTTGACCATTTACCATCATTGAAGTGGTTATACGTAGGTTTGAAATATAGAGTGATAGTGCCATGGAGTCTAGCTAACTCAATAGATTCAATGTTATGAAATAGCACCCTGTGGATTGTTAGCTCAACTTGAGGAAAGGCATTTAACACCTGGGCAGATACAGGGGGATAGAAAACTTATGTGTAGAATAGACTTAGCAAAATATATATTATAAATGGTCACTGTGACTTCATATCCAATGACTTGCTCTCAGCCAAGTCTAAAGGCCACTACTCCCTACTCATTCGTTTGGACCTGTCAGCCGCATTTGACACAGTCGATCACCCACTCCTCCTCCAAGCCCTCCACTCCCTAGGCCTCTGCGACACTGCACTCTCCTGGTTTTCATCTTATCTCTGCAACCGCTCCTTCAGTGTTTCATACTCCGGCTCCACTTCCCCACCCCTCCCACTGTCTGTTGGTGTGCCCCAAGGATCAGTACTGGGACCCTTGCTCTTCTCAATCTACACTGCTTCCCTTGGAAAACTAATAAACTCCTTTGGGTTTCACCATCATCTCTATGCTGATGACACCCAAATATATCTTTCCTCCCCAGACCTCTCTCCTTCCCTCCTGTCCCGAGTGTCTGACTGTCTGTCTGCTGTGTCTTCCTGGATGTCCTCCCATCAACTCAAACTTAACCTTAGCAAAACTGAACTAATTCTCTTCCCTCCATCTACAACCAGCCGTATCCCAAACATTACCCTCACCGTTAACAACACTTCCATCACACCAACCCCTACAGCACGCTGCCTGGGGGTCACATTTGACTCTGCCCTATCCTTCATTCCTCACATCCAGTCAATCTCCAACTCATGCCGCCTCCACCTCCGCAACATCTCTAGAATCCGACCCTTTCTCACAGAAGACACTACCAAAATTCTAATCCAAACACTCATCATGTCCCGTCTTGACTACTGTAACTCTTTACTAATTGGCCTGCCTCTCACCCGACTAACCCCGCTACAGTCCATAATGAACTCTGCTGCAAGACTAATCTACCTCACTCATCGCTTCTCTAACACCACACCCCTCTGTCAGTCCCTACACTGGCTCCCGTTAGCATACAGAGTAAAATTCAAAACTCTGGTGCTAACTTATAGAGCCCTCACTAACACTGCACCCCCCTATATTTCATCTCTCATTTCCAAGTATACTCCCGCCCGCCATCTTCGCTCTGCACATGACCTTCTGCTCTCCACAGCTCTCATCACATCCTCCCACTCCCGCCTACAGGACTTCTCCCGTGCTGCACCTGAGCTGTGGAATTCCCTCCACCGCCCCATCAGACTCTCCCCCAGCCTTCAAATCTTCAGACGCTCCCTGAAGACTCACCTCTTCAGGGAGGCCTATCAACTGCCTCCATAAACATCATCACCAAGATTCACCCCTTGCACGGAGTACTGCACTCAATGGCACTTCTCACTCCCACCCACTGACTGGCAGTTCATGTGGCAGGAGGCACTTAAACGCAATAGCACTTACTCCTTCTGTATCAAACCTACCTTCCTCTAGACTGTAAGCTCTCACGAGCAGGGCCCTCTGATCCTCCTGTTCTACACATCTGATGTACTATTTAATACCTCTGTATGTCTATTCCCCAATTGTACAGCGCTGCGGAATTAGTTGGCGCTATATAAATAAAGAATAATAATAATAATAATAATAATATCCTGGAGGGGGTGGGGTAGCAAGGAAAGTCTAACAGATACTTGCAGAGAGAAGGAGAAGAAGAGAGATGAGGATGTAGAAGCCAAGGCAAATCCTCTCTAGAATGGAGAGAGGCCTGGAATTTGATTAGTCTATGTGCTATCTAAGGTAGTACAGGGAAGCTGGGACTGTTGTGTATTCTCACCGATAGATTTAGTGTGAGTGGGCACCAAATTGGCTGAGTCACTCTACAGTTGTGTTCTGTAAGCCAAGCTGTGGCAACTGCAGCCACGGAAAGTACCCTGATTCTCTCACGACAAGGTTGGTGACTATCAAGCTAAACACTTGTGATTACAGGTTACTTACAGCCCAAGAATAAGAAAAGTGTACTGTCAGGGCCGGATTTACATCTCAGGAGCCTGTAGACACAGAAATCTGAAGCGCCCCCACCCCCACTGGCCATCTCCACAATGCTCCAAATCTCCACATTACCCTCCATCTCCATATTGCCCTCACATTGCCCCCATCAGCTCCACATTGCCCCCATCATCTCAACATTGCCCCTATCAGCTCCACATTTCCCCCATCAGCTCCATATTGCTCTCACATCGCCCCCATCATGTCCACATTAAGCCTCACATTGCCCCCCCCATCTGTTTCCTATCTCCCTGGTGGTCCACAGACCTGTAGCAGCTGGAGCTTCCGCACTGTCTTCTCTTTAGTAATGCAGAGCGCTGGGAGATGATGTAATCTCCTAGCGCTCTGCATTACTAAAGAGCCGGGGGAGCTCGGCAGCTACAGGTCTGTGTTGAAGAAGACCAGACCTTACCATCGGCAGGCGGCGCGGCACGCCACTTTAAAAAAATAAAAAATAAATAAAAAATATATATATATCGATTCCAATGGACGGCGCCCCTCTGTGGGGTGCGCCTGTAGGCAGATGCCTACTCTGCCTTATGGCAAATCCGGCCCTGTGTACTGTGGATGATCTCTTGGAACACCTTCTCCAAACCCTCTGCCAGGACTGCAAGTTTAAAAGAAGCTTCATACAAGCCAGCACCAAGTGGATGTGCAGTGGGCTGTGTGCCCCACTCCTGCCTCTTTTGGGATTGTGTCCACGCCTCAAAGCAAACCTAAAATAGACCTTGTGTATTAAGTGTAACCCCTGCCAATTGGTACAAATTTGCTAGTATAATAAGATGAGAATATTAGAAGTGTGTAGGTTTCAAATTTTACCATAGTCTATTTTTCAGTAATTGCTGTCCTCATCTTTGTGTGCCAGACCATCAACCCTCTAAAAATGCAATATAATATCAGTTTGTCTGGCTGGATAATCATATAGCCTGTCCTTAACCCTCAGTCTACCAATCAGTAACACTACTCACTACAGCCACTCTGTCTCCCCCCTTTCCTGAGCTAATGCCATATCCCTTGCAGTGAGCAGACCCAAAAAGATAGCCCTAAGAGAGAGTGGCAAGTATCAATGATCAGGACCCCTGGACTGCAGCTGTTGGACCCACTCTCCCCTCCACTTTTCTACACCACTTCTTTCTCTGCTCACTGGCATTTCTGTGAATTCTTCTCACCTCACCCTTTCACCTAAATCTCTTACAAGTTTGGGCCCTCTAGTAATGCCTACCTGCCTGATCATCCAGTGGGCAAAATTAATTCACATTCTCAATCCCCTGCACATTTTATCAGTCTTCTGTAGGCCTTTCAGACAACGTAATTTATTTTAAAAAATCTACTTCTACATAAACAGGAACATAAGAGAAAAAAATGTCAGTATCTAATAAATGTATTGATCATTTTTCTTTCTCTTTGTGATAATTAATGGACTCAGCTCTATCCAACTTGAAAAAGAGGGACTTCATAGAATAGAACTGGAAGGGATATTGCACTGCGGAGTTTCTAACCTTAGTGTGTAACACCCCCCTCCCAAGTTCTCTCCTTTCATAAACCCCTTCCGTGCCAGAGGTGGGTCTTGTAAACATTGAGAAGCAATGAATTATAATTTGTATTATTTAATTGTAAAACATCCACAGATTTCATAGCACTGTAAAAGGACACAAGACAAGATAATGCTGTTTGGTTCTTGTACAATTTTTAAAAGGTTGGCAACAATCATGATTAAAACATTTCAGGCGGTTGTATGAAAATGATTCTTCTCTTAACATGCAGCTGATATTGATTTTCAAGCCCTACACTTGTCTAATTTACTAAGTTGATTTAATTGAAGATATTCCTTTTTATTGTGAATTAAAGACAGACTTCACTGAAGTTCAGTATAAACAGACAACCCCTATTCCACCCCCTACATATGAGCAATCAAGATGCATAGGGGAGATTTAAATGTTCTATCTATTTTAAATAGGATATTAACTGAATGTTAGAGAGGTCTCCAAAGCATTGTTTTGTAATGAGTGGAGGCATATCTGTATTCAGAGGGTTGTAATGGAAGCCTAAATCCTTGGGCTGACTTAGACCGTGGTTCCGGGTCTCTCCCTCCTGAGGTCGGCTGTAGAGGGGTAGCCGTGCTGGTACTCCTCCAGAGCTTCTTCCTAGAATGGGGAGCAAGCGAAGCTCCTTTACACCATTCTGCAATTAAACAACAGGACACCTTCTTGTTCCAAAATGAACTCAGTTGATTGAACCAGGCAGGGACATTTTATACAGAACTTCCAGACATCAGTACAATGGGAATACACATAACTACACAAAGGGACAATGGTGAATAATTATGAGGTTTATAGTAAACACTGGGCCAGAGTATAAACACAAGACAATGGGACAACATAGCGGGATTGATACAATCAAAACAGCACAACAGAAACAGATGTTACAGGCAATCAGGGCAGCAGACTAATCCTATCACAACAGAGGAAAAGAGATTAGTAAAGTGAAACGCTAATCAAATTCTGGACCAGACAGTGATATGATACATATTTGAAATAGCATTACACAAACACAAATATTTAACCCCTAACTGCCCAGGTAAGATTGTAGGCCCAGAATATACTCAGGGGTCCATCATGTATTATAGTATATGAAAACACATTAACCATTCCCATAACATTTAACATAGGACGGTAGGCAGTCAATTAGTATGCCGCCTAATTTCAACAAGGAGCATGGGAAATTCTGAGAGTCTGGCAGTGTTTTGTGGCTGTCCAGCCGCCCAGAGTTGGGACTTCACCCAGTGCCTTCCAGTCTATTTTGGGGGGTATTTTTATGGTTCTTAAAGGAGCCCCAAGTAATGGCCTATGAGCCGTTACAAGGGTTAATCCTTTGAATGCCATTTGGCACTCAAAGGGTCATAAGCCCCATTTAAATCAATTTTTAATATGGTGCGGCTGGTTTGCTCAATAATTGCTCTTTATGCATTTTGTGCATAAGACTATTTTGACATCAGCGCTCATAATTATTATATTCCATAATGACATCATCATAGTGACCTAATTGTAGTGCAGCTTAGGAAATAGCTCCTGCATTCCCTACCATAAAATTGCAGCCGATAAAACAGGCACTTTGTCAATATACACAGATTGTAATTGCAAATTACACAAGTAAAATACAAAAGATCAATATTAACAAGGAATCTGGAAGACATTTGTCCACATCACTATCGAGCACCTTGTTTCAAGCCATTGCAGAGCTTGCATGCACATCTGGACTCCCAGCCACAGAGCAAGCAGTTCCCTCAATCCTCCACTTGGCAGCGCCACAAAGCAAAGCAGAGCAACATTTATCTTCATACATAGTTTGTCAATAGTGTTTCAGTTAGAGGGCTGATAATTGCTTTATGTTTCAGCACTCTGTGCTGGGTCATTTCAGATTTCATTAAGATAAACAGTCTTAATGATTCTGCAGAAATTCTATCTCAATTCTTGTCAACATTGGAATTTTAACCATTAAAGTACCAGAGGGGTGTGTAACACATAGCAAAGTACTGCATGGCACACAGGGCCTGATTTATATCCAAGGTGCCCTAAGGCAATCTAGGTGGTTAGCTCCCCACATTCTTCACATGACCCCCACCCCCAGTCCCATCCACTGTTTTCTGGTGCAGAAAATATCCTTAGCATATCACAATCAAAGAACAAGAAAAGCTTTAACTCCTTGGTTACCAATGCCTTGCTCCACAATGTGGCAGAGATCCTTGTACAATCCATGAGTTTAAATAATAGCTTGTAAAGAAGTATAAAACTAGTGCAGGGACATTGAGATTTATGTGGGCGTGGCCTGCACCGCAGAGGCATCTTCTTCAAAAACTTGGACCTCTGGGCAGTCAACTACTCAGCTTGTTGGGAAATCCAGCCCTGGCTTCACACCCCTTTTGCCCTCTAAGAGTTAATGCAAAGCAACATGCATCCAAAACACATACTATAGTCTGTGTGTGTACTTATATTGTGTATGCACCATTAAAGTGATAGTAATGTTTCAAAATAAATTCAGCTCCGATTATCTTTATAGTCTCTGGACCATGTAGAGCGTTATTATTATTCTCTATGTTGTGTAGTTCCAGAGTAATTGAATCATAAAGTGTCCCCCTCCAGCCCCTTTTACCTATGTAAAGCTACACAGCAAGACCGTCTGGATGGATCGCAACAAGGGACAATCTTCTGTTAGCATCAGGAAAAACCTGCCCTCCTCCTTCAAAGAGGGCAGGGTTTTCCTTATGCTCACAGTAAGAAGATTGTCCCTTGCTGCGACCTGTCCCATAAAGTGACCATATTCCACATCTGAGGGGAGGTGGCTTACACTAGGTAAAAGGGTCAGGAGGGGGACACTTTATAATTCAATTACTCTGGAACTGCACATCATAGAGAAGGATAATCCCGCTCCACATGGCCCAAAATCTATAAAGAATAATTGGAGCTACATTTATTTTGAAGAAGTACTATCCCTTTAAATGTGTGAGTAATCAAACAGACATTTAGTTCTACATTCCACCTCGGTTTATAACTGTTATCTCTGGTTTTATATTAGAGATGCAAAGATATATATAAATAACATTATTGTTTTTACAATTATTGTTTTGTAATGCTTGATATAAGAAAAATGGATGCTACAGCAATACATTGTGAGATTTCTCTGTCATCTAGAGATTTACATTTACCTTGCTATGGATCCTAGCATTCAGACGGTTAACTGATACATAAGAAATACATCCACTACCACGTAATGCATTGGAAGGAGACCTCTGACATCCAGGAGTTTAAAATCTATGCTTAGTGAATGGATCCAGCTTTGTAGGTATAACACTTTGAGAGCCATAGAGGTCTCCAATGTATTGCATTGATAATAAGAAATATATATACCACCACCACGTGCACTGGAGACCTCTATAGCATTCAAAGGGTTAATATATGCCTAGTGAAATTCTCCAGCTTCCAAGAGGTTAACTGATAAGAAATATACCTACCCCACCCAATGAACTGGAAACCTTTTTAGCGGTTAATATATGCTTTGTGGGTGAGGCCAGCAGTAATGGGGTTAAATGGTAAATGAGAAATATATCCTGCCCCCAAAAAACATATTGGAGAACTCTTTAGCATACAAAGGGTTAATATATACTTTGTGAAACTGACCCCAGCACTCAAGAGGTTAACTGATAAATAAGGTACATATACCCAACCCTCACACAAGGTATTAGAGATGTCTGTAACATGTAAAGGGTTAATATATGCTTTGTGATGCCCAGCATCTAATGGGTTAACTGATATATAAGTATCCAAAGCCAGTTTGTTGGAGACCTGTATAGCAAGAGGTTAATAAATGCCCTGTGAACTGCTCCAGCATCAAAGGGGTTAACTGATAAATAAGAACACTACCAGCCCCATCCAGTGTATGGGAGACCTCCCTGGGATCCAAGGGGTTAATATATTCTTTGTGAGGGAGACCCAGCATCAATTGGGTTAACTAATAAGAAATTTATTAGTCTCTGTTAAATTATTTAGACATATCACTAGCACCCAAAGGGTTAATATAACCTTTGTGATATGTATCTATTGTGAAAAGGGTTAATAATATGCCTTGTGAAGCTCTCCAACAACCAATGCATTCCGTACCCCTCTGGCACTCAAAGGGTTAAATATTAAGAAACATACCTATCCCAGCCCAGTGAATTGGAAACCTTTTTTAGCATCCAAGGGGTTAAATAAGCCTTGTGAGGTGCTCCAGCATTTAAGTGGTTAACCCCATGATGAGGACCAGTGGGGTGCACGATGTTTTGCTTCACAATGCGTTGTACACCCCACTGGTCCTGAAGGCGTTAATTGATAAATAAGAAATAAACCAACCTCCCCCTCCTCCAGGTAATTGTGTGCCGCACCGCATAGCCTGGGATAGTTCACCAAGCTAGGGGCAGTGCTACTTTCTTATGACATAACGCTTTAGGGATTTGTGGCAAGAACTAGGATCTGCAAGTACTCTGTGCAATGAAACCAGACACAGGATCTGGGCTCTTGGCAGCAGTGGAAAGAAGCTACTACCTCTGTAATCGATACAGCAGTGCCGCATCCAAAACGCACCCAGATAAAGAGGATGATCTGATCTGAGAAAAATCATGGCAACGTCAAGCATCGTGCTCCTCCACAATCTGCCCTCATCAATAATTTACTTTGGGGCTTTTGGATACAGAGAGTGAAGGGTGGGGGCGGACAGAGAGGGTTGAATCTTGTGGAAGTGGACAGGACAAAAGGTAAAGAAGACCTATTTCGGAAAGAGGGGGGACATTTTGGGAAAGTGTGAGGGTTGTGCTTTTTTTTTTTTTTTTGGTAACACAGCTGATAGTGGTTTAGAGAGAAGAGATAGAACCACAGGAAGGATGGAAGTGCTGAAAGCCATGATCTCCTATAGGGAGCTGTCCGTGGTCCTGATGGTGCTGATCTCCCTCAGTCTACACTCTTTACCAGCCGCCCGGGCACAGAATGACACTGAGCCCATCGTGTTGGAAGGCAAATGCTTGGTAGTTTGTGATTCAAACCCTACCACTGACTCCAAAGGATCGTCTTCTTCACCCCTGGGGATATCAGTAAGAGCTGCGAACTCCAAGGTTGCCTTTTCAGCTGTCCGGAGCACCAACCATGAGCCGTCGGAGATGAGTAACAAGACTAGGATTATCTACTTTGACCAGGTAAAGACCCCCAAATTCCCGTGACTAACAAATAACATGCGGGGGGAGAATTAAATGACTAATCTGTCTTCTACTTTCCCACTTTGAGACTTTTAACAAGTGACAGTGTCACAATAGTTTAAAAATAATTTAGGGATGGAGAGGACGAGATGGAAATGATTCCTATTTTGTCCCGCTTCCTCAGTTTTAAGACTGTTAACTCTTTGAGTGCCAGAGGGGTACGTAACGCTTTGGCACTCAAAGGGTTAACAAGTGATGACGTAAAAAAACGACTTCTGAATAACAGATGCTGTAGATACGTGTTAACCCGTTGAGTGCCAGAGGGGTGTCCAAAAACCTGCTTCCCAATGTGCTGAATATCCCACTGAGACGCAAAGGGCACGCCTCTGGCACTCAATGGGTTAACACGCATCTACTGCATCTGTCTGTTAGTCAGAAGTCCTTTTTAATATCATCATTTGTTAACCCTTAAAATGAAGAGGACGAGATTGAAAGGATTTATATTTTCCCGCTTTCTCAGTTTTAAGACTGTTAACCCTTTGAGTGCCAGAGGGGTACGCAATTCAAAGCGTTGCTTACCCCTCTGGCACTCAAATGGTTAATAAGTGATGATGAAAAAACGACATCTGAATAACAGATGCTGTAGATACGTGTTAACCCATTGAGTGCCAGAGGGGTGTCCAAAAATCCGCTTCCCATTGTGCTGAATACCCCACTGAGACGCAAAGAGTACCCCACTGGCACTCAATGGGTTAACACGCATCTACTGCATCTGTCTTTTATTCAGAAGTCCTTTTTACATTACTCGTTAAGTATTTGGCACTCGAAGGGTTAACAGTCTAAAACTGAAAAGCGGACAAAAATAGGAATAATTTCAATCTCGTCCTCTCCATTTTAAGGGTTAACAAATGATGATGTAAAAACGACAAGCGGACAGATGATGATGTAAAAACGATTTCTGAATAGCAGATAGATGCAGTAGATGCATGTTAACCCATTGGGGGCCGGAGGGGTGTCCAAAACCCTGCTTCCCAATGTGCTGAATACCCAACTGACACGGAAAGAGTTAACATAGCAAGCTGCTGTACATCGCTCTGTTCTTTATAGGGTTAAACGATTAACTGTTTTTATTTCCTGCGTTTTCCCAGGTTTAGACTTTTAACAGGTGATGGAATAATTATTGAAAAATAAATGCAGGGGTGAGATTTAAATCATCAATATATCTTCTGCTTCCAGTATTTTTGACTTTCAATAACTGGGTTTTAACATTTTGAGTGCCAGCGGGGGGGGGGGGCGGTGTTACGTGCAAAAACAAAAAATAAAATAAGTCTTAAAATGACCTATACATGGGGATGGGCTGGATCTTTAAATTATAAATGTGTTTTCCTAGTTTTAAATGTGTACGTGATCGCTTTTAACATTTTGAACACTGAAGGGTTAATCCATTAGGGTGGTGAGGCAAAAATAACATAGATGCGGGGCATTTAAATGATAAGTATTCTTTGTTTCTGCCTCTGACTTTTAACCCCTTAATGACAGAGGCATGTGCAGTGTGTTGCACACCTATAGGTGTGTGCGTGGGTCGGTGATATTAAAAAGATTGATGTTTTCTGTTTACGGAGTTTTTCCCTTTCAATAAGGGATTGCTTAACCCTCTGAGTCCCAGAGAGGTATGCAATGCATTTTTTTTAGTACATTCCTCAACTTTCTGATACTCACAGGGTCAATCCGTTTTATGAAATTTCCTAAACATAACACATAGATGGGGGGTGATATTTACAAGTGTAAAACTTGGTAGACAGTAGACACATTTGTTAATGTTTACTTTATTAACATACTAGTGTAAAAGCACAGGGGCCAAGGTCCGGGTACTGTTAACCCTTTGAGTGCCAGAGGGGTACGAAACGCATTGCTTTGCACTCAAATGGTTAAGAGGCCGGTCTGCTCTGCGTCCTGTCACCGACCTAGTCATGCACTGTAGAGACTGCCCGAAAGCACAGAATGCCCCCAGCATATAACTCCCAGCATTCGGTACTCCCAGCATTCTGTGCGTTTGGGCAGTCTCTACTGCGCATGACGGCTTCTGACAAACATCCTAGCGAATTATTATATAGGATTTCTGCTTCCCATGTGTTAGGCTTTATCCCTTTAAATGGCAGAATCCACTGGTAAAGAATGGCTTTACATGCAGTTGGCATACGGAGGGGGTGATATTCAAAAGATGAATACTGCTTTCTGCTTTCCAAGTTTCAGACTTTTTAACAGTTTCAGTGCCAGAGGTGTTATAAACGCATTGCTAAGCAATGCTTTGCACTCCCATCCGGCACTCAAAGGGTTAATGAGTGATGATTATAAGATGCATTAACCCTTTAAGCGCCAGAGGGGTAGACAACACATTGCAGAGCAATGCATTGCGTTCCCCACTGGCACTCAATGGGTTAAACATTACATTTTTCGACGATATTAAAATTCTAGCCTTTGCAAAGCAGACACACTTATTAATCATTGAAATATCACCCTCTCTCTGCCTAGATCTTATTTTTAAGTCATTTTTTTGCCACCCTGGATTAACCCTTCGATTGCTGGAGAGTGAGCATCAAATGGCACTCAAAGGGCTAAAGGTCACTCATTAAAAGCCTAAAGCAGAAAACACATTAGCAATTTTAATAAATGACCATTAACTCTTTCAGTGCCAGTGGGGTTGTGATCTTTGCAATTCACTCAAGCTCACCCATCTGGCTCTCAAGGGGTTAAACCATTGTGCAAAAAAAAAAAAAAAAATCAGCATGTAGACGGAGAAGGTGATATTTAAATTCTTACCTATTTATGTTTTCGCACATTTTTTACGTGTTTAATGGGTTATGGATGTTTAACCCTTTGAGTGATAGACCGCCATGCAACTCCCTGCAAAAGCAATGCCCTTCATACCCCTCTGTCACTCAAGTGGTTTATTCTGTAATCCAAGCAGGGGGACACAAATACATAGACAGATTATCAACAGGTACAGGGAATGATTTGCTGCTGGAAAAACAAAAACAAAAAAAACCTACATTGAGTCTATAAACCACCCCACCCCCACCATTTGTTGGCATGGAACTTATTTAATACAACAGCTGATAAATATTTCATACAGATCATTTCTGTTTGCTGTAATTAAGTATGTGTAAACATGTCAGCGAAGCACTACAGCACAGACCTCACTGACTCCTGGAATGTGTAATACAAAACACAAGTGTATGTCCTGGCTATGTCTATACTAAAAGCAACACACATTGGTTATCAGCACATTAAAAACATTGATGAAGTTACTAATTTAAGGAAATGAATCAATTCCAGGAACTGAGGTTCATGTACTAAAAAGAACAAACTGGTAGATGCACTAATGTGTGATAAAAAGGCGATAACATATTCAGTGATATAAACTCTCCGGTTCTTATGCTATTCTTTGGAGAGCTTTAGTTATTGACTACAGGGGGGAGATGTACTAAGGTGTGATAAAGAGGAGATGACTTCTCCAGTGTTGCAAACTCTCCAGTTACTATGTTATTATATGGGAGAGCTTTAGTTATTGACTACAGGGGGAGATGTACTAAGGTGTGATAAAGACGAGATAACTTCTCCAGTGTGACAAACGCTCCAGTTACTATGTTATTATATGGCAGAGTTTTAGTAATAGACTACAGGGGGAGATGTACTAAGCTGTGATAAAGAGGAGATAATTTCCCTATTGATATAAGCATTCTAATTTATTTGTTATTCTGTGAAACCTATGCACTACAATCTCTCAACAGATCCCAGTGAAGAGGCCCATCAAATAGCAGAGGTCTGTGAGAGTTTATCTCACTGGAGGAGTTATCTCCTCTTTATCACACCTTAGTACATCTCCCCTGTAGTCTATAACTAAATATCTCCCATAGAATAACATAGAGACTGGAGAGTTTATCTCACTGGAGGAGTTATCTCATCTTTATCACACCTTAGTACATCTCCTCATGTAGTCTTTAACTAAATCTGTCCCATAGAATAACATAGGAATTAGAGAGTTTATCTCACTGGAGAAGTTATCTCCGCTTTATCACACCTTAGTACATCTCCCCTTGTAGTCTATAACTAAAGCTCTCCCATAGAATAACATAGGAACCGGTGAGTTTATCACACTGGATAAGTGATCTCTCCTCTATATCACAGCTTAGTACATCTCCCCTGTATTCTATAACTAAATCTCTCCCATAGAATAACATAGGAACTGAAGAGTTATCACACAGGAGAAGTTATCTCCGCTTTATCACACCTTAGTACATCTCCCCCTGTAGTCTATAACTAAAGCTCTCCCATAGAATAACATAGGAACCGGTGAGTTTATCACACTGGATAAGTGATCTCTCCTCTATATCACAGCTTAGTACATCTCCCCTGTATTCTATAACTAAATCTCTCCCATAGAATAACATAGGAACTGAAGAGTTATCACACAGGAGAAGTTATCACCGCTTTATCACACCTTAGTACATTATCCTACTGAACTAATTGTGTGGTAAACCAAGTGCACCATAGCAGATAAGTAAAAATGATCAATAATTTAATCAAGGCCTCTTTCACCCATGGCTTTGCAATGCATTGGAGATCTCTCTAGCACTCAGGGGTTAATGCTATATTGAAATCAAAGTGAATGTTTGTTTGCTCACTATTGCCCAGTTGGTGTGATCTAGAAATCTTCCAGTTGTTCTTGGTACGTCACCCTCATTCTTCTCAGTCTAAGTACAGGTTATGGAGAGTATCAAATGGTTAATATTAAATGGTAAGTTGTAACTCCTTGTTGCTATATAAAAGCATGTTGCTATTTAAAATTAAAAAGAAAATTTCACTTGAGGGACAAATTCAATGTTACATTCATTCTGCAGTTACATACTGTTGTAATTTACACCATAAATATTCTGTCTGTCTGTCTATCTATCTATCTATCTATCTATCTATCTATCTATCTATCTATCTCATATTGTACAGCGCTGCGGATTAAGTTGGCGCTATATAAATAAAAAATAATATTTCTTTCTTTCTTTCTTTCTTTCTTTCTTTCTTTCTTTCTTTCTTTCTTTCTTTCTTTCTTTCTTTCTTTCATGTCTGTCTATCTATCTATCTATCTATCTATTTATCTATCTATCTATCTATCTATCTATCTATCTATCTATCTATCTCATATCTATCTATCTATCTATCTATCTATCTATCTATCTATCTATTTATCTATCTATATCATATCTATCTATCTATCTATCTATCTATCTATCTATCTCATATCTATCTATCTATCTATCTATCTATCTATCTATCTATCTATCTATCTCATATCTATCTATCTATCTATCTATCTATCTATCTCATATTGTACAGTGCTGCAGATTAAGTTGGCGCTATATAAATGAAAAATAATTCTCTTTCTTTCTTTCTTTCTTTCTTTCTTTCTTTCTTTCTTTCTTTCTTTCTTTCTTTTATCTATCTATCTATCTATCTATCTATCTATCTATCTATCTATCTATCTAACTGTATCATATCTATCTATCTATCTATCTATCTATCTATCTATCTATCTATCTATCTCTTTCTTTCTCATATCTATCTATCTATCTATCTATCTATCTATCTATCTATCTATCTATCTATTTATCTATTTTCCTCTCTTCTATATCTGTATCCGTCTGTCTATCTGCCTTTCTATACAGAACATGCATATCATCATAATGAATAAACACTGGTCTCTCATTGTAGACTGTACATCTGTAGTTTAAATTGTAATTATCATCATTGTTATTGTTATTATTATAACTTTGAGGCTGATTTGCTGAACACAACTGGAGTAATTATGGGGTAAACAAAATGCACCTTACGGGGAAAATACGCTTTTCCTAATCCCCCGTTGAGTTAAATGAAGCTCTTAGTCACTTGAATACTAGAAATGTCTGCAGCACGTTGCTCTGCAATGTCATGGAGATCCTTCTAGTATTCAAGAGGTTAACCCTTTGAGTCCAAGAGAGCTACGCAATGCATTGCAAAACATTGCGTTGTGTACCCCTCTGGCACTCAAAGGGTTAAAACCCCCATAGAAATCAATAGAAATGCTAGATTTAGTTGTTTGACCCAAGATTTCTCCAATTCCTCTAAGTACAACAGCCTGTGTGAGTTACAGAAGGATGGGAAACACGTTCCTGTGCAATGTGTTGTCCAACACGTTGGCACTGACAGGATTACCAGAGATCAACATACTCTGTTGCTGTGTAACTGTTCAATAGGGATCAATACATGAGACAGAACATATTCACGTACAATAGAAAGGTAGTTAAGGCACTAAAAAGGATTTTGCCTGCAGCTTTTTTTCCTCCTCATTAAAAGGCTTTCGCAAGTTACTGTATGCAGAATTAACCCTCAGATAGCTGTAGACACTCACACTGTACTATAAATTATTGGTACAATAGCTGTATCAATAAGCATATGCCATTTACAAGAAATCTCTATACATTGTGGGCAATGTAAGTATATGATTCCATGCAAAAACAGGAACTAGACTACATTTTCTAACCTCATCCCTGCCTGCAGCTAATTTACTAAGTACATACTCAGAAAATGATCCTCTTAATGCCACATTAAACAAGGTGCAAAGGTAAGGTGACCACATATGACTTTAAATAAGGGACACTTATAAATAACACACACAGCAGGGTTACACTGATTCATGTGCTGGGCGTCCGTGCTCTTGATTTAAAGAGATATGTGGTCAATACATGCAAAATAAATGTTATAATTTTACTATATTTTCCTACGCATGCCATGGAACAAGCATATAGGCTTTCTGGAATGACTTAACCCTTTGAGTGCCAGAGAGGTATCCAATGCATTGCAACGCAATGCGTTGGATAGCTCTCTGGCACTCAAAGGGTTAACAGCGGCATAGTATATGTGCCTGTATGTAATAAAGCGATCAGGCACTATAATGCAGATGTCTGAGTGCAATCACTGGCATTGGAGATTAACGCCAGTGTAGCTGTACGGTGGATTTGTACATTCACCTCATTATTTTCCTGCATTGCTGTTCATATGGAAATGGCAGTTTTGCAATTAGAATTGAGACGAGCAGGGCTGTAGAATTAACATAAATAAACGACTATCAGGTAGAAGGAGGATGTGTGATCCTACAGATTGAAAAGAGCAATGCATTTTAAAGAAGACTAAATAAATGAAGTCATTAATGAATTCCCTACAGTCGGTGCTATTTAATTTTCTGAAAGGTGATAAAATCCAAGAGTGCAAGAATGCAATAACGGAAGCACAGCAGGTTGTATGGTACTTTGTAAACTAATTAATCATAAACGTATGCATACTGACACTGATGTACTAAACTAGGGCAGCTCTGGACCGAACCACCTCCCGTATGGGAGAGAACATTAAAAAATTGCTTTTGATACTTTGGGGGCTAGAGAGGTGTTCACAAAATTGGCTTTAATACTTTGAATGCCAGGCACTCAAAGGGTTAATTTATATGAGGCTTTTTAATTCCTTGAATGTGATTCACAAGAGGTAAAAGCCCCATTTCAATCAATGATGATTTTTATTTGCACTTACGGTGCAAGTGGCTTGCCCCAGAAATTCTAGAGGAAATCATTTGGAATCATTTTAGGGGACTCGTTGCTAGAGAAAGACCTGGGTATCCTTGTCAACTACAAACTTGGAAACAGTGACCAGTGTCAAACAGCAGCAGCAAAGGCAAACAAAGTCCTGTCTTGCATAAAAAGAGGTATTGAAGCAAGAGTGGATAACATTATTTTGCCATTATACAAATCATTGGTAAGACCTCATCTAGTGTATGCAGTGCAGTTTTGGGCACCAGTTCTGAAAAAGGATATACTAGAACTAGAGAGGGTACAGCGAAGAGCAACAAAATGAATTAAGGGAATGGAAGACTTGACATATGAGGAACGACTAAACAAACTTGGTTTATTTACTCTAGAGAAAAGACGACTAAGTGGAAACCTTATCACATTCTACAAATATATGAGAGGTCAATACAAGGATCTCTGCAGTGAGCTATTTATTCCAAGGCCTGATCAGGTGACCAGGGGACACCCCTTAAAATTAGAGGAAAGGAGGTTTAGACTTCAGCAGAGGAAGGGGTTTTTTACAGTGAGGTCTGTTAAATTGTGGAATTCTTTGCCCAAGGAGGTGGTTATGGCAGATACAATACATTCAAGAGAATATTAGATACATTTCTTTCCAAAGGGAACATACAGAGTTATACTGTTTATTAGTAGGCAGATCAGGAAGGTCTGATAAAGACTAACTTATTTGGTAGCAGGAAAGCTATAAAATTACTGGGGTATGAGGAGAAGGTTGAACTTGATGGACTTGTGTCTTTATTCAACCTAATTTACTATGTTACTATGTAAGATGCACTAAGGTGTGAAAAAGTAGGGATCATGTCTCCAGTATGATAAATTCTCCAGTTCCTATGTTATTCAATGGAGACAATGCACTCCAGGGCTGGAGAAATCTTGACTTAGAGACATCACTGGAGAAGTCATCTCTACTTTATCACCTGTTCTTAGCATTGCACTAGTGTTCTAAGTCATTCTGGAATAAACCAACTGGGCTCTAGGGGTGAAATAAAAATTCCTTGCATTGCCTTTGATTAAAATGGGGATTTGAGTAACTGTAATGCTAGAAAGGTCTCCAACACCCACTGTGAATCAATGTGTTGGAGACTTTCTGGCATTCAAGGGATTAAAATCCTCCATTTCAATGAATTGAGATTTTATGTGATCCCATGCTGCAACTGGTTTTCCCAAGAATTTCTCCAGGTCCACTTGCTTGTGTTTAATAAGAATAAGTTGACATTTCGGTGGTCTCAGTCACCAATGGTCTTGATAAAGGTGGCTGAGACCACAGAAACTTTGACTTGTTCTTAATAAACACAAGCCATTTTGTAACATTGTCCATTGAGAAGTCCAGTGAGTTTGTTTTTTTTGTGGAACTCTACTTTTAGGTCTAACTGGCACCCTGGCGTTCATTGGAATATATATATATATATATATATACATATATATACTGTATATATATATATATATATATATATACACTTTTGTGTAAAAGTCTTAGATAGCGCTTTCAAAAATAGATGTTAATAGTTTATTTTTATCAATTAACAAAATCATATTGAGTGAACAGAAGAAAAATCTAAATCAAATCAATATTTAGTGTGACCACCCTTTGCCTTCAAAACAGCATCAATCCTTCTAGGTACCCTTGCACAAAGTCAGAGAGTTTGTAGGCATATAGACAGGTGTATGATTAAACAATATACCAAACAGATGCTAATGATCATCAATTTAAACACAATCATTAACTGAAACAGAAACAGCTGTGCAGGAGGAGTAAAACTGGTTGAGGAACAGTCAAACTCCTCAGCTAACAAGGTGAGGTTGCTGAAGACAGTTTAATGTCAAAAGTCACATACAATGGCAAGACTGAGCACTGCAACAAGACACAAGGTAGCTATACTACATCAGAAAGGTCTCTCATAGGCAGAAATTTCAAGGCAAACAGGGGTTTCCAGTTGTGCTGTCCGAGCTGTTTTGAAGAAATACAAATAAACAGGCAACTTTGAGGACTGTAGACATAATGGTCGACCAAGGAAACTTAGTGCAGCAAATGAAAGACACGTCATGCTTACTTTCCTTTGCAATCAGAAGATATCAAGCAGTGCCATCAGCTCAGAATTGGCAGAAAACAGTGGGATCATGATACACTTATCTACTGTTTGGAGAAGTCTGGTCAGAAGTGGTCTTCATTGAAGACTTGCGGCCAAAAAGCCATACCTCCAACTTGGAAACAAGGCCAAGTGACTTAACTATGTATGGAAACACAGGAACTGGGGTGCAGAAAAATGGCAGCAGGTTCTCTTGACTGATGAGTCAAAATTTGAAATATTTGTCTGTAGCAGAAGGCAGTTTGTCTGCAGAAGGACTGGAGAGCAGTACAAGAATGAGTGTCTGCAGGTGACAGCGAAACATGGTTTCCTCAGTTGTGAGAAGTACAAGCAGATACTTATCCATCATGCAATACCATCAGAGAGGCATCTGATTGGCCCCAAATGTATTCTGCAGCATGACAACGACCCCAAACATACAGCCAAAGTCATTAAGAAGAACAGGGAATCCAGGGAACAGCGAACCCTAGAATCCAGGGATCAGGTAATCCTAGAAGTGGTGGTATGACCCCCACGGAGACCTGATCTCAACATCATAGAATCTCTCTGGGATTACATGAACAGAGAGAAGCAACTGAGGCTGCCTAAATCCACAGAAGAACTGTAGTTAAGCCTCCAAGATGTTTGGAACAATCTTCCTGCCGAGTTCCTTAACCCCTTAACGACCCCTGACAGTCATAGTACGTCGTGGGTCTATCTGTTAACGACCCATGACGTATTATGACCGTCATGGAATTCCGGGCTCCCCCCGCAGCTGCACGCCGTTTGGGAAGTCTGGAACCGGAAACAGCAAAAAAAAAAATGCTCCGTGGTCCTTAAGTGACTGCGACGCACCGATCGGCCAGTCGTTAAGGGGTTAGCAAGCTGCGTGTAAGTGTACCTAGCAGAATTGATGGTGTTTTGAAGGTAAAGGGTGGTCACACCAAATATTGATTTGATTTTGATTTTTCTTCTGTTCACTCACTAATATTAGACTGTAAGCTCCTTGGGCCAGAGTCCCTTTCCCAGTGTATGATTCCCTTGCTGCACTTTTCCCCCGCAAATAATGCAAAGATTGCATTTTGGCGTAATGCTTTTAACCCAGTCCTGTATTTTGCTATTGTACTATTTCAACTTCTGTTAAGAGCTGTGTACATGTATGGTGCTACATAAATAAAGATACATAAATCCTATATTATAATTCACTAAGGATGTTTGTCAGAAGCCGTCATGTGCAGGAGAGACGGCTGTGCGCGCTGCAGTTATGTGCAGTACAGAATGACTGCGCCGCGGCTGATATGGATCGGGGCGCTCCGAATTCAGACCGGAGTCCTCTCTGTGCACCTTACTGGGACCACTCTGGTCTGAATTCGGAGTGCCCCGCTCCATATCAGCTGCGGCGCGGGCTGTCAGTACTGCGCATGACTGCAACGCCGCCAGTGTTGGCCCGTGTACACGGGCTTTAAAACTAGTACATACATAAATGATAAAAATAAACTATTAACATGTCTATTCTTACTTTATAGCAATTTTTCACACCAGCACACATATATATGGACTTCCCCTGCTGAGATGCATATTATTATTACAGTTTAAACTCTCATGCCCATATTTAAAAACAAAAACTGGAGTTATTCTGGAGTACACCAGCTGCACCATATGGGACAAACAAAAATCCCTACGTTCCCATGCACCTAAATATAATTTTTTAACCCCTTGAATGATAGAGAGGTCTGCAATGCATTGCTTTTCAGTGCATTGGAAATATCTCCTGCATTCAGTGGGTTAAAAGCCCAATTTAATTTAACAGAAATTATTTGTCCCATATTCTGCAGTTGGTTTACTCTACAATAACTTCAGTTTGCTTTTTAGAAATATGGGCCCTAGTTGTTTTTTGTTTTTTTTTTGTTTTTTTTAGCAATGCCCTCTAGTGGTTACATTCCAATTATTCTGTTGCATTCTCTAGGAGAGGTGAGTTACTAACAAACAGTTCTCCAAAGAATGTAATAAAAAATGGCAAGTCATGCTGTTAAAGCGTTCAGGAAGTGATTACACTGTAATTCACTTCCTGACAATTCAAACTGTTATACTATTTGCATAAAATCACTGATAACGGTGTAAGTGCCCCTGTTTTACTTAGCAGTAAAAGCTCTGTAACATATACGTTTTTATTAAAAAGAAAACGTTTACTGCTTCTTTAAGAACATCTTTCTCGCTGAGAAAGAAGGAGCCAGGATTACTGACTGAGTGTGCATTGTGCAGCCCTGTTACTCTCTTACAGAGAAAAGAAGTCTAGGGATAATTGTACTATTGTACTATACAATATAATTAGCTGCAGTGAAGTCTTTCTTTACAGTCAGTTAAAAGAGAGTTAAGTAAGTGTGTGTAGTGTTATACTTGTTAATGTTAATTAAAAATAAAAATCACTGGCTTCTAGTTAAAAAAAAAATAACATTCTCCCACTAAAATTTATATAACATTCCATCATTATGAAAACATTGACTCTCAGTACATTTTAAGATAATCCATTACATTTCCTATATTTAAGCTCAATCACAAACACTCAAGTTTTGCAATCAACGAACACTTTACTACGATTTTAATTATTTAACACTGAGTGGCGGTATTCATTCAAAGTATTCATAGACAATCTCACAGATTATTAAATGAAAGGCAGATGTACCCAGGAAGGCAGATGTACTAAGGAGAACTGAGGGTTTGTGAAATAAGATGTGATAAAATGGATATAACATCTCCAGTGTGATAACCTATCCAATTCCTATGTTATTCAGTGGAGCCTATGCAAAAGAGGTATGTGTCTTATTTTTCTTTTACCGGAATTTTTGTGGAGAAAAAAACACAACTTGCTGTTTTTTTTTTCATAAATTCCATGCACTGAAAATGCATAACATTTCTACATTATATGTTAATAATTTCTAAGGTCATGAGATTGTCCTCTGTAACATTGGGGGATAGCCTCATTATGCCTGATTCTATGGCTACCAGTGCAGTCAGCATGTGTGGTTCTATGGCTACAAGTGCAGTGAGGCAAGGTTGGGGGTCAGCATGTGTTGTTCTGTGGCAACCAGTGGAACAAACAGGGTAATCTGTTCATTCAATAGTCTCCCATTTTCAGCATAATCTGAGAATGCTGTAAATTAACTGACACTTCATTGTACACTGAGTTAGCATGTGAGAATTCATGTAGAAAACACCAAATTTCAAAGGAATTACATTATTATCATTGGCATCATTGTCACCTAAAGGCGATCTGGGTTTTTTTTTACACTTAAATAGTCTCTACTCCATTATAGCATCTGAAAACAACCTTTGATTTTTTCCTGGTGCCTAATATCGGTATCCAATTGAAATTTTGCCCTGTATTTGGTGACCAACAAAACCCTGCAACCAAAATGCCACCTGCATGTGAAAAGGGAGACATCAGAATGTCACCTGATTCAAAAGGGCGACATTCTGATGTTGCACACTTAAGAGTTGCAAGTTGGGTAGGTACATAGCCACTTTGAGAGCAGATCCCTCACAGCTTCAGTCTGCACTGCATCACTCTTCTATGCTGGGTATTATCTGATGACACAGCAGGTGTTAGTGTAGTCACGGAGAACGTCAAATACATTTGCATAAGGGTCGCGCAAATCTGGAGATGCTCGCGGATTGCCTGCTCTGCCACTGGATAATACCCAGCACAGACGAGTGAGGCCATGCAGACTAAAGCTGTGAAGGATCTGCTCTACTGGTTGATCAGTGATACATATTATACTATACATATTAAAGTGGCTATGTTACCTCCCTAGCTTGCAAATCTTAATCATGCAACATCAGAATGTCACCCCTTTTGATGCGGGTGACATCCTGATGTTGCACTTTTCATGCAGATGACATTCTGATTGTAGTGTTTTGTTGGTCTACAAAGTTGAATTTTTTAGGTGCAATATCACAGTGGCCTGAAATTGTACAGTGGCGCTGGTGCTACACCATCCTATGGAGATTTATGGTCCCGGGACCAGAGCTGTCAATAGGATCGTGTAGCAACAGCGCCACTGTACAATTTCAGGCCGCTGTGATATTGCACCTAAAAAATTCAACTTTGAAAATTAATATCTTTTGAATGAAACACCTTTCAGCAGTGGGAGTACTCTTGTTTTACTCAGGGGGATAAACCCTACAATATATATATTTTTTTACATTTTAAGTATTACTATCCCTTTAATATCTAGTCTTACAAATTCTTGTGGGGGAGAAGCATTCCTACTGTTTTCAGGGGAATTATGCATTAAAGGGTTAGAAAAGTGTTTTTTAGATAAAATCTAATATTGTAGATATTACAAAAATAACCTAACTGATGCGTTAGTCCTGTCTCTCAAACTTTTTATAGTTTGAGAGATATAAGGTTTAAAGTTCCCCCTCCCTCCCCTTTCACTGATGTTAGCTATAAAGCTGACAGAAGGAGATCCTGGTCTCTGGACCAGCTGGCGGCTCTTCAGCAGAGCCGAAAAACCGCAATCTAAAAATAAATACTTTATTGGAACAGTCTACAAAGTGTGCTTGCAAACCAGGCACACTTTGTAGACTGTTCCAATGAAATATTTATTTATAGATTGTGGCATTATGGCTCTGCTGAAGAGCCGCCATCAAGTCGCATGACTCAAATCTCCTTCTGTCAGCTTTACAGCTGACATCAGTGAAAGGGGAAAAAGGGGGGACTTTAAACCTTATATCTCTCAAACTATAATACCCTTTAAAGGTATAGTAATGTTTCATAATAAAAGCAGCTCTAATTAATCATCATGGTATTTGGACTTTGGAGAGTGTTATTTCAATTCTGTCAGAGTTGTAGTTCAAGAGTAATTCAATGACAAAGTATCCCCCTCCCTCCCCTTTTACTGATGTAACACTGTTCAGCCAGAGCAGAAGGGAGGTGCCCAGGTAGACTGCAGAGAGGGACAATCTTCAATTAAGATAAGGGAAAAACCTGAAAAGCTTGTCAAGGGGGGCAGGGATTTCATTGTTCTCATAGGAAGAATATTGTCCCCTTCTGTTATCTGTCTGGTCTATGGACTGGATTCCACATCTGAGAAGAGATGGTTTACACTAGGTAAAAGGGGCGGGGAGGGGAAACTTTGCTTGTGAATATCTCTTAAACCATAAAGGTTTGACAGATAAGACTTATATCATTCTTCATGTTTTTTTAATGCCTACAAAATAAAATAAAGATAAAACGAAGTATTACTATCCCTTTAAAGTATGAAAATGAAGTGATAGAGAGAAGATTACTTTTCCGGTATCTACAAGTCCTATTATTCTATGGAGCCTATGTGCTAAGATTTGTCAAGTTCAAAATATCTTATTGAAATGATAGTGCTAGGTTCTCAGTATATGGTCTGAGATAAGGTCTCGGCCTATCTGAATACAAGTGTGACTTACACTAATCTCTATAAACTAACAGCTGTCTTATTACAAACTGCACAAAAAATGAACCAGATTGTATCTATATTGGTTAGCCTATATAACAATGAAAAATGCAAGTTTAAGATTAGATTTCAGGGCTCTAACACACAAAAACAATTATACAGATGCTTGCTGGGAATATGTGATGCTTACAATTATATTACTTAATTTCATTTTAGGTGATAGTGTTCCTTTAACACAGCAGCATTCTAGATTCTATTGCCCGGATTGATTGTTGATGATACATATATCAGTGTTTTATCTCTCAAGATCCCTTTGTAGTCTATAGGGGAATTTCGGAGTTAACCCAGGTGATAAATGTATGACCTGTAATTGAATTCAATGCCAGAAAACTGTGATTATTTGTAAGAAAAGCTACAGTTAATATAATAACAATACACTTACTGTGTTTGTTACCATAGGCCATAAACTGATTTTAGAGGTGATTTATGGAACAATCATGTCACTGGACCAAAGGCAAAAGTGGTGCAATTCTGTACTATAGAGAATGAATAAAAATGCCCAATGATTTAACTTTTTAAGGACCAGAGGGGTATGCAATGCTGTGCTTTAACCTCTGGTCCATAAAGGGTTAAAAAGGATCTTTAACCCCTTAAAAGTTAGAGTTCTAATTTAATTTACCCTTTGAGTGCCAGAGGGGTACTCAACTCATTGTTTTTCAATGCGTTGCTTACCCTTATGGCACTCAAAGGGTTAAGCCTATTGTTTACGATCAGGACCTGTTTACAATGTGAAAGTCATTTTGAACCATATATGTATTTTCAGATAGTGAAATGTCTCTGTTCAGCTAAACTACAACACAGTTTAGATTTTAAAAAGTACATTCATGTACTGGTCCATATACACAAACAACAAACCAACTGCACCATAAAGAAAAACTAAAGATTCCATTGGTTTAAATCAGGCTTTTAACTCAGTGAATGCCATTGCAAAGTTCAAACATAGTCTTTAACCTTATACTGCAAATTTTTATTGCCATCACCTGGAGGAGATGCAATAACCTGTGATAAAGAGGCGATAAAGTGGGCATGACTTCTCCAGTGTGATAAATTATCCAATTCCTATGTTATTCTATGGAGCCAATGCACTAATATTTCTCCAGCTTTAGAGATTTTAGTGTGTTGGCTTCATAGAATAACAGAGGAACTGGATAGTTTTCTACACTTGAGAAGCCATCTCCACTTTATCACCTTTTTATTAACTCTTTATCACACCTTAATGCATAACCCCCAAGGGGATACTGTATCTATCGCTTACTACATTGCATATTCTATGCAATGTTTTTAAAGGCATAGTAATGTTTCATAATAAAAGCAGCTCTAATTAATCATCATAGTATTTGGACTTTGGAGAGTGTTATTTCAATTATGTCAGAGTTGTAGTTCAAGAGTAATTCAATAACAAAGTATCCCCCTCCCGCCCCTTTTACTAATGTAACACTGTTCAGCCAGATCAGAAGGGAGGTGCCCAGGTAGACTGCAGAGAGGGACAATCTTCAATTAAAATAAGGGAAAATCCTGAAAAACTTGTCAAGGGGGGAAGGGTTTTCATTGTTCTCATAGGAAGAAGATTGTCCCCTGCTGTTATCTGTCTGATCTATGGACTGCATTCCACATCTGAGAAGAGATGGCTTACACTAGGTAAAAGGGGTGGGAGGGGAAACTTTGCTTGTGAATATCTCTCAAACCATAAAGGTTTGAGAGATAAGACATATCTTTCTTCATGTTTTTTTAATGCCTACAAAATAAAATAAAAACAAATTATTACTATCCCTTTAAGTAAGGATGATAAGAGTTTCTGTCCTCATTGCATCGTCTAAATCAGTGGTTCTCAATCTGTGCCCTCAGGGCCCACTAACCAGCCAGGATTTGAGAATTACCTTGCTAGAGCGCAGGTGAGTAAATCAAGGGCTCAGTCAGTCTGATGAACTCAGCTGGGCTCTAGCAAGAAATCCTCTCAATTCCTGTCCTGTTTATAGGACCTAGGGCCATGGATTGAGAGCCACTGATCTAAACACAATGACCTATACAGTGGCTTAATTCAGCCTGTCAGGCAACCACCATGTTGTTTCGCCCTGGACCAGCCTCTCTTACGTCTAGGAAAAAGTGGAAATATGTGATGATTGGCTAAAGGGGTAGGGGAGAAGTCATTGTGTAGGTCTGTGTTTAGTTCAATAACTAGAAACTGGCATAGATGGGGCCCCCTGGATGATGGGTCTGAAAATACTGCACCCTCTGCACCCCCTGTAGTTAGGTCCCAGCCCTGCTGGCTTTAACTCTGCTGTAGTTGTCAGCAGAGTATCACGGAATCTGTTTTTTGAATGTGGGTTTTGTGTCCTAAATGCATTATTTGGCATTTTGTGACATTAATTACATTTTTAATTCCATATGTTTGTCCTATAGCTGGTTAAAGGGATCGTAATACTTCGTTTTATCTTTATTTTATTTTGTAGGCATTAAAAAAACATGAAGAACGATATAAGTCTTATCTCTCAAACCTTTATGGTTTAAGAGATATTCACAAGCAAAGTATCCCCCCACCGTTCAGCCACATCAGAAGGCAGGTGCCCAGGTAGACTGCAGAGAGGGACAATCTCCAATTAAGATAAGGGAAAAACCTGAAAAACTTGTCAAGGGGGGAAGGGCTTTCATTCTTTTCATACAAAGAAGATTGTCCCCTGCTGTTTTCTGTCTGGTCTTACAACCAGATTCACATCTGAGAAGAGATTACTTACACTAGGAAAAAGGGGCGGGAGGGGGAAACTTTGCTTGTGAATATCTCTTAAACCATAAAGGTTTGAGAGATAAGACGTATATCATTCTTCATGTTTTTTTAATGCCTACAAAATAAAATAAAGTTAAAACGAAGTATTACTATCCCTTTAAGATCACTTCTCATTTGACCTATCCCTCAAGGAATTTCAACTCTCTTACAGATTTTAGTGTCAAATGAAAAAAGGTATACCTTCCCTTGAAGCACACCACTAATATTGATAATAAAGATATTAAATAGAACAGGCCCTAGCACTGACTCCTGAGATACTCCTCTAGTAACCCATCCTCCATCTGGATGTATTCAATTGACTACAGTGCTTTACTTCAGCAAATGCTTTATCCAGCAAACTGACTTTGAATCTAATTCCGTGCGGTTTGTGCCTTAGCTTTTATGTGGGACTGTTTGAAAGGCTTTTCTAAAATCCAGATGAGCTACATCTACTTTATCACCTGATTCTTGATTTTAGAGGCAAAGTAAAAAAAAAAAAAAAAAAAAAAAAAAAGATTTGTTGAATCCATGCTGACGCTGATCTTGCAAACATAAAGATTTCAGCTACAAAACAATTATTTCTTTCAAAAGGAGTTTCCATTAATTTTCAGCAGCTAATTTTAGACTCACAGGCTTGTAGTTACCATAGTGTTCCCTACTACCCTTTCTGTAAAGTGGAATTACATTAAAAATTCTTCAGTCATCTGGCACTGTTCCTGTCAACAGTGACTGCTTAAAAATGTCTGCTAATTGTGAGGCAAGTACAACTCTAAGCTCTCTTAATACACTTGGATGTACTTTATGGGGACCAAACTGATTTGACTTATTTTAATTCATGATAGAAATTTCAAGACTTCATACTCTGTACATAGATTTTTCATTGACTGTAATGCTTGTTCCACTTAACAATGGTGCCCACTCTTCAAAGTCAGGTTATCACACACCTCTCTCTTTTTCTCTCTCTATATATGTATAGATATATATTTATATATAATATCTTAAGTATAACTATACCTCCCTTTTTCCTATGACTAAATACCTAAAGAGAGCTTGTTTGCCCTTTTTTATTGATTGGGCCTTGGCATCTGTTATAATGCACTTAGCCTACCTATGTTTATCCTTATAAACTGTATTCTCTTCATCCAACAGAGTCTGTCTATATTCCTTATAAGCAATTGTTTTTGCCTTAACAGCACCTGCTACCTTCCTAGAGACCCAAACATCTAAGATTTGTGTTTTAGAGTAACTATACTCCTTGTCAGCCTGTTTACTAAACTGTGTCGATTGGTGATCACTGGATCCGAGGTTTTCTCCCACCATTTTATCAGATACTCTACTACCATTTTTGTATATTATATATCCCTTTGAGTGCCAGAGGTGTATGCAACGCATTGCTCTGCAATGCGTTGTGTACCACTCTAGCACTCAAAGGGTTAAATATATATATTTATATCTAGTATTTATATCTGGTATTCCTTCCTCTTGAACTGGTTCATTAACCAACTGCCCACGATATCCTTTCTCCCAGATAGAATCTAAACACTGGGGTAATTTCTAATTACGCAGCAAGCGATAAGTGTGGTCTCAAACGTAACTACTTACATTACTGTGTCACACTATACTTCCAAAACATAAAGATTAAATACTCAAAAACTATTTATTTTACATACAAATGGCAGGTACAGCATTTTGGCATAATTCTCTGTAAAAAAAATTAAATGCGTCTTGAGCTGACAGGTCCACTTTAAGATAAACAAACTACTTTAATTTGCATTTAAGAGGGGTTCAGTGCCAGAAAAATGCTGTGTGCATCCCCACTGATACCAAAAGGCTTAAGGGAAGGGGATGGACAAAGTCCAGACATGAATCAACCCAATCATAACCATATTTTCTTTTCCTTGTTCTTTTCAGATCCTAGTAAACGTTGGCAACTTTTTCACATTAGAATCTGTGTTCGTTGCACCGAGGAAAGGAATTTATAGTTTTAGCTTTCACGTCATCAAGGTGTACCAAAGTCAAACTATACAGGTATGTAATACTTTAAATACTGTATGTAGAAACACCAGCGGGTACCTACTAAGTCTGCAAAGTGTAAAGCTTGAACAAAATCAGTCCAAAAAGTGAAGAAAGAACCAATATAATTTTTTTCTTTTGATAACTCTCAGGAGAGATGCACTAAGATGAGACAAAGGTTTGATAAAGGTGAGATAGACTCTCCAGTGAGATAATCTCTCCAGTTCCTATGATATTCTATAGAGTGTTTTTTCAAGCTGGAAATATCTTAGGACTCTTTTTTACGTGGGTGAGAAAACTGTGGTATCCTCCTGATACAGTTCAGCCTCCCATGTTCTTTCACTCTCCTCCTGTGTTCCACTGATGAACCAAACACAGGAGGGGCATGTCTGACAACTAACCCACATGACTGACAGCCAATATGATTGGCTGGTTCCCACATGGGTCATCTATTCATTGGCAGTTGAGATGAGCATTTCAACCACCAATAACACTCATGTGAAATGTCTGTTGACTTTCGTGAATTTACACAAGGCAATAGTTTTCCATGTGAATAGCACCATAGTACAGAATATAACCTTTTACAGTGTGTGACACCACCAGCACAGCATCACTGAAGTCTCCAACAGCTGGAGAACCAAAGATTGCCTACTGCTAGGCCATTAGGCAATTTTTTTACTGAATGCATTATGATTGTAAGGTGTAGTATCTTATATTGATGGAGGTAGTCACCAGTGCATGAATTGTAACATTTTAAACCCTTTTGATGCTAAATATGTCTCATCTTTAGCATACAAGAGATCAAGGGGAAACTAAAATAAATGTCTTTTATATTTTTTGACTTTTTTACACTTATTTTTACACTTTTGACTATAAATCTTGTATAGTATTGAGTAAAATAGTGTACTGTGTGCAAAAATGTTTCAGTTTCTTTCTAGGGGCACATTATTTATAGCAACATAGTTCATGAGGCTGTAAAAAGACATGCAGCCCATGCAGTATCACCATTGTTAATCCAGAGGAAGGCAAATATATCCCTATTGGGGGATGGAGTTTTACACATATCCAAGATGGTTCCGTGAGCCAGTCTCTCTGGTGGAGGGGACTTATTTTACACTAATAATTGCTGTAACAGATGCACTACTGCCTGAACTCAAGACTTAAACAATCCCACAATCGCTCTTGTTACACAGGTAGGAAAACAAAGAGTATCGACAACATCAGCTTGCACCCTGGAGGCCTCAGTTAATCTAGAACCAGATCAAGGTCTGCTCCCTGCACATGTTCCAAGGGGGGCATCTGGTTGTTAATCTTATCCAATTTTTCCACTCAACCCTGTACCCTTAGGGTATAAAGATTGCATCACGAAAAAGAACTACAAGATCTTCTAATGACTTGATATGTGTCACGGTCACTAGGCAAATAAATACATGACAAAGGTACAAGTGAATTTATCCAGTTTATTAAAATGATCAGAATAATTAAAAGAGCAAAAACACTTCCTCAGTCAAAGGGGAGAACTACGTGAGGACAGTGTGTAGTCCACTACCCAGGAGCTGACACTGAACCACTGCAGGTATGTAGATACGAAGCAGGTAGAACCAACTTGGGTCTAAACACAAGTAGACAACTGAACGCTGAGACAGCACAGGAGTGTATCCAGACAATCCCAGAGAAGGGAATGTTAGATGGAGCTTTTGGGTAGCTGCAGGTGTAATGATACCCAGCGGGGACACGGAGCGAGGGTAGCCAGCAGTTACAGGCAATCTGCAAATAGCACTACTCCAGGAAGCAGAGTAAGTGCTCAGACAAGGCGGCTGGTAGGAGCGCACTGAGAGGAGCCCATGGGCAAGACTAAACTGCGCTTGCCTGTCAGAGGCAACGGCTTGACTGAGCGGAGGCAACAGAGTACACGCACTAGTACAGGCAGCCATATAGGTACCACACAAAGGAGGCAACAGACTACGAGGAGTGGAAGCAACTGCAACACTACCAGCTTGGTAGCTAAGTGCCAAAGGGAAGGAGTGCACCCTTGATCTATCTGGACAAGTGGTAGTCAGACAGGAATGATAATGAATACAGAGCGTAGTCAGACAGGCCACAGTCAGAAGCCAGATTGAGTAGTCAGCCACAGCCGAGGTCAATGCAGAGAGGGTAGTTGGACAAGCCAGAGTCATACACGGATCAGGTAGTCAGATGGAGCCACAGGTCACAACTGGGATGGGTAGTCAGACAGTTCAAGGATCGAACACCAGGGAGCAATGGAAGCCAAGCAAGGGTCAAACGAGCAACACAGAAAAGCGCCCAGAAACACCATGAAAGGGTGACTAAGCCCAGTTCGCGGCCAGGTTATAAAGCTGAGGCAAGAAGGCGGAGCATAATCTATAAACTGAAAGGAAGTATAAAATAGCGTGCGCTCGCAGATGGATCAGGTCAGAGTCATGGCACTCCACTCCATACTCCCAGACAGGCACAGCAGGCAAGGAAATCACAGGCACCGTGATAACATGAAAGCTGTGGTCAAGGAAATGAAAATTACCTGTAAGACCAAGATAGCAGAGATGAAGTAAAATATCTCCTCCACAGGCATAAAGAGTTGACTACATTGAGGAAGAGAGAGAGAGCGCCTCTTTGAAAATTTTCAGAAGTTGAAGAATATTGTCAATGGTCACAGGATAGCTATGCTATAAATTAGAAGATCTGGACAACAGGAGTGGGAGATGTGACATACAGCTTCAGAATATTCCATAATCAGTGCCAGCTAAAGATCACAGAAAATGAGTCCACAAAATATTTGCATTGCTGGTTCCAGATTTTTCTACTGTCCCTGGGTCACAGAGGCAAGGCTAGAGAAAGACAGAGAGACGTTGTGTGTTATTTCCACTGTTTCACCAACAAAGAGTGCATTCTAAGGGCTAACAGGGAAGTGGATTCCCTCTCTTTGCCAGGGTTCATTTCCAAATATTTAATGATATGTCACCCACAGCGTTACAAAAAAGTTGCTCACTCAAGATGCTTACAGATCATCTTTGAGATCTGCATATTAGCTATAAATGGGGTTTCCGCTTCCACCTCTCTCTGCGTTGGTGAATGGTGTTCCTACTACATTATTGAGATATTTTCTTTCTGCATGGCTCATATCATTGTTATTCCCAATCCTGAGGAGTCCTTCAGATTAGCCGGAACCAGACCAAGGCCTTAGAGGGAAAAATGGTGGACTATCTCCCTACGTTTGTCCTAAATCAGGATGAGTCTAAAATCTTGTTGGAGACTGCCACATTGTGGGGACCTGATAGGTTATCATTGTCAGCTTCTCATGGGACTTTACGCCTATATATCTCCTTCCTGCTTGTGGGAAGTTTACCTGCTCATCTGGCATCTAATCCAGGGGAGCCTGAAGCCTCACTGGAGTTTGCCATGTTGTGTACCTGGCTGAATATCATTGTCTGCCTTCTGTTAGACTTTGTCTCTATGTCACCATCCTGTTTACCTGTTGGTATTGGTTTTGTTGGAGTATTGTCACCAGTCGCATTACTTTCTTTGACACATCTGTATGGACATATGAATCCTAACTATTTATCTGTCTTCAGTATGCTTCCTATGATTTTTTTCCCTTTATATCTGTGCACATGATGACCTGCGGAATATGTGCGTGGTACTTACCCTTTCCCTTATTAGGTATCAGAGCTGGGATGGTTACTTGCCCAAGTCTGATAGACTTATTACTTGTGAAGTTTCCTGGTTAGGGAAGTAGAGGGGTTAGATATATCAATGGGGTTATCCCTTGTGTCAAGGACGTGCACAGATATTTTGGAGGGCAGAGACAAATAAAAAAAGGGCACGTCTCATAATTATTTATTCAAAATATATATATTTTAAAAAAGGGCACTTCGGACAAAAAGGGCAGGAGCTCAAGCCCCCCTTGGTGTCTATGTGTGCACGTGCCTGCCTTGTGTACTCATCAGCATGGTCTACTCCTTTGTGATATGCCACAAGCCTCTTCAGGCTTTTGTCCTCTTAATATCTGCTCATTTGCCTTCTAGCATTTTAGTTCCTTATTTTGCATTTCTATGGATAATGGATATTAGAGCAATTATTACTGTTTTTTCCAGTAATTTTCCCCTGGCTTACCTCTACAGGAGAGCTTGATGTCCCAGATATAGTTCTGGTGGCTGGACACTGATTCTGAGACCCACATTAACAAGTGCTCTAAGTCCTCTGATATACCTTTGTGAATAGACAATGCTATTCAGCCATTCTTTTAGTGCAGACCTCTTCTACACATTGTCTCCTGGTTCTCATTTGGGCTTTCTGTGCCAGGCTTTTCTTTTCTTCTTCTTTTTTTTTTTGTAAGGATCTTGCTCCCTTAGACCTGAGTAGTTGTCCCACGTCTCAAATTCTGGCGTCTGGACCATCAGGGCTATTGTAACATATTTTGTTACATTCTCTCACTTTATGAAGTTGATGAGATGGCTATGTGTGAGATGAAGCTGGATTTGCAAAAACGATGGTATATTTTTTATGTTTATCCTCCCTCCATTATATAATTACCTATTTATGTGTTCCCCCTTTCTCCACCACTTTGTTTTCTCCCTAGTTCATTTTTCATTGAGATTCTCTCCTTCCCTCCTCTCATGTATATTGATCTCTGTTTTTGCTAGTTGTTTTTTTTGACCGGCCTGCCACGGCATGCAACTGCCACCTTTGTTATGTACTTCAGCTTTGGCCGCTGGACAGTTGTCTTTTACCCAAGACACTGTTATTTGTTGTTTGCTCCCTTTCTCCCCTCCCTCTTCCCTGCCCCCCTTTTTTCACTCTATTAGTCCTCCACTCTTTCTATTTCTCTGTCTCTGCATTCTGCTTATGTTTTTGCCCTGTGGTCGGATCCTTCTTTCTATGTAATGCTTTACAACGGGAGTCATAACACCCCATTTGTTTCTTTATGTTTTCCCAGTACTTGAAGACACTTTATAATAATGCAAAGGGCCTGACCAGCCCTGAGAAGCAGTCCACGATTTTTGCGGGAGGTTGACAGCGAGGGTTCAGGTCACAATTATTTAAAAAATTCACTTTGTGAGCAATCATCATCCTTAATGCAGTAATAAGAATTACATTAGATCTTGATTCATCTCATCCACCACCAAATCTAAAGGTATAGCCATCTTAATGCATAAAAATCTTCATTGGGAGTGGGAGTCGGACCTCAGTGATCCTGAAAGCTGCTTTATTTTTCTCCAGGGCAAAACCAGTAACAACTATGTGACAGTCACCAATGTCTATGCCCCAAACTCTAAGTCTACAGAATTTTTTCACCAAGGTTTTTCTAGGCTTGTTCCTTTTCACATGGGTATTTTGATCCTCTGAGGGGACATTAATCATTGTCTCTTTCCTGACATAGATCGCTCCTCCAGTAAATCTCACTACAAGTGTTCTTACTTGAAACTTATTTACAAGTACTTCAATGAGAGACATCTCTTTGATCTTTAGAGGATCCCATGTCCTTCAGATAGAGGCTATTCCTTTTTTTCCTCATGCACATTCTTCTTATTCCAGATTTGACAGGTTCTATATTGAACAGTACTCTCTTCCTTCACTTATGTCAGCTTCAGTTGGCAGTAGTTCTATGTCTTCTCATTAGTGTTGAGCGAGCATGCTCGGCCGATGCTCGGATCGGCTCGAGCATCGCTCTGCTCGGCACATGGCGGTACTCGTACGAGTACCGCATGTGCTCGCCCGCCATGTTCGGGTCTCCTCCCCGCACGTTTTGCGGCTGCTGCGCAGCCAATAAACGTGCAGGGAGGCTCTGACATCGGTGTAATGCCAGCAGCCATGTTGGCTGCTGGCATTACACTGATTGGCTGGCCAGAACCCGTGGTCAGGTGCTGTATAGCACCTGACCATCGAGTTCGGCTCAGTCTGAGCCAGGGAGAGCTGAGGATAGGAAGGGAAAGGCAGTGTAGGGAGGAAAAAAACAAAAATTGTGAAAAAAAAAGAACCAAAAGTCCTTTTTAGGACTACTGTGTGTGGGGGCAGCAGGTTATTTGGTGTGGGGGGAAAAAAACAAAAAAAAAAAAAAAAAAAATATATATATTCTGTTTAGTGTGCAAAGTTGCAGATTAGAGCACATTCTGTTTAGTGTGCACAGTTGCAGATTAGAGCACATTCTGTTTAGTGTGCAAAGTTGCAGATTAGAGCACATTCTGTTTAGTGTGCAAAGTTGCAGATTAGAGCACATTCTGTTTAGTGTGCAAAGTTGCAGATTAGAGCACATTCTGTTAAGTCTTCAAACTAAAATATCAAAGTCACGTATTCCATTCAGTGTGCGTCGCCGCAGTTTAGCAGCACATTCTGAGTACTGTGCAGAGTTGCAGAATAGGAAGAAATACTGTTAAGTCTTCAAACTAAAATATCAAAGTCACATATTCCATTCAGTGTGCTTCGCCGCAGTTTAGCAGCACATTCTGTGTACTGTGCAGAGTTGCAGAATAGGAAGAAATACTGTTAAGTCTTCAAACTAAAATATCAAAGTCACATATTCCATTCAGTGTGCTTCGCCGCAGTTTAGCAGCACATTCTGTGTACTGTGCAGAGTTGCAGAATAGGAAGAAATACTGTTAAGTCTTCAAACTCAAATATCAAAGTCACATATTCCATTCAGTGTGCTTCGCCGCAGTTTAGCAGCACATTCTGTGTACTGTGCAGAGTTGCAGAATAGGAAGAAATACTGTTAAGTCTTCAAACTCAAATATCAAAGTCACATATTCCATTCAGTGTGCTTCGCCGCAGTTTAGCAGCACATTCTGTGTACTGTGCAGAGTTGCAGAATAGGAAGAAATACTGTTAAGTCTTCAAACTAAAATATCAAAGTCACATATTCCATTCAGTGTGCTTCGCCGCAGTGTAGCAGCACATTCTGTGTACTGTGCAGAGTTGCAGAATAGGAAGAAATACTGTTAAGTCTTCAAACTAAAATATCAAAGTCACATATTCCATTCAGTGTGCTTCGCCGCAGTTTAGCAGCACATTCTGTGTACTGTGCAGAGTTGCAGAATAGGAAGAAATACTGTTAAGTCTTCAAACTAAAATATCAAAGTCACATATTCCATTCAGTGTGCTTCGCCGCAGTGTAGCAGCACATTCTGTGTACTGTGCAGAGTTGCAGAATAGGAAGAAATACTGTTAAGTCTTCAAACTAAAATATCAAAGTCACATATTCCATTCAGTGTCTTTCACCGCCGTTTAACAGCCTATTCTGTGTACTCTGCACAGTTGCAGAATAGTAAGAAATACTGTTAAGTTTTCAAACTCAAATATTAAAGTCACATATTCCATTCAGTGTCTTTCACCGCCGTTTAACAGCCTATTCTGTGTACTCTGTACAGTTCCAGAATTATAAGAAATACTGTTAAGTTTTCAAACTCAAATATTAAAGTCACATATTCCATTCAGTGTGTTTCAACGCCGTTTAACAGCCTATTCTGTGTACTCTGCAGAGTTGCAGAATAGTAAGAAATACTGTTAAGTTTTCAAACTCAAATATTAAAGTCACATATTCCATTCAGTGTCTTTCACCGCCGTTTAACAGCCTATTCTGTGTACTCTGCAGAGTTGCAGAATTATAAGAAATACTGTTAAGTTTTCAAACTCAAATATTAAAGTCACATATTCCATTCAGTGTCTTTCACCGCCGTTTAACAGCCTATTCTGTGTACTCTGCAGAGTTGCAGAATTATAAGAAATACTGTTAAGTTTTCAAACTCAAATATTAAAGTCACATATTCCATTCAGTGTGTTTCACCACCGTTTAACAGCCTATTCTGTGTACTCTGCAGAGTTGCAGAATTATAAGAAATACTGTTAAGTTTTCAAACTCAAATATTAAAGTCACATATTCCATTCAGTGTCTTTCACCGCCGTTTAACAGCCTATTCTGTGTACTCTGCAGAGTTGCAGAATTATAAGAAATACTGTTAAGTTTTCAAACTCAAATATTAAAGTCACATATTCCATTCAGTGTCTTTCACCGCCGTTTAACAGCCTATTCTGTGTACTCTGCAGAGTTGCAGAATTGTAAGAAATACTGTTAAGTTTTCAAACTCAAATATTAAAGTCACATATTCCATTCAGTGTCTTTCACCGCCGTTTAGCAGCCTATTCTGTGTACTCTGCAGAGTTGCAGAATAGTAAGAAATACTGTTAATTTTTCAAACTCAAATATTAAAGTCACTTATTCCATTCAGTGTGTGTCACCGCAGTTTAGCAGCCTATTCTGTGTACTCTGCAGAGTTGCAGAATAGTAAGAAATACTGTTAATTTTTCAAACTCAAATATTAAAGTCACTTATTCCATTCAGTGTGTGTCACCGCAGTTTAGCAGCCTATTCTGTGTACTCTGCAGAGTTGCAGAATAGTAAGAAATACTGTTAATTTTTCAAACTCAAATATTAAAGTCACTTATTCCATTCAGTGTGTGTCACCGCAGTTTAGCAGCCTATTCTGTGTACTCTGCAGAGTTGCAGAATAGTAAGAAATACTGTTAAGTTTTCAAACTCATATATATTAAAGTCATATATATCGTGTAAGATGAAGAAGGCGGGTAAAAAGGGACGGGGAAGTGGACGTGATCCTGAAAGTTCAGGGCGCGGGTCAGGACGCGGAGAAACTGTGCCTGGTGCCAGAGCACAAGAAAGAAAGACATCCACCATACCTAGCTTCATGTCTGATTTCACAGGGCGTCGCAGGACATCACTCTCGAGGTCCGACCAGTGCGAACAGGTGGTCGGTTGGATGACAGCTGATACTGCTTCCAGTCGGTTAAGCACCACCCTGTCTTCCACCAAGTCCACTCTCAGTAGCCAAGAGTCTGGTCAACATAATCCTCACTCTGATCATCCTTCCTCCCACCATACACGGTCTGGTCAAAGAAGTGATCCCACACTGGGATATAGTGATGAGCTCGTCTCATCACCAATCCTTCATTTGACCCTCTCTCCAAGCACGCTTGCAGAGGAACATGACATCTTGTGCCCTGATTCACAACCTCTAGAGGCTACCCAATCACAAGAAGATGACAGATGTGAACGGCATTTAAGGTCAAAGGAAGTAGTGGATGATGATGATGATGATGATGAGACACAGTTGCCATTAAATCAACCACTATTTCCGTCTCAAGACCTTGTTGAGGAGAATGTTATACAGTTGTCAATGACTGAGTATGTGGTGGGATCAAGACTTGAGGAGGATGATCAGAGTGAGGAAGTGGAGGAGGACTTGGTGGACGATGAGGTGACTGACCCCACCTGGGAAGGTGTAGAGCCGAGCGATGACAGCAGTCCTGAGGGTGAGCCATCTGCAGCACCGCAACAGGCTGGAAGAGGCAGTGGTGTGGCTACAGAAAGAAGGCGGACCGCACCAAACCGGCCCGCAAATGTTCCACGGAGCACCCCCTTGCGTAAATCTACCTTGCCAAGGGGTAGGTGTTCCGCGGTATGGCGTTTTTTTAAGGAAAGTGCGGACGACAAAAGAATTGTAGTTTGCAACCTGTGCCACACCAGAATGAGCCGAGGCATGAACACTAGAAACCTCACCACCACCAGCATGATCCGACACATGGCATCCAAGCACCGTAGTAAGTGGGAGGAACGCCTGGATCGCCCATCTGTGTCTGCAGGCCACACCACTGCCTCCTCTTCCCCTGTTTTCGGTGCCGGCCAATCGCCTGTCGAAGGCGCAGGCCCTCATACCTCCCGCCCTGCACCTGTAGCATCTGAAGCACCATCAGCGACCACATCCACTTCCCTGTCCCAGCACAGCGTCCAAATGTCGTTACCCCAGGCATTTGAGCGCAAGAGAAAGTACCCAGCCACCCACCCACAGGCCATAGCACTAACCTCACACCTTTCAAAATTACTGGCCATCGAAATGCTGCCATTTAGGCTTGTGGACACTGAGTCCTTCCGCAGCCTGATGGCAGCAGCTGTCCCTCGGTACGCGGTCCCCAGCCGCCACTACTTTTCCCGGTGTGCCATCCCCGCATTACACCACCATGTGTCCCGTAACATGACCCGTGCCCTGACCAACGCAGTTACTGGGAAGGTCCACTTAACGACTGACACATGGACAAGTGCTTGTGGCCAGGGACGCTACATTTCCCTGACGGCACACTGGGTGAATGTCGTGGAGGCTGGGAGCGACTCGGACCCTGGGATGGCACGGGTGCTACCCACGCCGAGGATTGCGGGCCCTACCTCCATCAGGGTTTCCACCAGCACCTACGTTATTGGCTCCTCCTCCTCCGTTTCCACCTCCAAATTCTCTACACACACCGCCACTCCCCCATCAGCCAGTAGCTGGAAGCAGTGTAGCACTGCAGTGGGGAAGCGTCAACAGGCCGTGCTGAAGCTGATCTGCCTTGGGGACAAACAGCACACGGCCTCAGAGCTGTTGCAGGGGATTAGTCACCAGACCGAGCAGTGGCTCTCGCCACTCAACCTGCAAGCAGGCATGGTTGTGTGTGATAATGGGCGTAACTTGGTGGCGGCTTTGGAGCTCGGCAAGCTCACACACGTACCATGCCTAGCGCATGTATTTAATTTAGTGGTGCAGCGATTTCTAAAAACCTACCCCAATGTGCATGATCTCTTGACCAAGGTGCGCCGCGTGTGTGCACATTTCCGTAAGTCATCTACAGCTTCGGCCGGCCTGTTGAAGCTGCAGCAGCGCTTACAATTGCCAGCTCACCGGCTGCTGTGTGACGTGAGCACGCGCTGGAACTCCACCTTCCACATGTTGGCCCGGCTTTGTGAGCAGCAGAGGGCAGTAGTGGAGTACCAGCTGTTACACGGTCGTCGCCTCTCCGTTCAACTTCCTGTAATCAGAAGTGAGGAGTGGGAATGGATGTCAGACCTCTGCGAGGTTTTACGCAATTTTGAGGAATCGACACAGATGGTGAGCGGCGATAACGCTATTATCAGTGTAACCATCCCACTTCTGTGTCTACTGAAACGCTCGCTGCTCACAATTAAAACCGACGCTTTGCATGTGGAAGAGGTGGAAATGGGGGAGGAAGAGCTTACACAAGGTGATAGCCAGAGCACCCTCACTTCGTCTTCTCAGCGACAATTGGAGGAGGCGGAGGAGGAGGAGGAGGAGGAAGACACGGTTGCCTCCGCTACAGAGGGTAGCCATGGAACTTTAGTTCCATCTCTTCAGCGTGGGTGGGCAGAAGAGGAGGAAGAGGATGAGGATATTGAGAGTCAGCCTCCTGGTGAGGACAGCGAAATCTTGACTGTTGGTACTCTGGCACACATGGCTGACTTTATGTTAGGCTGCCTTTCCCGTGACCCACGCGTTGTACGCATTTTAGACAACACGGATTACTGGGTGTTCACCCTTCTGGACCCCCGCTACAAAGAGAATTTCTCATCTCTCATTCCTCCGGTGGAGAGGACAAGCAAAATGGTGCAATACCAGAAGGTTCTTGTTGAAAAATTGCTCCAAAATTTTCCATCTGACAACGCTGGCGGCAGAGTACGTGCTACCTTGGCCAACCGAGAAGGGGAGAAAAGGGGAGCACACAGCAGTTCCGACAAAGGCAGGGCAACACTCTCCAAGGCGTGGGACACCTTCATGACACCCCGCCAGCACCCTCACCCTGATGCGCAGCCTAGTGTCACAAGGAGGGAAAAGTTTTGGAAGATGGTGAAGGAGTACGTAGCAGACCGTGTCAGCGTCCTGAATGATCCCTCTGTGCCTTACAACTACTGGGTGTCCAAGCTGGACACGTGGTATGAACTGGCACTCTACGCCTTGGAGGTGCTGGCCTGCCCTGCCGCCAGCGTTCTGTCTGAGCGGGTATTTAGTGCTGCTGGTGGCATCATAACAGATAAGCGTATCCGCCTTTCCACCGACAATGCTGATAGGTTGACACTTATAAAAATGAACAAGGCCTGGATTTCCCCTGACTTCTCCACTCCACTGGAGGAAAGCCCCGGGGGAACATAAACTCACTTTATATATGTTATTTACAATGATGGGAATACTCTGTATTCCCATTCACCCCTTCCACCCCAAAAACGGGTATATGGTTGACTCTTAATGTTCTCATCCTCCTCCTCCTCTTCCATATGCCCTGGGATATAATTTTTATATAGGGCCAGCTCACCAGCGTGCCCTGGGATATAATTTTTATATAGGGCCAGCTCACCAGCGGGCCCTGTGATATAATTTTTATATAGGGCCAGCTCACCAGCGGGCCCTGTTTGCCAATTTTTATATAGGTCAGCTCACCAGCGGGCCTTCTCATATAATGTTTTATTGGGTCAGCTCTCTAGCGGGCCCTCTCATATAATGTTTTATAGCGTCAGCTCACTAGCGGGCCTTCGCATATAATGTTTAGGATGGTCAGCTCTGCAGCAGACCCTCACCCATAATGTTTTAGATGGTCAGCTCAGCGCACGTTTCCCTCTTAATCATGGCCTCAGTTCTGAAAATCAAGGAAATTTTTGGGATAATTTGCCTCTGCGCACGTTTCCCTCTTAATCATGGCCTCAGTTCTGAAAATCAAGGAAATTTTTGGGATAATTTGCCTCTGCCACGTTTCCCTCTTAATCATGGCCTCACTTCAGAAAATCGATGAAATTTTTGGGAGAATTTGCAGATGATATACAAGTAAATATACAGCAAATACTGTTTGGTAACAATTTTTCGCCTAAAGTCGTTTTTATTTTCCTTTTTGTGTGTTTTACGGTCAGTCTGTAAAAATGGCGTACTACGGGCGAAAGATCGTTCCCAGCAGCGATGTTGGAGTCCAAGGTGCATCCAGACATCCTCCCTATGCTGTCCCTGAACCATTTCTGTAGTGTTTCCATCTTTTTCTGCCCTTTTCCTATGGACCAGGCACCCTCCCCTCATCAGAGCAGGGGGTGCCTGGTGTAATGCTCGAGTCCTCCCATTGACTTCAATGGGGCTCGGGTGCTCGGCCGAGCACTCGAGCCTCAGGGGGTGCTCGGTCAGAGCACCCGAACATCCGAGCATTGGGGTGCTCGCTCATCACTACTTCTCATGCCTTATCTCTTTGGTGACCTCCCTCCCGACTTGTGAAAGTACTGGGTTTTGGTTCTTGAATGAGTGCCTTCTGGCTGACGACACCACTTTACACAACTCAAAATGTGCCTGGAAGAATATTCTTTTGCCTTAATTTGCTAGAAAGACATTTTATTAGATCAAGCAATCAAATCCCAGAATTGGCTTAAATTCCAGCATTATATTGATAACAATAAACTTGCTATAGTTTTAGAAATGTTTTTATTTTTCTGTTAGAAATGGAATACCACCATTAGGCGGATTACTATAACTGACAATGCCCTTAAATGTGGCTAGCTCAGTAACCAGGTGCTTTTTGTGTACCTTGAGCCCTGGTGGAAAATCTTGGGTACATTTTCTTTCCTCAGGAGTTGCCCACTGAGGCTTCTTCTTAATACATGGTAGTCTGAAGACAGAAGATCTGCAGGAAAGGTGAGTAACCCTTAGAGTTCTGTAGGTTCACATGTCCCACAGTGCCCCTCCGCACAGGGTTTTTTTCCTGTGGAGTTCCTATTGCACACTCCTGCACTCACTGGGTTTATCTGTATGTCCGTTGTGTGTTTTGGAGCAGGTTCATGTGGTAAAAACCCTTTAGCTGCTGGTTTAGCATCTTTTGGGGTTTTTCCTTACTGGGTTCAGTGTTTTTTGGGTCTTCTAACATGTTCTAGTGATTTTTCATGTACTTTTATTTTACTGTTTCAACTTTGCCAAAATTTGAGTTCCGCGCACTTTACCGCATAGACGCCATTGCTCCATTCACTTCTATGGGACTGTACAGTTTGGGACATATCTCTGCAACCGTTCAATGTAGGGACTTCAGCGATGGTTCATTTTCACTGTCTGCTCTTGCTATATCAGCTGGTTAACATTTTCAGTGTGTTGGGGGGCTCAGGGGGCTTCAGGCACTGTTGGGGTACTTTTTCTGGGAAAACTATATTTTCCATGAGCACTTGCTTTGCGGGCTTGTTTCTGATTGGCTCCCACCGCGGCAGCCATTTTGTACCTTTTCCAGAACAAGTATCCTACGCAGGGCTTGGACTCTCCTTCTGTCCTCTGCAGATTAACCCTTCGCCTGCCAAATAAGTGTATTTTAGCGATTTCTGGGGTGAAATTTTAATCTAACACACTGTATTTGGGTACTCCTTATACTCTAAATGTTTTTGACACTGTAAGAATGTCTAATCCATTGGAGCTTGGGGCCAGGCCTAAGACTAAGGATGCTGGGGTCTCTGTGTCCCCTATTGCGCATTGCTCCTCATGTCATTTAGGATTACCTAGAGAGTTCTCAGGTCATTTATGCCCAGCATGTTCTTATGTCTCCGAGTCTCTCCCAGGGACCTCCAGCCATGCATTAGAGCCAGTTTGGGTTCAAGAGTTCAAGGCTGCTACTAGGGACCTTAGGTCCACATTGCAACTCTTTCCACTCTTTCAATCCCAGTTATAAGGGGTCTTTCATTCTTGGCAGACCCCCTCCTCCATCAAGTCTTCCCTGCCAAAACCTCAGGGTGTACCTGACGTACCAGATTCCTCTGAGGAGGAACTGCTGGTGGATTCAGATGTTGAGGAATGTTTTGCTGTGGGCTCCTCTCAGTTTTTTTGGGGATCCTTTTGAGGCTGATCCTGAGCCCTCGGCTGAGGGCCTGATCAGGGCTGTCTTAACTACCCTAAACATTCCCATAGTTCAGGAGGTTTCTTCAGATCCATCTTACGTGTTTCAGGAGCCTAAAAAGCCCCTTACTTGTTCTTCACCTAACCCCACTCTTGACCACCTTGTGTCTGATGAGTGGAAATCCCAGGACAAGGGAACCTTCTGTTTCCAAGAAATTTGCCAAGCTTTACCCCTTCTGAGGCTGCGCTTTCTCAGTGGGTTCATCCCCCCAAAGTGGATGCTCCTATCTCAAGGCTATCTAAGTCTACTGCCTTGCCAGTTTCTGATGCGTCAGCTCTGAAAGACTGGACTGACAAAAAACTTGAGGTTTCTCAAGTCCATTTTTTCCACTGCTGGTACTGCCATGCATCCAGCGTTCACTGCGGTATGGGTTAACTGGGCCATTGCGGTATGGACTGAACAGCTCAGTCGACATACGGTGGCCAGCGGAGAGTGGGAACTGCACCCAGAGGTGTTCACCCTCATCGTTCAAAAGTGGTGTCTTCCTTGCATCGACCTTGGCGACAAGACACAGCCAGAAGCTTCTGAGTTTCTGCTCTCGCTGGAGGGATCCTCTAGATATAGCGGTGGATGACATGTCCATTCCTTGGTTATTTCCTCTGGCATACATCTTTCCTCCCATCCCCATGTTGCACAGGGTGTTGCGGAAATTGAGACTGGAGCAATGTCCAGTCATTCTGATTGCTCTGTACTGGCCTCTACAGGCTTGGTTTCCGGAGCTTCTGGATCTGTCAGTGGCGGAGCCATTCCGGCTCCCTTGCCGTCTGGATCTTCTTCTACAGGGTTACCTGTGGAAGGAGGATGTTCATCGGCTAGCTTTGATGGCTTGGAAATTTAATCCTCAATATTGAAGAAGAAAAGGTTTTCTTCTGGTGTGGTGGCTACTATGCTCAGTGCCAGCAAACCTGTTTCTTCTAAGGCCTACCATCGTGCCTGGTCGACCTTTCTGTCTTGGTGTGCTGACAGGGACCTGTCTCAGGAATTTGATCTGCCTATGGTCCTGGCCTTTTCGCAGGACGGTGTGGACAAGGGCCTCAGTTTGAGTTGCCTTAAGGTTCAGACTTATGTTCTCTCTGTTTTCTTTCAGAGGAGCATTGCCATTCTTCCTGATGTCAAGGTTTTCTTTCAGGGCGTTGCTCATATTCGTCCTGTCTTTAAAAATCCCGCTCCTCTGTGGGATGTTAACTTAGTTTTGGGCATTCATCAGCGCCCTCCCTTTGAGTCCTTGGCTACTATTCCTCTATGCCTGTTGATGTGGAAAATGGCCTTTCTCTTGGTGATCGTATCCATTCACAGTGTTCAGAGTTACATGTGCTGTCCTATAAACCACCTTTTTTGGTGTTTCACAAGGACAAGGCGGTGCTTCGCGCTTCTCAGGAGTTTCTTCCGAAGGTGGTTTTGGAGTTCCGCATCAATCAGGAGATTGTGGAACCTTCTTTCTGCCCTGACCCTACCTCTGAAAAGGAGAGGGATCTCTACTTGTTAGATGTGGTGCATTGTCTCAAGTTTTATGTCCATCACACTGAGTCTATCAGGCAATCTGATGCACTGCTCGTCATTCCTGAGTGTCCCAGGGCAGGAAGACCTGCATCCAAAGTGACTATTGCGTCCTGGATCAAGTCCACTATTTGTAAGGCTTATGAGCTAAGGAAGAATCCTGTTCCCTTTCGGGTCACTGCTCATTCTACTAGATCTATTGGGACTTCTTGGGCTTAAAAGAATCAGGCCTCCGCTGATCAGTTGTGCAAGGCTGCCACTTGGTCGTCGGTGAACACCTTTTCAAAGCACTACCCTGTTGATGTGCTGGCATCGGCTGACGTCAGTTTTGGGAGGAAGATCTTGGAGGCAGTTTTGCCTGTCTAGGATCTTATTCGGTTCTTTAGTGCTTCCTTCACTTTTGAGCCCTGTTGGCTCTAGTTCAGTGTGCTGTGTGACAGTTCCTGGGGTGTTGTTACCCCTGTTCAGTGTCCGTTGACACTTCATTGTTTTGTTGTGCTATCTCTGATCTGATGGTTCATATCTGCTCTGGTGACTTTGGGGGCCTTGCACCTAGTCCTTGCCTTACTTCCAGCCTCTGGGAATCTCAATGGTTGGACATCCCAAAGTTACCAGACGACAGAGAAAAGAGGATTTTAGTCTTACCTCTTAAATCCTTTTTTCTTAGTCCATACAGGTTACTGGTCTCCCACCCTGTCAAGGGACCATGCTTGGCTCTCCTGCGGCAGACTGTGGGGGTTCTTCGGGGTCATGCTCACAGGAGTCTTCTTTCCCATCTACTATCTAGTCAATAGTTAGTGTCTCAAATCTTACTGGAGCTACCAGTAACCAGTATGGACTGTTACAGCTTACCTTGACTTCAGCTTCATCTGCAGGCGCGAGGCTTCAAGCATGCTGTAGGCCTCTGTTTTATCTGTTTGCTTCCTGTAGTCTCCTCCTACCAACTTTCTACTTCCTCCCTCTGAGCTGCTCCTCCTACTTCCTGTGGAGGGGTTAAAAAGGCAGACTGTGGCCTGACTCAGTTGCCCTTGCGTTATTGTTCATAGCAGTTCTATTACCTTGGGCTGTGTGTATGACCTGGCTAGTCTTCCATCCAACCTGGTGCTGACCTGTAGCTCTTTCTGACTATTCTTTTGCTTATCCCTATAGTGGACACCCAACCTGGTACAGACCTGTGGCTCTGGCTGACTACCTGAACTGTGTATGACCTGGCTTGTCTGACTACCCCCTCTGGTGCTGACTTGTGGCTCTGTCTGACTACACTTATGTTTGCTCCTTCTACCTAGCAGACACCCAACCTAGTGCGGACCTGGGGCTCTGGTAGACTAAGCTCCCTACTGACTGCAGGCATGAGTCAGTTCGCTCCATACTGACTGCAGGCGTGAGTCAGTTTGCTCCTTACTGACTGCAGGCGTGAGTCAGTTCGCTCCCTACTGACTGCAGGCATGAGTCAGTTCACTCCATACTGACTGCAGGCGTGAGTCAGTTCGCTCCTTACTGACTGCAGGTGTGAGTCAGTTCGCTCCTTACTGACTGCAGGTGTGAGTCAGTTCGCTCAATACTGACTGCAGACATGAGTCAGTTCGCTCCATACTGACTGCAGGTGTGAGTCAGTTCGCTCCTTACTGACTGCAGGTGTGAGTCAGTTCGCTCAATACTGACTGCAGACATGAGTCAGTTCGCTCCATACTGACTGCAGGTGTGAGTCAGTTCGCTCCTTACTGACTGCAGGTGTGAGTCAGTTCGGTCCATACTGACTGCAGGCATGAGTCAGTTTGCTCGTTACGTCGGATCAAGATCCTGAGTTACGGTTCCTGCTCCTGGTTCCCGATGAGACTACCAGTGGCTAAGGCCTAGTCTCCAGCAGTGTGGAGTGTGGAGTATTATTGTGACTGGGGGTCACAATAATACTCATACAAACAGTTTGTGCTCTTAGAGGGTTCTGCGCCCTTCTGTTCTTGTATTGGTCTCCAGCAGTGTAGTCTAGCTTTGTAGCCTATTATTCCTGATAATACTGCTTGCTGGCTGGTAACCCTCTGCTTGTTCCTGTGAATATATTGTTCTTTCTATCATTTTGTTAATAAATTGCATTTATGGTACCGTACTGACTCCTGAACTTCTCTGGGTAACCGTGACAATGGACTAATAGAAAATGATTTAACAGGTAAGACTAAAATCCTCATTTTATGATTATAAACAAATAGCCAACACCTTCCGTTCCCTCTGTTATTTATCTTGCCATTGGAGTCTCTCTTCAATACTATAAGACTTTCCCCAGGTATTGAGGGACTCATGGTAGGTTTATCTAACCATTTTGGTCATCTGTCCTTAATGTTTTCTCATCAGTCACTACCACTTCCCTATCTGCACCCTTACTCTTCCACTTACTGCTGGACTGTATCAAGGTTACGAAAGGTTATTAGCTCTCTACCATGTTAACTGCAGCTTGCGTGGAGATCCTAGGCTTACTGGAGGTCAGTGGATCACCCTTTCATTGCTTCTTGGACGCATTGCATTAATCAGTTTATGCACTCAGAATGTCTGTTTGCCAGAGTGTCTGGGGATTTCGCCAGGATCCAGTCGATCTTGTGAACCCTTAGCTTTCATGAGCAATGACCTTGACCTCTTAACATACTAGGTCATTGCCAGTCAGTTTTCTGATTATCTGCATCTGGCTCTCCTTTCTTTATTCTTCTACCATCCCACTTTCTCCTTTCTGCTACTTCTCTTTTTCTCCATTATTCTCTAGCTTCGTTTCCCTCCCCTTTTTTTCTTTTATCCTCCTCCTCCTTCATGTAATGTCTGTTTCCATTATATGCCTTTGAATGGTGCCCTCCCCCACCAGCTTGCCTATGATTTGAACAATCTTTTGTATATGTCAACCTCACACTTTTGTGCCATTCAGTAACTTCTCTATACTGCTTAGCATTTGTTGTTTAATAAATATTATGAATATGTATTGAAAAAAAACTATTGTGAGTAAAAAAAAACAAACAAACCCTTCATGTCGCCAAAAAGCAGTCAGCTATTTCCTTGGATCAACATCCTATCTGCTTTGAAACCAACTGTCATAATTCTCAATGCAGAACTTTATATTTATCTACATTAAATGTCATCTGCCACTTTCCTACCCATTCAATGAGTTTATCTAAATCATTCTTCAGTGAAAAAAACATCCTGCTCTCTATGTATCACCTTACAAAGCTTCGTGTCACCAGCTAAGATTGAGACACTCTTTTAATACCCACTGCTTGATTATTAATAAACAAATGAAAAGCATTGGGCCCAGGATGGAACCCATTGAAATCCCAATTACAACTTTATACCAACTTGAAAAGGTTCCAACTCTCTGCTCTCTATCATTTAAAGGGATAGTAATCCTATATAATAATTCTCTAGGATGTTTGTTAGAAGCCATTATGCACAGTAGAGACTGCCTGAGTGCACAGAATGCTCAGAGCACGGAATGCTGGGAGCATGAAATGCTGGGATCACAAAATGCTGGGAGCATGGAATGCTGGGCACACGGAATGCTGGGAGTTCTGTGCTGGGAGCATTCTGTGTTTTCGGGCAGTCTCTAGAGTGCATGACTGCGTTGGCGGCAGGACGCAGAGCAGGACCGGCCTCTTAACCCATTGAGTGCCGGGGGTTATGCAATGCATTGCAAAGCAATGAGTTGCATACCCCTCTGGCACTCAAAAGGTTAAATCACCCAGACCTTGGCCTGTGTACACAGGCTTTTACACTAGTGTTATAATATAATAATACATTGGATTGTTCAATTTGCTTTTATATAATGCATATTATCCGTCTTAGCACCTTTACCTTTGTATTCTTCTTGAAAATTGATCCTTCCCCTTTCCATTACGTCATTCATAGTTCCCTCAGATCCGAAAGCCGCTCCAGGCAGATCATAACAAGGCACAATATTGTGTCAATATAAGTAAAACCCGCCCCCCCCCCTTTGTCAAGGGCAGCAGGGTTTGACTTACACCGACACACACATTATCGTCTTCATTGCAATCTGTCCAGTCAAGAGACCGGCTTTCGGACCTGAGGGAACTATGACTGATGTAATGGAAAGGGGCAGGAGCTTGAACATTTTAATTCGATTTTCAGGAAGAATACAAAGGCACAGGTGCTAACAGTGGTGTAACAATAGGGGTCACAGGGGTCGCACCTGCGACCGGGCCCGTCACTCCAGGGACTCGGCCTCCCCCTGCGAACCCATCGCCACTCACCCGCAGCCCGTACTCGCAACAGCTCAGCTGATCTCCCGGCGCTCTAGTAATGCAGAGCGCTGGGAAATGACATCATCTCCCAGCGCTCTGCATTACTGAGAACTGAGCGGGAGCGGGTGATGGAGGTAGGAGATGGCCATGGGGCAATGTGAAGATGGGGGGAGGGGGTGCCGCCGGACACATGGCAATTTCTGCACCAGGGCCCGGTGGCTGCTAGTTACGCCGCTGGGTGCTAAGAAGGATGCTAGATGGGAGATTCACTAAATGGTGATAAAGCAGTGATAAAGTGGATAAAACTTCTCCAGTTTATCACTTCCCCAGTTCCTATTTTATTCTATGGATCCTGTGCAATCAGATTTCCACAGCTGAAGGACTCTTAGTGCATAAGATCCATAGAGTAACATAGGAATTGGAGAAGTGATAAACTGGAGAAGTCATCTCTACTTTTTCACCTCTTTATCACCGCTTAGTGAATCTCCCCCTATGCATTATATAAAAGTAAACTGAACAATCTAAAGTATGTTTATAACATTAACATTGCTGGAACCAGTTCTCTATCCATGTACAGATATCGCCTCCCAAACCGAAGCCTTTTAATTTATGCCGTAACCTGCTGTGAGGCATTGTATCAAAGTCTTTTGCAAAATCCAAGTATACTACATCAACAGCAATTCCCTTGTCCAAATGACTATTAACCTCTCATACAATGCAAGGAAATTAGTGCAAAGTATTGGCTTCTCATTTCTAATAAGAGGTTGAACAGAATATTTCATAAGGGACAGTAAACAGTTACATTTGCTTTAAAGGGATAGCAATACTTAATATGTAAAAAATATATACATTGTAATGTTTATTCCCCATGAGTAAAAAAGGGTACTCTCACTGTTGAAAGGTGTTTTATTCAAAAGTTGTTTTTTAGGTGCAATATCACAGTGGCCTGAAATTGTACAGTGGTGCTGTTGTTACATCATTCTATGGACAGCTCTGGTCCTTAGACAATAAATCTCCATAGGATGGTGTAGCAACAGCGCCACTGTACAATTTTAGGCCACTGTGATATTGCACCTAAAAAAATTCAACTTTGAACTTTAATAACTTTGGAATAAAACACTTTTCAGCAGTGGGAGTACTCCTGTTTTACTCAGGTGGATAAACCCTACAACATATTTTTTTTTTTTTTACATTTTAAGTGACCAGAATCTGCTTCTGACAGCTTTACAGTTCGTTAAGCAGAAAGGGGAGGGAGCGGAGAACTTTATTTTCCTATTTCTCTCAAACCAAAAATGTTTGAGAGATATGAATAAGTACAAGTACTCTCTTTTTATTTTATCTATCATATAGTTAATACTTTTTTCTGACATTACTATCCCTTTAAAGTAGCAGTAAATCTTGTTTTAAGATATATATATATATTTATATTTATATATATATGTGTGTGTATTTTCTTGCTGAGTAAAACAAGGGCACTTCCACTTCTGTCAGTTGAATTATTCAACTGGTATAACAGCTTAGGCTGTAGGGAAGTGAGTGACAGCATGGCTACTTCCTGGAAGTTCAAACTCACCAGTTCTAATCACATTCTATAGAAAACTCTTTGTCAACGACTCACCAATTATATAGAATGCAACAGAATAACGAATTGAAATCTGACCACTAGAGGACACTGTTAATGTAAAAAACAAAAGTTCAAAGGGTCAGTAATGCCCGTTTATAACTTTATTTAATATTGAAGAGGCTACAAAAATAAAGTATTTGGAGAAAGCGCCATCTCTCAAGCCCTTACGGTTTGAGATATATTCTCCCTAAAGTTCCCTCCTCCCTCCCCTTCTCCTGATGTCAGCACTGTATTAACAGCAGGAGATCACGTTCCTGGTACCAGCCGGCGGCTCTGCAGCAGAGACGAAATTGCGTTATTATAAAAGAATGACTTCATTGCAACAGTCTAAAAAGTCTGCCTGGTTTGCAAGCACATTTTGTAGACTGTTACAATGAAGTAATTCTTTTAGAATAATGCGATTTCGGCTCTGCTGAAGAGCCTCCTCGAGTCGGCCTACTCAGATCTCCTGCTGTCAGCTGTAAAGGGAAAGGGAAACATTAGCAGTGAATATCTCTCAAACCGTAAGGGTTTGAGAGATGGCATTTTCTCCAAATACTTTATTTTTGCAACCTCTACAATATTAAATAGACTTATAAACGGGCATTACTGACTCTGTAAAGATGCATTTCACAGTTGTGGGAGTACCCTTGTTTTACTCAACAGGAAAAACTATATAATATATGCTTTTATCATACAAAAGTTTACTGCTCCTTTAAGTACAGGTCCGTATTTCCTGGTTTACATGAATGCCTTTGCACCAAAAAAATGCACATAATAGATAACACTTCTTCCTTTGGGATAAGTTACATTGATAGCTTTCATGACTAAAGTCATTTTCAGTTACAGAATTTGGTTGCTGCAACATCTTGCAGCAAAGTTGTTCATGTAAACTTGTCCTAACCAGGGCCGGATTTACATCTCAGGAGCCTGTAGGCACAGAAATCTGAAGCGCCCCCTCCCCCATTGGCCATCTCCACTGGACACCTCCACAATGCTCCTAATTTCCGCCCTGCCCCCATCATGTCCATATTGCCCTCACATTAGCCCCCCTTCAGCTCCATATTTCCCCCATCAGCTTCAACTTGCCCCCCATCAGCTCCATATTGCCCTCTCATTGCCCCTATCATCTTCACATTGCCCCGTCAGCTCCATATTGCCCCCATCAGTTACAACTTGCCCCCCCATCAGCTCCATATTGCTCTCACATTGCCCCCCATCAGCTCCATATTGCCCCCATCAGTTACAACTTGCACCCTATCAGCTCCATATTGCCCTCACATTGCCCTTATCTCCACATTTCCCCATCAGCTCCATATTGCACCATCAGCTACAACTTGCCCCCCTCAGCTCCATATTGCCCTCATCAGCTCTATATTGCCCCCATCAGCTCCATGTTGCCCTCACATTGCCAGCCATCAGCTCCATATTGCTCTCACATTGCCCACATCAGCTCCACTTTGCCCTCACACTGTTCCCCATCAGCTCCATATTACCCTCACTTTGCGGCCACCCCCGTTTCCTACCTCTTCCCTGGTGGTCCAGCGGCAGGACAGGTCTGCGCCTCCTTCGGCACAGACCTGTAAATGCTGGAGCTCCCGCGTGGTGTTCTGTTCAGCAGGGACATGCACAGACATTTTGTGGGGCAGAGGCTCAAATGAAAAAAAAGGGCACTTCTCATAATTATTATTATTTTTTTTTTTGTTAAAAGGGCAGGAGGGCACTTTGGACAAAAGGGGCAGGTGCTCAAGCCCCTCTTGGTGTCTATGTGTGCACGTGCCTGCTGTTCAGTAATGCAGAGTGCTGGTAAATGATGTCATCTCCCAGCGCTCTGCATTACTAAAGAGCTCACGAGGGAGCTCTGCAGTACAGGTCTGTGCTGAATGAATAGGGGGTTAGGATAATTAAAAAAAAAAAAAAAAAAAAAAAATATATATATATATATATATATATATATATATATATATATATATATATATATATATAAAAATAAATTAAAAAAAAAAAACGGGTCCCGATGACAGGCACCCATCTGTGGGGTGCGCCTGTAGGCAGATGCCTACTCTGCCTTACAATAAATCCGGCCCTGGTCCTAAGTGGTACCAAAGGACTTCTGATTTTAAAGTGAACCTGTCACCCAAAGATACATTTAGGCAAACTTTTTATGTGCTGAGCTGGCATTTTTTTGTTACATACATTTTTTTTTAATTAACCTTTATTTGTTAGTGGCACAATGTATGTGTATATGTATGTATGTATATTTATATTTATATAGACCCAACATTTGTATTGTAAATTGTAATAGGAGGGACAGTAGGTATTCATACATTATGACAGCACAATCCTGATCAGTAGGGCTTACAGTCTAATGGTGAGACTGAAATTGTCTGTAATCAGAATGAAAACATCATGGTCCATCAGTTCTCAGACATTTTACCATAATTATTTTCATCCAATTCGGCCATCTACATCAAAGAGAAAAAGCAGTCTGAAAGGGATAGTAATACTTCGTTTTATCTTTATTTTATTTTGTAGGCATTAAAAAATCATGAAGAACGATATAAGTCTTATCTCTCAAACATTTATGGTTTCAGAAAAAATTTATTCTTTTAGCTGTCACCTTTTTGCATGATTAATGTCATGTATTTCCAACAAAATAAAAATGGTCTAAACATTGAGAATACAAGTTAAAGTACTAACAGCAGGATTAAGAAGCAGTAGCATGGCATTAACAAGTAATAAAAGGTCTTTGTTTGAAAATTTGTCATTTTAAAGACCAAAAAATTCTTAATCTTGTAGGCATTAAAAAATAAAACTAAATGTCCCCGGTCCCATCTCTCAAAACTTTATGGTTTGAGATATATTCGGGACCAAAGTACCCCCCTTCCCTCCACTTTCCCTGACGTCAGCGCTCAAGCTGACTGCAGGGGAATCCTGTCCTGGGACCGTTGGAGGCTTGAGCGCTGACGTCAGGGAAAGGAGAGGGAGGAGGGAACTTTGGTCCCGAATATCTCTCAAACCATAAAGGTTTGAGAGATGGGACCGGGGGCATTTAGTTTTATTTTTTAATGCATACAAGATTAATGTTTCTACAAATGTGACAGTACTATCCCTTTAATGCTTTACAGAACATTTTCAGAAGTGACGGACATGGAAATACTGTCTTTTACTACCAGTTCATAACCCGACACATTTTTCATTATGACAACTGTATGAATATTGCACCCAGAGTGTGATATATATGGGGTGATGTATAAAAAGCCTTCTTAGTGTATACTTAAGAATTGCAACTAAAATTCACAAAGCCTGGTCATATTTATAAAGAAGAATAGTTACGTTTATAAATATATTTATCTGAGAATATTCTGAGAAAATTTGCACCTGCAAATATATTTTCACACACATTGTTGTCACTATATACTTCCTTTAAGAACTTGTTATACCTGGCATTTTTCACCTAAAAACAAAGTTTTACTATGCATTTTAATGTTTAACCCAACATTATTTCTGTGTGCGTGTGTGTTCTTCAAGTCACCTGGTAGTGGAGAAATTTGCCCTGCAAAATCGGGCACTTCCGTATTCTGCAGGACTCCATGATGTCTCAGGACTTCCCAGCTGCCCCAGGGAGTGCGTTTACGCTTCCCTTCGAAGCTGGATATCTGTGTTGTAGCGTTACAGAAAACTCCGTTTACAATGCTACTGAGGTTGCAACCTCCACTCACCAACCTCAGTAGCATTGTAAACGGAGCTTGCTGTAACGCTACATCACAGAAATCCAGCTTCGAAGGGCAGTGTGAACGTGCTCCATGGGGCATCTGGGAAATCCTGAGATGGTACAGGGTACCGTAGAATGCGGAAGTGCCCAATTTTGCAGGGCAAATATCTCCACTACCAGGTGACTTGAAGAACACACACACACAGCACTAATGTCGGGTTAAACATTAATACGTGTGGTAAATCGTTGGTTGTAGGTGATAGTTCCACTTTAAGATTTAATTGCTAAAACTGCCTTTATTTTTGGTGCAATTAGCAAATTTCTTTATAGATACAATGGGACACAATTCTTATTTGGTCAAGATCATTTCTACTCCTCTTCTCAAACAATTCACTTAGTGAAAATGTCGTAAGATGTTTATACATATACTTGTGTCGCTTTGAGTCAATTTTACACTTTCTTTATAACCCCCGTTTTGTACATCTCCCCCTTTATTCCTTTTCTACAAAAAAAATAAATAAATAAATAAAATTAATAATAATATGTGACTTTGAAATGGATATTGTGTCATGGAAGAAATTTCCACTTGGCACAATGAACTAATGTACAAATGTAGCCACTTACTGTACCATATTTCACATTGTGTTAAAGAAGAACTAACACTCCTAATCATATCCCAGTGCTTATCTTACTATGGTCAGAAAATCCCAATAGCCCTTTTGAATTTTGACCTTGTCACTAAGTCCCAATTGTCGTGTCCATGGAAGCCAAAGTATACAAGTCTACTAACCTGTTACGGACCAGGGGTGTGTGCAGTGCATTATGAAGCAATACATTGTACACCCTTCTGATCATTACAGTGGGTAGAGTTTGAGGTCCTGTGGCCCTGCTAGCAAGTGTCATGTCCGCCTCCAGGACTGATTGAAGATGTTATCTATGAACCAAGGAGCAAAGGAGAAATTTATAGGAGCCTTTAGGATTTTCAGCCATAGGAAGGTAGAGGGTAGGTTATTAGTAGAAGATGTAAGTTCTCCTTTAATGTGTCTGCAGTTCATTATGGAATCTACACAATGGAGAACCACTACATTACTCTTATGTGGCTCCTGTTGAGCATGTAGCTTACGTTTATGTGCATGTAAATAGTGTGGTCGATTTATTAACAACACAGTGGATGCATAAAAAAATATTAAAAAGACCATTGATTTAAATGGGAAATTTAACCCCTTGAATGCTAGAAAGGTATCTAACACATTGTTCTTAGTACGTCATCCTCAATAAGCTGACATTGCAAGGTGAAATCTATAACATTTTGCAACAAAAAGCAAGTACAGGAACATGGGCTACAAGAGACGCTAATGCTTAAAAGGATAGTAATACTTAATTTCTAAAAACAATATGTTGTAGAGTTTATACCTTTGAGTAAAACAAGGGCACGCCCAGTGCGGAGAGGTGTTTTATTCCATAGCTATTACAGCTCAAACTTGAATTTTTTTAGGTGCAATAACACAGTGGCCTGAAATTGTACAGTGGCACTGTTGCTACACCATCCTATATAGATTTATGGTCAATGGACTACAGCTGTCCATAAGATGGTGTAACAACAGCGCCACTTTAACATTTCAGGCCACTGAGATACTGCACCAAAATAAATTCAGTTCTGCATCTAACACCTTTCAGCAATGGGAGTTCCCTTGTTATACGCAAGGAGCTATATATATCATATATATATTTTTTTACATATTACTTATTATTATCCCTCTAAAGGAGCAGTAAACTTTTTTTATGAAAACACATATTTTATAGAGCATTTCCTGCTGAATAAAACAAGGTTACTCCCATCGCTGTCAGATGTTTTATTCAAAATTTATAGTCGTTTAACCCTTTGAGTGCCAGAGGGGTATGCAACGCATTGCTCTGCAATGCATTGCGTACCCCTCTGGCACTCAAAGGGTTAAATAATCAGGAGGTGAATATAATGTGTTTACTTCCTGATAATTCTACCTGACAGGAAGTAACTCAACAGTTTCTGTCACAATCTATGGAGAACTGTATGTCTCTGACTTTTCTGACTTTCCTCTCCTTTAGAATCTAACAGGAAATCTAATTAGAATTTGACCACTAGAGGGCACTGCTAATGTAAAAAAAAAAACATGGGTTTAAATGGTATTAACTCAGGAAATATAGATCTCTCGGCAGGAAAATCCCTACAATACGTATTTTTTCATCAAAACAGTTTATTGCTCCTTTAACAATATTTTTTCCACAATGATTCCCTCTAAGGTGATACAGTTTCATAACTCTTTGTTACCAAATAGTTTAAAATATATTTGAGTTTTCCTCTCCCACTCCTTATCTCTTTCCATGACATCCACCACTTCTGCAGGCTGGGGCTCAGTTGCCATGACAACTCAACTGATGCTCACATAGACAGAGTCATTTGTTTCTGCACTTCTTAAAATATAGTATAATATAGAAGTATCACAGTATCCCTAGGCAGCCTAGCTCTCCTGTGCTTCCTACCTCTGTATGGCCGCCAGCCATCAGGTAACAGTTACTAGCACGGACGCCTGTTTATGGGCCTATTTTGGGTGGCCTAATTGGGTCCTGCCTCCTTCTGCTCCTTTGTAATCCTCCTTGGGGCTAGGAGTCATTGCCCTTCATTGGTGTTTCTGCTCAGTACTAGTGATGAGCGAGCACCCCAATGCTCGGATGTTCGGGTGCTCTGACCGAGCACCCCCTGAGGCTCGAGTGCTCGGCCGAGCATCCGAGCCCCATTGAAGTCAATGGGAGGACTCGAGCATTACACCAGGCACCCCCTGCTCTGATGAGGGGAGGGTGCCTGGTCCATAGGAAAAGGGCAGAAAAAGATGGAAACACTACAGAAATGGTTCAGGGACAGCATAGGGAGGATGTCTGGATGCATCTTGGACTCCAACATCGCTGCTGGGAACGATCTTTCGCCCGTAGTACGCCATTTTTACAGACTGACCGTAAAACACACAAAAAGGAAAATAAAAACGACTTTAGGCGAAAAATTGTTACCAAACAGTATTTGCTGTATATTTACTTGTATATCATCTGCAAATTCTCCCAAAAATTTCATCGATTTTCTGAAGTGAGGCCATGATTAAGAGGGAAACGTGCGCAGAGGCAAATTATCCCAAAAATTTCCTTGATTTTCAGAACTGAGGCCATGATTAAGAGGGAAACGTGCGCAGAGGCAAATTATCCCAAAAATTTCCTTGATTTTCAGAACTGAGGCCATGATTAAGAGGGAAACGTGCGCAGAGGCAAATTCTCCCAAAAATTTCCTTGATTTTCAGAACTGAGGCCATGATTAAGAGGGAAACGTGCGCTGAGCTGACCATCTAAAACATTATGGGTGAGGGTCTGCTGCAGAGCTGACCATCCTAAACATTATATGCGAAGGCCCGCTAGTGAGCTGACGCTATAAAACATTATATGAGAGGGCCCGCTAGAGAGCTGACCCAATAAAACATTATATGAGAAGGCCCGCTGGTGAGCTGACCTATATAAAAATTGGCAAACAGGGCCCGCTGGTGAGCTGGCCCTATATAAAAATTATATCACAGGGCCCGCTGGTGAGCTGGCCCTATATAAAAATTATATCCCAGGGCACGCTGGTGAGCTGGCCCTATATAAAAATTATATCCCAGGGCATATGGAAGAGGAGGAGGAGGATGAGAACATTAAGAGTCAACCATATACCCGTTTTTGGGGTGGAAGGGGTGAATGGGAATACAGAGTATTCCCATCATTGTAAATAACATATATAAAGTGAGTTTATGTTCCCCCGGGGCTTTCCTCCAGTGGAGTGGAGAAGTCAGGGGAAATCCAGGCCTTGTTCATTTTTATAAGTGTCAACCTATCAGCATTGTCGGTGGAAAGGCGGATACGCTTATCTGTTATGATGCCACCAGCAGCACTAAATACCCGCTCAGACAGAACGCTGGCGGCAGGGCAGGCCAGCACCTCCAAGGCGTAGAGTGCCAGTTCATACCACGTGTCCAGCTTGGACACCCAGTAGTTGTAAGGCACAGAGGGATCATTGAGGACGCTGACACGGTCTGCTACGTACTCCTTCACCATCTTCCAAAACTTTTCCCTCCTTGTGACACTAGGCTGCGCATCAGGGTGAGGGTGCTGGCGGGGTGTCATGAAGGTGTCCCACGCCTTGGAGAGTGTTGCCCTGCCTTTGTCGGAACTGCTGTGTGCTCCCCTTTTCTCCCCTTCTCGGTTGGCCAAGGTAGCACGTACTCTGCCGCCAGCGTTGTCAGATGGAAAATTTTGGAGCAATTTTTCAACAAGAACCTTCTGGTATTGCACCATTTTGCTTGTCCTCTCCACCGGAGGAATGAGAGATGAGAAATTCTCTTTGTAGCGGGGGTCCAGAAGGGTGAACACCCAGTAATCCGTGTTGTCTAAAATGCGTACAACGCGTGGGTCACGGGAAAGGCAGCCTAACATAAAGTCAGCCATGTGTGCCAGAGTACCAACAGTCAAGATTTCGCTGTCCTCACCAGGAGGCTGACTCTCAATATCCTCATCCTCTTCCTCCTCTTCTGCCCACCCACGCTGAAGAGATGGAACTAAAGTTCCATGGCTACCCTCTGTAGCGGAGGCAACCGTGTCTTCCTCCTCCTCCTCCTCCTCCTCCTCCTCCTCCGCCTCCTCCAATTGTCGCTGAGAAGACGAAGTGAGGGTGCTCTGGCTATCACCTTGTGTAAGCTCTTCCTCCCCCATTTCCACCTCTTCCACATGCAAAGCGTCGGTTTTAATTGTGAGCAGCGAGCGTTTCAGTAGACACAGAAGTGGGATGGTTACACTGATAATAGCGTTATCGCCGCTCACCATCTGTGTCGATTCCTCAAAATTGCGTAAAACCTCGCAGAGGTCTGACATCCATTCCCACTCCTCACTTCTGATTACAGGAAGTTGAACGGAGAGGCGACGACCGTGTAACAGCTGGTACTCCACTACTGCCCTCTGCTGCTCACAAAGCCGGGCCAACATGTGGAAGGTGGAGTTCCAGCGCGTGCTCACGTCACACAGCAGCCGGTGAGCTGGCAATTGTAAGCGCTGCTGCAGCTTCAACAGGCCGGCCGAAGCTGTAGATGACTTACGGAAATGTGCACACACGCGGCGCACCTTGGTCAAGAGATCATGCACATTGGGGTAGGTTTTTAGAAATCGCTGCACCACTAAATTAAATACATGCGCTAGGCATGGTACGTGTGTGAGCTTGCCGAGCTCCAAAGCCGCCACCAAGTTACGCCCATTATCACACACAACCATGCCTGGTTGCAGGTTGAGTGGCGAGAGCCACTGCTCGGTCTGGTGACTAATCCCCTGCAACAGCTCTGAGGCCGTGTGCTGTTTGTCCCCAAGGCAGATCAGCTTCAGCACGGCCTGTTGACGCTTCCCCACTGCAGTGCTACACTGCTTCCAGCTACTGGCTGATGGGGGAGTGGCGGTGTGTGTAGAGAATTCGGAGGTGGAAACGGAGGAGGAGGAGCCAATAACGTAGGTGCTGGTGGAAACCCTGATGGAGGTAGGGCCCGCAATCCTCGGCGTGGGTAGCACCCGTGCCATCCCAGGGTCCGAGTCGCTCCCAGCCTCCACGACATTCACCCAGTGTGCCGTCAGGGAAATGTAGCGTCCCTGGCCACAAGCACTTGTCCATGTGTCAGTCGTTAAGTGGACCTTCCCAGTAACTGCGTTGGTCAGGGCACGGGTGATGTTACGGGACACATGGTGGTGTAATGCGGGGATGGCACACCGGGAAAAGTAGTGGCGGCTGGGGACCGCGTACCGAGGGACAGCTGCTGCCATCAGGCTGCGGAAGGACTCAGTGTCCACAAGCCTAAATGGCAGCATTTCGATGGCCAGTAATTTTGAAAGGTGTGAGGTTAGTGCTATGGCCTGTGGGTGGGTGGCTGGGTACTTTCTCTTGCGCTCAAATGCCTGGGGTAACGACATTTGGACGCTGTGCTGGGACAGGGAAGTGGATGTGGTCGCTGATGGTGCTTCAGATGGTACAGGTGCAGGGCGGGAGGTATGCGGGCCTGCGCCTTCGACAGGCGATTGGCCGGCACCGAAAACAGGGGAAGAGGAGGCAGTGGTGTGGCCTGCAGACACAGATGGGCGATCCAGGCGTTCCTCCCACTTACTACGGTGCTTGGATGCCATGTGTCGGATCATGCTGGTGGTGGTGAGGTTTCTAGTGTTCATGCCTCGGCTCATTCTGGTGTGGCACAGGTTGCAAACTACAATTCTTTTGTCGTCCGCACTTTCCTTAAAAAAACGCCATACCGCGGAACACCTACCCCTTGGCAAGGTAGATTTACGCAAGGGGGTGCTCCGTGGAACATTTGCGGGCCGGTTTGGTGCGGTCCGCCTTCTTTCTGTAGCCACACCACTGCCTCTTCCAGCCTGTTGCGGTGCTGCAGATGGCTCACCCTCAGGACTGCTGTCATCGCTCGGCTCTACACCTTCCCAGGTGGGGTCAGTCACCTCATCGTCCACCAAGTCCTCCTCCACTTCCTCACTCTGATCATCCTCCTCAAGTCTTGATCCCACCACATACTCAGTCATTGACAACTGTATAACATTCTCCTCAACAAGGTCTTGAGACGGAAATAGTGGTTGATTTAATGGCAACTGTGTCTCATCATCATCATCATCATCATCCACTACTTCCTTTGACCTTAAATGCCGTTCACATCTGTCATCTTCTTGTGATTGGGTAGCCTCTAGAGGTTGTGAATCAGGGCACAAGATGTCATGTTCCTCTGCAAGCGTGCTTGGAGAGAGGGTCAAATGAAGGATTGGTGATGAGACGAGCTCATCACTATATCCCAGTGTGGGATCACTTCTTTGACCAGACCGTGTATGGTGGGAGGAAGGATGATCAGAGTGAGGATTATGTTGACCAGACTCTTGGCTACTGAGAGTGGACTTGGTGGAAGACAGGGTGGTGCTTAACCGACTGGAAGCAGTATCAGCTGTCATCCAACCGACCACCTGTTCGCACTGGTCGGACCTCGAGAGTGATGTCCTGCGACGCCCTGTGAAATCAGACATGAAGCTAGGTATGGTGGATGTCTTTCTTTCTTGTGCTCTGGCACCAGGCACAGTTTCTCCGCGTCCTGACCCGCGCCCTGAACTTTCAGGATCACGTCCACTTCCCCGTCCCTTTTTACCCGCCTTCTTCATCTTACACGATATATATGACTTTAATATATATGAGTTTGAAAACTTAACAGTATTTCTTACTATTCTGCAACTCTGCAGAGTACACAGAATAGGCTGCTAAACTGCGGTGACACACACTGAATGGAATAAGTGACTTTAATATTTGAGTTTGAAAAATTAACAGTATTTCTTACTATTCTGCAACTCTGCAGAGTACACAGAATAGGCTGCTAAACTGCGGTGACACACACTGAATGGAATATGTGACTTTAATATTTGAGTTTGAAAACTTAACAGTATTTCTTACTATTCTGCAACTCTGCAGAGTACACAGAATAGGCTGTTAAACGGCGTTGAAACAAACTGAATGGAATATGTGACTTTAATATTTGAGTTTGAAAACTTAACAGTATTTCTTACTATTCTGCAACTCTGCAGAGTACACAGAATAGGCTGTTAAACGGCGTTGAAACACACTGAATGGAATATGTGACTTTAATATTTGAGTTTGAAAACTTAACAGTATTTCTTATAATTCTGGAACTGTACAGAGTACACAGAATAGGCTGTTAAACGGCGGTGAAAGACACTGAATGGAATATGTGACTTTAATATTTGAGTTTGAAAAATTAACAGTATTTCTTACTATTCTGCAACTCTGCAGAGTACACAGAATAGGCTGCTAAACTGCGGTGACACACACTGAATGGAATATGTGACTTTAATATTTGAGTTTGAAAACTTAACAGTATTTCTTACTATTCTGCAACTCTGCAGAGTACACAGAATAGGCTGTTAAACGGCGTTGAAACACACTGAATGGAATATGTGACTTTAATATTTGAGTTTGAAAACTTAACAGTATTTCTTATAATTCTGGAACTGTACAGAGTACACAGAATAGGCTGTTAAACGGCGGTGAAAGACACTGAATGGAATATGTGACTTTAATATTTGAGTTTGAAAACTTAACAGTATTTCTTACTATTCTGCAACTCTGCAGAGTACACAGAATAGGCTGTTAAACGGCGTTGAAACACACTGAATGGAATATGTGACTTTAATATTTGAGTTTGAAAACTTAACAGTATTTCTTATAATTCTGGAACTGTACAGAGTACACAGAATAGGCTGTTAAACGGCGGTGAAAGACACTGAATGGAATATGTGACTTTAATATTTGAGTTTGAAAACTTAACAGTATTTCTTATAATTCTGGAACTGTACAGAGTACACAGAATAGGCTGTTAAACGGCGGTGAAAGACACTGAATGGAATATGTGACTTTAATATTTGAGTTTGAAAACTTAACAGTATTTCTTATAATTCTGCAACTGTACAGAGTACACAGAATAGGCTGTTAAACGGCGGTGAAAGACACTGAATGGAATATGTGACTTTAATATTTGAGTTTGAAAACTTAACAGTATTTCTTCCTATTCTGCAACTGTGCAGAGTACACAGAATAGGCTGCTAAACTGCGGTGACACACACTGAATGGAATATGTGACTTTGATATTTTAGTTTGAAGACTTAACAGTATTTCTTCCTATTCTGCAACTCTGCACAGTACACAGAATGTGCTGCTACACTGCGGCGAAGCACACTGAATGGAATATGTGACTTTGATATTTTAGTTTGAAGACTTAACAGTATTTCTTCCTATTCTGCAACTCTGCACAGTACACAGAATGTGCTGCTAAACTGCGGCGAAGCACACTGAATGGAATATGTGACTTTGATATTTGAGTTTGAAGACTTAACAGTATTTCTTCCTATTCTGCAACTCTGCACAGTACACAGAATGTGCTGCTAAACTGCGGCGAAGCACACTGAATGGAATATGTGACTTTGATATTTTAGTTTGAAGACTTAACAGTATTTCTTCCTATTCTGCAACTCTGCACAGTACTCAGAATGTGCTGCTAAACTGCGGCGACGCACACTGAATGGAATACGTGACTTTGATATTTTAGTTTGAAGACTTAACAGAATGTGCTCTAATCTGCAACTTTGCACACTAAACAGAATGTGCTCTAATCTGCAACTTTGCACACTAAACAGAATGTGCTCTAATCTGCAACTTTGCACACTAAACAGAATGTGCTCTAATCTGCAACTGTGCACACTAAACAGAATGTGCTCTAATCTGCAACTTTGCACACTAAACAGAATATATATATATATATTTTTTTTTTTTTGTTTTTTTCCCCCCACACCAAATAACCTGCTGCCCCCACACACAGTAGTCCTAAAAAGGACTTTTGGTTCTTTTTTTTTCACAATTTTTGTTTTTTTCCTCCCTACACTGCCTTTCCCTTCCTATCCTCAGCTCTCCCTGGCTCAGACTGAGCCGAACTCGATGGTCAGGTGCTATACAGCACCTGACCACGGGTTCTGGCCAGCCAATCAGTGTAATGCCAGCAGCCAACATGGCTGCTGGCATTACACCGATGTCAGAGCCTCCCTGCACGTTTATTGGCTGCGCAGCAGCCGCAAAACGTGCGGGGAGGAGACCCGAACATGGCGGGCGAGCACATGCGGTACTCGTACGAGTACCGCCATGTGCCGAGCAGAGCGATGCTCGAGCCGATCCGAGCATCGGCCGAGCATGCTCGCTCAACACTACTCAGTACCCTTGTGACATGTGTCTGTCTGAGAACTCGCTCTGTGTATGAGCCCGGCTTGTCTGACTACCCACATAGGTTCTGACCTGTAGCTCTGGCTGACTAACTCGCTCTGTGTATGACCCCAGCTTGTCTGACTGCCCACATCGGTTCTGACCTGTGGCACTGGCTGACTAAGTCACTCCGTGTTAACCCCGGCTTGCCTGACCAGTGGCCCTGGCCACTACTTGCTCAGTGTAGTCCCCGGTTTGCCTGACCAGTGGCTTTGGCTATTACTTGCTCCGTGTAGTCTCCGGTTTGTCTCCTGTGGCTCCGGCTACTACTCACTCCATGAAGTCCCCAGTTTGTCTTCTGTGGCTCTGGCTACTACTTGCTCCATGTATTCCCGGTTTGTCTGACCTATGACTCTTGTTGCCTACTCGCTCCCTAAACTACTGGCCTGCCTGACCTGTAGTCTTGGAGGTGGCTCTGGTCTGCTCTCGCTCCCTGTTGCCTCCGATTGCAGACCAAATTAGTAACTTATGCATATTATAACATTCATACTGTTGTCCCAGTCGAGCCACTCCCCTAGTCTCGGTTACTCACAGTAGTGCAGTGCACAGCACAGTGTGCAGCTCCAGAGGGACCTTGGGTCCTATCAGCCTGTGTCTGGGGTTAAATGTGGGCCAATACCATTATTGTTGGATATATTTAATAAAGGTGGTTATATATTATCTTTGTATCTGTTCTTCTTTGCCTGAATACCGTGACAAGAAGATAAGGAAAATCTTCTTGAGCTTCTAAGAAAATAGTCAAATTAATTTGTTTTTATGGCCTTCCAGGGGGACAGAAGCACTAAAGTATGGTAGGTGATAAAGCAGAGATACCTTCTCCAGTGCGATAAACTCTCCAGTTCCTATGTTATTCTATGGAACCAATTCACTAAGGTCTCTAAAGTTGGAGATGTCTTAGTGCAAAGATCCCCTAGAATAACATAGGAATCAGAAAAGTCACTTGAAGTCACTGCTTTATCACTCTTTATCACACCTTATTTGCTTTAACCATTTCAGGTCTAGTTGCAATGCTTTGGATACCTCTCAGGCACTGAAACGGATCAGGATAGTGGGAGTTGTTATTAGGAGGTGCTTCACAATGCATTTGTAGAACATTCTGCATTTAAAGAGTTAAGAAAACACATACATGCTGAATGCTAATGAGGTTTTTGCTAGAACCATCATCATATGTCCTTCGACCGCTATATGATCTTTTATTTGCAGAACTGCAGACTGTGCATTATATAATTGAGATTAGACAACTCCCCAGCCAAATTACTCAGTTCATATCACCAGAGATTCTGAGAAACAAATGATCTACCCTTTACATTGAGCCAGACTCAAGATGCAGCCTGGAAGGAAACAAGCCATTGATTTTTAGATGTCATATTGGTCCATTATACAGTGGGGCTGATGTAGTAAGAAAAACTGGAGTAATCCAACTGTACCATATAAATATTGTCATTGATTTAAATGTGTCTTTTAAACCTTTGAATAGGGATGGGTGAAAATTTTCACCTCAAACCAAAATCGCCAAAAAAATGGCACTTCCTGCTTGGCGAAAAATTTCCAGTGAAAAGTGTCATTTTCCCTCTTTTTTTGCCTAGCTCATTGCTTTGAAATCAATGGGAAAACTGAATTTCTCCCCACCACATGGAAGTTTTCTGTACTTCTCCTGCAGGTGTGGCGGCTCTCACAGCAGCCAATCTGTGTTTGTGGGAGGCGCAAACAGCACATTTTTGAGCTCGAGGTGATAGGCAAATAAAGGGGAATTGAAGCTTAGCTTAGGGAGTCTTTTAGGTAGGACATTTGTTCTCTGTATTAGGGGAGTCTGGAGGGTACTTTGGGGGAGAAGAAGGTTGACCCCAAAATTCGCTGTGGCTAACTGCCAAGACACAAGCATTTGTGATCCAAGCGTCTTCCTGATCTTGCTGTTATTATCTCTGTGTTGGACATGTCTGGGGGTGTGAGAAGGGAAAAATGAGGTTGTCCCCCCAACATTCTGTCTGACTGATTTGACACAGGCAGCTGCGGTCCAAGCAATTTCCTTGCTGATCTTGCTGTTATTATCTCTGCGTTGGACGTGTCTGGGGGTGTGAAAAGGGGAGCAAAGGGGGTTGATCACAAATACCCCAATGTTCTGTCTGACTGATTTGGTTTGAAAGACACAAGCAACTTCAGTCCAAACAATTTTCTTACTGATCTTGGTGTCTTGTCTCTGTGCTGGGAAAGCCTGGGGAAAGAACTTGTTGATTTTGTTTTTTAAGTTATAATTTATTTTTTGGACAGTGATATGACAGGGAGGCAGACTTCATAAACAACAGACAACATTGAGAATTTTGTTGTGGGCTAAGGCAAGACATCACAGTCCATCAGTTGTGTTGAGTACTGTAGAGTAAAAACACACACAGTAGTTGAGTAATGTCCAGCAAACACACAAGGGGCAGGGGGAGGGGGAAAGGTGGAGCAGTGCAGGGATGTGTGAATAAAGTGGTAGTTCAAAGACTAACTGCAGCCATGGTTGCTGCAGCACATACAATAATTGACGATTATCCCTCTCCTCCCGGGAAGGGTACGGTTTGTCAAGGTACCTCCAAAAGTTCCACCACCACCAGTGCAAGTAGGAAAAAAAAAATAAGAAGAACACTGTAGATGACAACGAGTTACATTCTAGTGTTGATAATGACACAATGGAGGAAGGTGTAACAGCTGAACCAACTGCTGCATCTGTGAACTTTATGAATGTAAAGAAATTGTTTGATATCTCTAAAAGCATAGAAGAATATAAGGGTAGTGGGTAGGAAGCGGCAGGCAATGCTGAGATTGACCAGATGATGACTGATGATGTAGATATAGACTATAGCCCTACAGCATCCTCCTCTTGTTCAGATACAGATGAAGTTGAGAGTGAGAGAGATGATGACATGACCAGAAAGTTAGCAGAAAGACAAAGGCTCAGTCTTCCACCACTGAAAAGGAGCACTGTGTCTGTCTATAAACTGTTTGAGAAAACCATTGGAAACTCAGACCCTGTACAAGCAAATATGGCAAAAAAAGTACACAGTAATAGTGTCAGTCATCATCAGAATCATCGCTGCTTCCAAGTCAGTGTCCCACTCAGCCACACACACTTGTGTTGAGTAACCAGCAGCAACAACAACAGCAATACAAGTTATTAACATCCACAACCTTAGTTATGATGAGTGCCACTGCTGCTGCTGCTGTAAGTGCTGCACCTTTGACACCTAGTAGTAGTAGCAGTAGAAATGCATCAACATCTAGCCCCAGTAGTAGTAACAGCCTCTCAGTAACTCTGCAGTCTATGAAGTCAACTGTATGGACATAATTCAATCAGGATCCAAAAGCTAAGCATGTTGCTATCTGTTGTCTGTGCAAAAAGCATGTGAGCAGGGGAAAAGCAGGCTCACACCTAGGCACCTCCTGTATGAGATCTCACCTGAAGCACAACCCCATGTCTGACTGGGAGACAAACTGTTGTCTGACTGTTGTTATTTATGTGTCAGACTATGTACCACTGCCAACAGTTATTTCATTCCAAATAACAACTATGGTGCAGAGGAGTATGATGACTCTGGGTTTACTGTAGGAGATGGCGAGAGTCAAAGACTGCCCACACATGCTGCCTCTGCATCCACCACCTCCTCAAGTCATGTTGTTAAAGCAATCAGGTTACAGGGTCTTGTGTCATGTTCTGTCAATGCACACTGACTGATTTACTGGGAAGGATGCAATCCCAACATACACCTGTGGAATGGCAAGGTTGCCAAGATGTTGGTAGTGGACATGCTGTTGTATTCTTTTGTAGAAAACCAAGGTTTCAGAGAACTGATGTCATGTGTAGCTACACACTGGCATATCCCAAGCCGCAGTTATTTCTCCAGGATGGCTGTGCCTGAATTGTATAAGCTGGTGGATAGTGTGGTGGGCAAAGAGCTGGAAAGTGTATATGGCAAGAAAATCCACCTGATAACAGATGTGTGGACTATATGACTGTGACTGCTCACTGGGTTTCCCTCTCACCTCCAACACTAGCTTACAGCATCAGGTGACAGACAGTAATCTTGCCTCTGGTTCTGCAGTGTAATTAAAAGGCAGCAGCATGATAGTCCATGCCATCGGCACACCACCTTGTGCATGAAGAGATCTGAGAGACAGTCCCACAAAGCCGTAGATGTTTTACATAAGTTAGAGCAGGTGATAGAGGAATGGCTTTTACTCTGCTCCAAAAAAGCTGGTTTTGTGTCCAATATAATCGCTGCCTTGAGAATGGGTGATATGGTGCATATGCCCTGCTTTGGCCATGTGCTAAATTTAGTTGTGACCAGATTCCTGGCAAAATCCAAAACCCTCAGAGAGATGCCTACTATTGCCCGCAATCTCTGTGCCTATTTTATTCTCTCCTCTAGTGCACACAATGCTCTATATTCCATACAAGAGAGTAACAACCTGCCCCATCACCAGCTGAAAATGGAGGTCCTACAATGTGGAATTCCACACTGTACATGCTAGAGTTTTGTACGAGCAGAAAAAGGCCATTGGAGAATACATCATGCAAATTGGAAGGCTTTAGTGGGAGCCTTTTTGTCAGCTGGTCAGTGGCAACTAAGGTGCGATGTATAGGAGCTGCTGAAACCCTTTGTGGAGGCAACCCTGCTGGTGAGTCACACAGGGGCAGGAATTAGTGAAATTCTACTGCTGTTTTTTTATTGCAGAAGAAAATGAGCCTGAGGAATCTTACCATAATGACAACACAGTCATGCAACAGTTGGTAAAGAACATGTTAGCATGCTTTGAACAAGATCCTCGCATGATGTCCATTAAAAGCAATGAGGAATACAATCTTGCTACTTTCCTGGACCCCGCTTCAAATACAAAATTTCAGAGCTTCTGCCAAAGGGCCATCAGCAGTTTGTCACAACAAGGAGTTGATCAGCAGCTTCCCTCTGAGGAATCAGATTCTGTCAAGGAATATAAAGATATGCTTTTGGAACAAGTGGAGGGTTGCGTTGTGGAAGAAGAAAGTGATGGCACAAAAAAATCTAGACAGCATAGTGAAAAAGAAGGCAGCGAAGCATTTCAATCAGCAGCATCAACAGCAGCAGGAACATATACATCATCAGCCAGAACATCTCATTCTGAACACAGGGCAATTTATAGGTCTCATCAGGAGCAGCAAAAATCCATCATTGGTGGTGGTGGTGGCACATCTCTTTGGGACTTGCTCCCTGAGTATGGGTTGGTAACTAACACACAGGAACACCGTGTAGGGGTGGTCCCACTGCATGTGAGATGATATCTGCAAACTTGCAGGATAGCTATGTTCTAGGCATAAACAATGACCCCATGGACTACTGGCAAACAAACCAGTGTGTGTGGCCAGCATTGACATCTACTGCACTGGAAAAACTTAGTTGCCCTCCAGCAAGAGTGAAGTCTGAGTCATATTTCAATGCAGCTGTTTGCATTGGCAAATAACATAGGATGTGGCTATCAAGCAGCAATGTTGGGAGACTAACATTCTTAAAAATCAGCTAACATCTCATACTATCTGACAGTATCAGATAGCAGAAAAAATACATGACAGAGAAAGCCAGGTCTAATGTATTAACAGCAGCAGAGATGACAACTGAGCCTATGACCAAAAAGTGATGTGTATCAGTAATCTGAGAAGAAGGATAGCATACATTTCACAAAAAGTTGATAATGGTAAAAAGTGCTGTTGGAAAAAAAATCTCTCTCTCTCTCTCTCTCTCTCTCTCTCTCTCTCTCTCTCTCTCTCTCTCTCTCTCTATATATATATATATATATATATATATATACTAGTGTAAAAGCCTGTGTACACGGGCCAAGGTCCGGGTGATGTTAACCCTTTGAGTGCCAGAGGGGTATGGGTTAAGAGGTCGCTCCTGCTCTGCGTCCTGCCGCCGACGCAGTCATGCACTGTAGAGACTGCCCGAAAGTACAGAATGCT